>CM044005.1:14029183-14377621 GCA_024085815.1 Flaveria linearis | reverse complement strand
ATTTCACCACTTATTAAAAATAATGAAGAAAACTTTGATGTTCTTTACCAAACTAATCAGTTTATAAACATAAGGGACATTAGGACTTTTAGGAGTTCCAAACCTTTGAGTTTTCATGTCGTGTAAATATCTTTTGAAGTCTTGACTGTAATTATAAATTAGCTTACGGTTAAAGTTTCATATTTCATACAGTATCACACAAAGAAGTAATCAAGACCTAACTGTACTATAACTAACCAAACAAACAACTCAATAATGTTTGTATATCTTCTTAGCATTCATCATGAATATTTTGTATAGTCAAAACAGCACCAATGTCAAATTTGTAAATAGTCATTTATGAAAGATAAATGGAGATTAGAGAAAAAAAAAGTTTGTAGGTTAACCCAACTTTAGGAAAAAAAAACTTGGACTCCACGAGAAGGAAATCTAAATAGCACCATAATGTAAAATAAGTTGAAATACCATGGTTATGGAAACAAATCCCTTGCAGAGGAATAACACAAGCAGGACCACAATCCAAGAATATAACTGTTTTATAAGTAGAACCTACACAATAGAAAGAACTTCATTAACTTGTAAACCAACCAACCCAAATCCACCGTAAACAAATAAATTACAACTTCAACAAAATGAAAAGTGGCCCAATATATTCACTTCCCGTGACAATTGAGATTGTATATTCTACCAAACTCAATCATCTTCCTCTTCATGAACATTATGCCCTTAAGCTTTTAGTAACTTGTTTAAAAGGATATGATTTGGGCAAAAATGGAAAAGGGGATGATCACAAAGATATCCACTTATGTCCTATAGTGTTAATGGGTATAAGATTTTAATCAGGTAGAATTAAGGTTTACAAAAACAAGAACCCGTTTAGTGGTACAATTGTAGTCTTGCAGAAGCATTAACTAAGAAATTTAGACTGATGGATCTATCTCTCTAATGTTGTTCAATCAACTGATATGAATTAGATATTTAGATGCATCTTATTTTGAAACACAAGAAAATCTATTGACATCAAAGAATATTATTATTACAGGCCTACAACACCAACAAATTCCTTCCTGTTAAGTTTTAACCTAATTTGTACACCACCACCAGAAACAATCTATTCGTTTCCACCTACCAGATCTCAAAACCATCTCAAATTATAACAGAAAGTTCACTTCACCTTGAATAAAAAGACCTTACATGTAACAGAAAAAAGTAATCTTTATACCTACAACTTCATCTCTTTTAGAGTCTGTTAATGTACGTGTTCTACGGTCAGTGGCGAACCAGAAATAATTTCAAGTGGGGCACTTTTTTTTCGGTGCCCAGGTTTTATCAACTCGATTATGACAGGATCTCAGCCTCTCGTGTTGATCAATTAGATTATGTTTGCAGCGGATTTAGCTCGTTAATTAAATTAAGCAAGAACATAAAAGATTTTCAAATTAAAGCATGAACATAGAGAGAAGAGTTTCTGCAAAACAATAAATGTTCTATTGGTTCGCACGTTTCGGCAATTAAAACAGTATGGTTGCCCATCCTTTTATAGGCGGCAAAAGGATGGGCATGATGTCCTTTTTCTGACATCACTGAATATTCAAATTACAACTGACAAAACATAAAACTACTGAAGATGTCAACAACTGACATCTTCTTACAAAAGTTCCTAAGTACTGACAAAAGTAAACTACTGAAACTATAACAGCTGAAGAATATTCTTTTCAGTGTTGTACAACTACTGACACAAAATAAACTTCGGAAAAGGAAAAACCACCACAACAACTGAAGAGGACTTCTTCAGTTGTTGAGACAAACTCTGTCTTCAGTACTTGGTCTTCAGACTTGGCTTCGGAAGATGAAACTTCGGAAGATGTTACTTCGGAAGATGTAAAACTGATGACTTCAGTAGATATCATCAGTTGTTGTCTTCAGTCTTTTTCTTCAGACTTGCTTCGGAAGATAGAACAGCTTCGGAAGATGTAACAACTGATGATCTCAGTAGATATCATCAGTTGTTGTCTTCAGTCTTTGTCTTCAGACTTTGTGCTTCGGAAGATCTTCAGTTCTTTGGATCTTCAGCCTTTTGATATCTTCAGCTGATGATCTTCAGTTCTTTTGTTCAGAATTTGTGCTTCGGAAGATCTTCAGTTCTTTGGATCTTCAGCCGATGATCTTCAGAACTTGTTCCTTCAGACTTCATCATCTCAGCAGAGAGCTGGCACTAAGATGCTCTCGAGCCTGACATTCAAGCAAGAGAACATAATAGCTGATGAGAGTCCTCAGTCCTTCTCTGACCTTCCGGCAAGAGAACACAATAGCTGATGAGAGTCTTCACCTGTTGTTGTAGTGGCATGTGGGACTTAGAGGTTTTCCTGATCTTGGCTCATTGGTTCTTTTGGTCCAACAAACTCCCCTGAACCAATGCAGCCAAAACCTCTAATTATTGGATGTCCCACTTATTGGTGGCATAAAGATTGGTCTATTTCCTCCTAGATCAGATTAGGAGTTGACCCAGATAAGCACTGGCCAGAGGTGTAGTCTCAAGTGTTTGTTTGGCTAAGTATGGATGGGAGCTTGTCTTGGGGAATTGGACACAAAGCTGTTACCCCATCCATGAGATCTACTCCCACGTACAAGCCGGTAGGATTCTCGGGTGTAGGCCTGAAGAAAGATCATTTGTTCTTCTTTGGACATGTCTTCAGGCTCACCTTCGAATAACCCCTCCCGACCGTACACCTCTGAGAGATACTTGACCTGTTTTCCATTTTGAGCTCAAGTGTTGATTGCCTATATGCAAACTCATCAGGGTGTAAACCCTCTAACAACAAAGTGAGCTCATTCCGATAAAAATTCTCAAGCTTCTTATAGACCAGACCCTTCCTAACCACCCTATTATCTAGCATTGAAAAGGGTGGTTGGCCGGCTCTATAAGCTTTCTCGAATTCATCTATAATTTCCCAGGGTGTTATTACAATAGCCACAGAGACCTCTTCATCTACGATTCTCTTTAGTTGGCTTTTGTATCTCACAGGCATGTCCTTCTTGACTATCCTGTGAGCCACCCTTGGGTCAGGCCAAGTTCTCACCCTCTCCCTTCTATATTGAAAGGTTTTCTGAGGGTGACTAACCTCAGAGCTTCTCTCTGCATATTTATTATAGAGGTCGAAGCAGCATAACATTTGTCAATGCTTTTCAGCATTTCCTCATCATATTTCTTTTGCTGCTCCTCCTCTTCTAACTTAGCCCTCACAGTGTCCTGCTGTGAGGTGGGAGTGATGGTTTGTGATTGGCTTTGGGTAAAGGTATACTGCTGAAATAGGCAAGCTATCCTCCTCATCCTCCTCTTCTTCTTGCAGCCTCAACACCCTTCTCTTCTTCATCAAGGGTGGATCATTGGCTGTGGGTTTGGTGGTGAAGGGATTGGTTTTGTGGGTTGTGGTTTGGTTGTTGGTGTGGGAATGTTGGCAGGCACTGCTAGCAGCCTAGAGATAAGGGCTGGTTTAGTCAGCTTGACTAGCAGTGTCCTGTTCCCAGCACCGGCTTCAGATAGGGCCTCAGCGACCAGTCCCTTGGTAAAATCACCAGCTGAACAGATCTTGGTGGTTATTGCCAAGAGTCTGTCCCTGGTCCATGCCTTAACATCAAGGACTGGTCTGCCCAGGTACTTCGAAGTGAACCTACTCATAGCCTCAAGTTTTTGTCTTTCCTTTGGCTAAGAGTAGTCCATCGGTACTCAATTTCCTTCTTCTCCATATTCCTGATCTCTTGATCTAGCAAGGCAGTGTCCTTGTCAAAGCCTTGCCTGAACAGCTGTTCAATGACTTTGTTCATTGAACGGGTATGTTCAGCATCAGCCTCCTTGACAAGGGCTGCTAGATCAGGATCAGCCACCTTCTTTCCCTTTCCCTTATTCTTATCAGTGAACTGAAATCCTTTTGGATTTCAGCCACTCCTATCTGCTCTTCCTCCTCACTTTCCTCTTCCCCTTCTCCCTCACCTTCCCAGTCTCCTCAACCAACTCCCTCTCAACCACCACCTCTTTCTCTGCCTCTCCCTCTTCCTCACCCCTCTTCCTCTTGGCTTGCACTGATGTCTCCCCCTTTTTGGGTGCATTGGTTGGGGTTTGACTATCAGCAAGCGCCTTAGAAACAGCAACCTCCACCAAGGGTTGGATGTATGTGGGAAGCCTCTCATCAAGGGTCTGAATTACTATATTTTGAAGTATGGGTGTGATGAGAGGTAGGGATTTCTGGAAGATAGCATCCAGCTGCTCAGGGGGGTTCTGACCCTGAGAGCTAGTGCCAGAAGCAGGGGCTGGTGGCCGAGTTTGTGGGGTTGGCTCAGTGTTTGTGAGACCTTCGGGTGAAGGTGCCATCTGTTGGGTAGTGGTGGCAGATGGACTTCTATCCTGAGTCATTTGAGCAAGCAGCTCTTTGAGTCTGCTGATCTCATCCTCAAGGATAGTGTTTTGAGCAACTACATCAAAGAAGAAGCTCAGGTCATCATCAGCATAAGCTGAATCACCTGACCTCCTGACATTGTCAGGATGAACATGTCCTGAGTGTGGCTCAGTAATGACATGTGCCCCTTGATCTTGGTACTGGGGACTTCTAGCCTCCGGATTGGATCCATCATCGGCCATTGCCTCTGGTGAGGTCTTAGAGATGTTACCAGCTTCACCCTGCTCAGATGTTGATGCAGAGGAAGTGGCAGCCTCACCAGATGTTCTATCTCCCTAACCACACTGGGAGATTGAACTGATTCTCTGTGCTGTGGGCTCCCATCGGCACTTGTACCCACCCCCTCTTCGGTT
The DNA here is from genome assembly GCA_024085815.1 of Flaveria linearis. Lineage (NCBI taxonomy): Eukaryota > Viridiplantae > Streptophyta > Magnoliopsida > Asterales > Asteraceae > Flaveria > Flaveria linearis. Next base: position 14,372,814 of record CM044005.1, on the reverse strand, counting down.
GGAGTCTCCCCAGGTGTAATAGGTTTCTGGGGAGAGGGTGTGGAGTGCTCAGATCGTCAGCACTTTGGCTATTGCCAATGTTGGGCTTAGTGGGGCGGTCTCATCAGGAGGGCTAGAAGCAGTATGCACATGGGGAGGACTGTGCTCTTCAATGGTAGTCTTCTCAAGTGAGATAGACCCCAGTAATGTGGTTGCCCCTATATTGGCTACATCAGGCTCCTGTTGAGAGGAAGCCTGTGCGGTTGTGGTGGGTGGAGTCGTGGTACCTGCTGGGAGAATCGAACCAGCCGGCACATCCTGCCTTTGTGTGGCAGGGGCATCCTCAGGGGACTCATCTCCCTGAGTAGCCTTTGTTGGCTTCTTTTTGGCTTTTGGCTTGGTGGGGACTTTGGATTTGGAGGTGGAGGCTGTGGGTTCCTGCTGCGTGGGTTTTCGCAGCCGGCCAGCCTGTTTGAGTGTGAGGTCAGTGTTGTGCCTGGAGTATACCTCGGCTTGAACAGCCATGGCAGGGACCCCAGTGCCAACTAGTCCCTCAGCCTGAAGCTGGTATTCGATCATGGCCATTATGAACCGTGGATATAAGTTCCAACGGTTAGAAAAAGGTTTTGTGGCCATGTCCTTGAGTTCCAAAAATAAAATGTCAGTAAAATTTAGTGGTTGTTTCTCAAGGATAGAATACAATACCTGTTGCCACCTTGTGGACATCTGGTCCCATGAGGAGGTTTTGGGAGCCAGACAAACATTTACCATGTGGAAGATCAATCGTTGAGAGTCAGGGAAATGTTTCTTCAACAAGGTAGAAGCTGATAGGTTACCCTGATAGTCATGAGATGTGAAGGAGAGATCAAGGGTACCTTTGGGATAGGAGGTGGGTGAGTGGCATCATCCAGCTCTAGGGTTTGGCGTAGAGTAGCTGGAGTGATAACCACCGGTTTGCCATTGACGGAGGACCGGAGAGAGACCTCGCCATCATGCTCTCCAGTGTGGATGGTCACATTTGTCCAAAACTCCGTCAAGGAGTCGGTGTATATGATGGGGTTGATGAGAAATGCCGTTTTGTATGGGGAGTCGTGCATGAGATCGACGGCATTGTGAAACTTGGGCCATAATGGCGACTTGGTGAGGTGGGCGACACAGTTGTGTCTGGGCTTTATGTGCAAGGACGCCATTAATGGTGTGTGTGGGAATTTCAGAGGGTTTGGTAAGATTAGGGCAAGTGAAGTAAATGCTCTGAAGTAAGATATTTATAGGGTAGGCTAAAGGTTGAAAGAAAACTACTGAAGGTTTTGGTGTTAGTCATCAGTTGTCATGACACCTGATGACGTGGTTTTAACCTTCAGTGTTTGTAACTTCCGAGGACTTGGTATTAGTCTTCAGTAGTTGAAACTACTGAGACCTTGGTTTTGTCCTTCGGAAGTTGTAAACGTCGGAAGAATTACTATCTTCAGTAGTTATGAACTACTGATAACCTAGTAGTCTTCTACAGACATTGTAACAACTGAAGACTTGGTGTTAGCCTTCAGTAGTTGTAAACTACTGAGATCAGTAGTTGTAAACTACTAAAGACATGGTATTGTCCTTCAGTTGTTTGTGTATGAAACATCAGCTGTTGTTATCAGCTGATGAGAAATTACTCATCAGCTGTTTCCGTCAAGTCAGTTGTTTCATACTAGCCTCCACATTTACTCATCAGCTCTTTGGCTGACTTTCAGATGTTTCATTGACCCTTCAGCTCTTGGGAATATGCCTTCAGCTCTTGGGAACAGATGTTCACAAGTGCTGATAAAATAGTCTTCCGAGCTGGTGAACAAATTTTGCAATACTTCCGAGCTGTGTAAGATTACACATCAGTACTTGTGAGCAAAATTTGTTCTTCCGTACTTATTTATTGAAAATCATACAACAGTAGTTGTAATCCACTTCACTACATCAGTTGTTTTCAATAAATTAAGTACATCAGTACTTTGAGTTATTTTAGTCTCAGTTGTTGTGAAAGAGCTGAAGACTAAATTACTCATCAGTACTTGTATTTGACCTTTGCTCTTCAGTAGTTGTGAGTTTGAGAGCATCAGCATAGGTCAAATCAATCAAGCTGCAGCATACCAAGCCTTAGTACCAAATTTTGGAATGTGGCACTATCCAAAGGCTTAGTAAAAATGTCTGCAAGCTCATCAGCACTAGGCACAAACTTAGGATCAATCAGACCTTTCTCATAACAATCCCTAATAAAATGATGTCTGATTTCAATATGTTTGGTCCTAGAGTGCTGGACTGGATTCTTAACAATACAAAGAGCTGAAGCACTATCCATTAATAATGGAGTCTTAGTCTCAGTAATGCCATAATCCAGAAGTTGGTTCTGAAGCCAGAGTATTTGAGAAGTACAGCTTGCAGCAGCAATATACTCAGCTTCAGCAGTGGATGTAGCAATGGATGTTTGTTTCTTACTCTGCCAAGAAACTAAACAATTGCCTAGGAATTGGCAACCACCAGAAGTGGATTTTCTGGTGACTTTGCATCCTGCATAGTCACTATCAGAGAAAGCAACTAATTTGCATGAATGCCCAGCTGAATACCAAAGTCCTAGTGATTGGGTACCTTGCAGATATCTAAAGATCCTTTTGACTGCAATCAAGTGGGATTCTTTAGGTGCAGCCTGAAATCTAGCACAAGCACATGTTGAAAACATAATGTCTGGTCTAGAGGCTGTAAGGTACATCAAGGACCCAATCATACATCTGTAAAGGGTTTCATCAACCGCTTTACCTTTCTGATCAACATCTAGTTGTGTGATACTGCTCATGGGAGTAGAACAGGGCTTACAGGATTGTAAATCAAACTTATTCAGCAACTCTTTGGTATACTTGGACTGATGGATGAAGATTCCATCATCCAGTTGTTTGATTTGCAAGCCCAGAAAGTACTGTAATTCTCCCATAGCACTCATTTCAAATCTCAGCTTCATAAGCTTTGTAAATTCATCACACAACTTTGGATCAGAGGATGCAAAGATGATATCATCAACATAGATCTGAACAAGGAGCTTATGTTGTCCCACAGTCTTGATGAATAAGGTTTTATCAATGGTGCCTCTAGAGAACTTGTTCTCTAGAAGAAAGGTTGAGAGTGTCTCATACCAGGCTCTAGGTGCTTGCTTCAGCCCATAAAGAGCCTTATCAAGCTTGTACACCCAATCAGGATGTTTATTGTCCTCAAAGCCTGGTGGTTGACACACATAAACCTCTTCTTTGATTTTTCCATATAGGAAGGCACTTTTGACATCCATTTGATAAACCTTGAGACTGTGAAAGGCAGCATAAGCTAAGAACAGTCTAATTGCTTCTAGTCTGGCCACAGGTGCAAAGGTCTCATCATAATCGATGCCTTCCTCCTGTGCAAAACCTTGAACAACTAGTCTGGCCTTGTTCTTGACAATTTGGCCCTTCTCATCTGTTTTGTTCCTGAATACCCACTTGGTGCCTATAGCACACTTACCTTTGGGTAATGGAACAAGCTCCCACACTTGCTGTTTCTTGAATTGAAGTAGCTCAAGCTGCATAGCTTCCACCCATCCATTGTCTCTTAAAGCAATATGATAGTTCTTTGGTTCTTGCTGACTGATGAAGAGAGCATAGAAGCAGAAGTTGGACAATTGATTCCTGGTTGAAACTCCAGCATGAATATCACCAATGATTTGTGACGTGGGGTGATTCTTGAGCTCTTGATAAACTATGATATCTGTGCAAGTGTTTGTAGACCCATCAGCAGCAACAGATGGTGATGGAGATTCCTGAAACCATGTAGAGGATGGTAGCTCAAATGAAGTAGAGCAAGCAGAAATCTCATCAGCATTTGTAGTGGATGGAGCTGCTGAGGCTACAGGAGCATCAGGTTCAGTGGAATTAGGCAGGTTGTCACTGAACCTGAAGAGGTGATTACTGACTTCATCATCTTCAGTACCACCAGGTGGAGATCTGTTGACAGGCTCAACAGATGGAGGTTGATAAGGAACATATTGCAGTATGTCCAGATCAAACAGCTCCACAGGGTTTTGTGGAATCTTGTCCTTTGGAGATTCATTGAACTTAACATGCAAAGTTTCTTCAACCCCTTTGGTTCTACAGTTGAAGACTCTGTATGCTTTGCAAGTTGATGAATAACCAACAAAGTACCCTGCATCCACCTTACTAGCAAACTTATGGAGTGGGTTGCTAGTGTTGAGAATAAAACAAGGACACCCAAAGGCTCTAAAGAATGAAATAAGAGGAGCCAAATGATGAAGAACTTCATAGGGAGTTTCATCAACCTCTTATTTACTAAGGCTCTATTCTGTACATAGCAAGCTGTATTGACAGCTTCAGCCCAAAAGGTCAGTGGCAATCCAGAATCAGCCAACATTGACCTTGCTGCTTCAATGAGGGTCCTGTTCTTTCTCTCCACCACTCCATTCTGTTCAGGAGTTCTAGGAATGCTAAACTGCCTTCTAATTCCCTTGGACAGGTAGAAGTCATCAAGTGTGTGGTTTCTAAATTCTGTTCCATTGTTACTCCTCACACACTTGACCTGTAGGGAATACTGCTTTTCTACTTGTAACACAAAGTTCATTATTGTCTTTGCTGCTTCATCCTTGGAATGCAAGAAGAAAGTCCATACAAACCTGGAGTAATCATCCACAATTACCAGGCAGTATTTCTTCTTTGCCATGCTCATTACTCTAACAGGACTAAAGAGATCCATGTGCAGAAGTTGTAAGCAGGCAGTGGACTTAGGTTCTTCTATTGAAGGGAATGAAACTTTGTGTTGTTTTCCTTTCAAGCAAGCAGTGCAGTCATCTTCACACTTGAACTCCTTCAGAGGCAATCCTCTTACTAAACCATGGCTTATAAGCTGATTCATGTTCTTGAAATTAACATGACCCAGCCTTCTATGCCATAGTGTAGACTCTTGAGGAGATGCCTTGGAGAATAGGCAAGGATGGCCTTTTAGATCCATCTTTTTGGAAAGATCTAAGGCATACACTCTTCCTGTCCTGTTGGCCTTCAGGAGAGTGTGTTCATCCAATGTCTTGCCAATCAAACTCAGAACTTTGGATGACAGAATCCTACAGTTCTGGCTTGTGAAAAGAGCAACATGGCCTTTGTCACACATTTGACTGACACTCAAGAGGTTGTACTTGAGATTCTCCACATGGTTAACATCATCAAACCTTATTTCCCCGTTGGAAACAAAGCCTTTTCCGACGATGTAACCCTTTGCATCATTGCCAAAAGAAACAAATCCCTTCTTTCCTTGAGAGTAGTCATTAAGAAGGGAGCTGCTTCCCGTCATGTGCATGGATCCTCCACTGTCTACATACCAGATGCTTCTTTGGCATGTTGAAGAACCCTGCAAACACAACCATGTGTTAGTTAGTCTTGGAGACCCAAACCTGCTTGGCCTTGGGTCTGATCTCAGCTACAGAAGTAGCACTAACAGGTGTGTTATGTGTGACAGCTTGAGGTGAAGAAGATGGTACAGAAGAGGAAGCTTTTGGCTTGGACTTCCTTTTCTGTGGTTTCAACATAGGAGCATCTAAGTGGTTGACTCTTCCCACTAGTTGCTGAACCATCATCACCAACCGTGTCTGGTTTTGTGATAAAGCCTTCAGCTCTTCAGACACATTGGAGTTTACTGATGATGAGTTCCTATGTTGTACCATCTTTTTCTGAGCAACCTCAGCTGTTGTCTGAGAAATCCTTACCTTAGATTTAGCTTTGGGCTTAGGGATTTTAGACTTGGATGTTGCCAGTACAAACTTGGTTTCAAACTCACTCTTCATTTTATTGATGCTCTCAGAAATTTTCTCCTTCTGCTTGAGTTTGGAACCCCTTTTGTACCAGCAATCATCAGTAAGATGATTGAACAAGCCACATATCTCACATGGCTTTTTCTTCATCTTATGCTGATCATCAGCTGAAGAGGATTTAACTGCTGAAGACTTGTTCTTCAGCTGTCTGTCATCAGTACTAGCAGTTTTCTTCCTAGTGCCTGCTTTCCTGGTATCCTCTTTAGCTGTCTTCAAACCTTTCCTACTGTTAGTTTTCTTCTCTTTAGTGCTAACAGTATTTGAGATTTGAACTTCAGATGTTGTCACTTGCTCTCCAGTACCTTCGGTACTTCTAGTGACAACTTCTGAGTTGATCAGCTTTTTGGTCATGTGAAAGTCTATCTCTGATGATGCTGATTCAGAGGATAGTAAGTCACATGATGAGAAGGATTGGTTACTGCTCTCCCCATCAGATTCAACTTCTGCTCTTGAAATGAAGTCTGTGGGTGGAGCAGTGTGATTGTAACCAATGCCGAACTTCACATTGGAAGCAGTTTGCTTGCTAAGAAGCATTTCAAAACCCTTGCATGATTGCACCCATCGATCACACTCAACTTGGGTGGTTGCAAGAGTTTCCTTGAGATCTTTGTACTTCTCAAGAAGTACATCTTCCCTAGCTTTAGCATCTTTGATTTGGCAGTTAAGCTTGTAAATCTCATCATTTTTATCTTTTAAAACAACCTCAAAATCAGCTTTTCTTTTGGAAATAGTGTGCTCAAGCTCAAGATTTTTATTTATTAAAGCTACATTTGCTTCTCTAATAGAAGCAAATGCTGCTATGCATGACTCTGAACAAAGCTTGGCTTTTGCCTCAGTGGATACCTGAGATGAGGCATTAGATGATGACCCTTCAGCAGAATCAAGGGCCATCAGAGCAAGATTTCCAAAAGGTTGGTCACCACCATGTTGACCAGCACCTTGGAGTAGTGGTTCCTGACCAGATAGCTCTTCTGGTAGACTACTCCAGTCAACAGCAGTTGGGGTGAAAAAGCTTTGTTGTTGAGGTTGTGTGTGTTGATGAGATTGGGAAGAATGAGGCTCTGGAAGAGCATGAGGTGGTTGAGCCGAGGGTGCTTGAGTTTGACCAGGCTGAGGCATGTAGTAACAGGGGTAAGAATAAGGCATATGACCCTGTGGCACAAAATAAGCAGGTGGTGCTTGTGCTTGAGATGGATGGGGAGAACTGTAGGAAGGTTGCCCTTTGTGCTGTGAGCTATTGCTGGGAAAAGTCACAAAGGGTGCAGATGAGTTAGATCCAGATGATCTACACTCTCTTGCAAAGTGTCCAAGCCTTTGGCACTTGTGACACCTCAACTTGCTCTTGTCAAAACCAACTTTGGTTCTGCCAGAGAGTCCTGGGAATTTCCTACCAGTTCTTTTGTAGAACTTCTGAGATCGGATATTTATCATAGCCATTTGGTTCAAAATATCCATCTCTTCCAGATCATCATCTGGAATGCCCTTCAAATCCTCCATCAGAAAGCACAAGTTGTCACCACCACCTCCTGAACTGCTAACACCAACAAAAGCTTGTCCTGAGTTGGTAGAGAAATCGATATGCTCATCATAAGAACTTTCAGATGAATCATATTCTGACTCATGACTTATCAAGGCAGTATTACCTTGGACAAAGTCATCAGCAAGTTTGCCAGAAGATGACAACTTCCTCTTTTGCTCTACTTCTCTCTCAAAAGTGAGTAACTTCCCATGAAGTTGGGTGAGAGATAGAGTGTCAAGGTCAGAACTAGAGCGTAGGACAATGGTATATGTGTCCCATCTCTCAGGCAATGACCTGAGGAACCTGTTGTTCATCTGGCTTTTGGAGTACTCTTGTTTAACCATCTTCAGCTCAGAGATTAAACAAGAGAACCGTTCAAACTGCTGGGTCAGAGTCTCACCCTTTCGATATGAGAAAGTCTCATACTGTTGGGCAAGGATTTCCCTATTGTTTGCTAAGACCGAGTCAGTTCCTCCAAATTGTTCCTTTAGAGCAACCCATAGGTCATGAGCAGACTCATGATGCAAGAGCCCTGAGTAAATCTCGTTTGGAATGGCCATGGCTAAAATTCCATGGGCTCTGGCATCAATTTCGAACAGCTTTAGATCTTCGTCCGAATATTGTTCAGGTTTCTTGGCAACCTGTTCATTAGACTCCGGGACGTTCACCATAGGCTTGTATGGCCCATGCACCACTGACTTCCAACAACCAGCACTGTTGACAGCCAAGTGATGCAGCATACGTCTTTGCCATATGTTATACTCGTTCCTAACCAGCATCGGAGGCTTGGTTGAGGAACCAGTATTGTGAGGATCATTGGTTGGTGTTGTCATCTCAGGTTTTGGTCAAAAACAAGTTTAAGCACGACAAATGTAACTCAAAACCACCGAAAGATCTCAAGATTTTGGCCGGAAACTGCAGAAACTTACTCTCTATGACTAACTCTTGCAAATTGCTAATTCGATCAAACTGAGAGATCAAAAGAGCAGTTTCAAATGATCAATGTTGAAATCGATCAATGATTAACCTGCTCTGATACCATTTGACAGGATCTCAGCCTCTCGTGTTGATCAATTAGATTATGTTTGCAGCGGATTTAGCTCGTTAATTAGCAATTAAGCAAGAACATAAAAGATATTTCAAATTAAAGCATGAACATAGAGAGAAGAGTTTCTGCAAAACAATAAATGTTCTATTGGTTCGCACGTTTCGGCAATTAAAACAGTATGGTTGCCCATCCTTTTATAGGCGGCAAAAGGATGGGCATGATGTCCTTTTTCTGACATCACTGAATATTCAAATTACAACTGACAAAACATAAAACTACTGAAGATGTCAACAACTGACATCTTCTTACAAAAGTTCCTAAGTACTGACAAAAGTAAACTACTGAAACTATAACAGCTGAAGAATATTCTTTTCAGCTGTTGTACAACTACTGACACAAAATAAACTTCGGAAAAGGAAAAACCACCACAACAACTGAAGAGGACTTCTTCAGTTGTTGAGACAAACTCTGTCTTCAGTACTTGGTCTTCAGACTTGGCTTCGGAAGATGAAACTTCGGAAGATGTTACTTCGGAAGATGTAACAACTGATGACTTCAGTAGATATCATCAGTTGTTGTCTTCAGTCTTTTTCTTCAGACTTTGCTTCGGAAGATAGAACAGCTTCGGAAGATGTAACAACTGATGATCTCAGTAGATATCATCAGTTGTTGTCTTCAGTCTTTGTCTTCAGACTTTGTGCTTCGGAAGATCTTCAGTTCTTTGGATCTTCAGCCTTTTGATATCTTCAGCTGATGATCTTCAGTTCTTTTGTTCAGAATTTGTGCTTCGGAAGATCTTCAGTTCTTTGGATCTTCAGCCGATGATCTTCAGAACTTGTTCCTTCAGACTTCATCATCTCAGCAGAGAGCTGGCACTAAGATGCTCTCGAGCCTGACATTCAAGCAAGAGAACATAATAGCTGATGAGAGTCCTCAGTCCTTCTCTGACCTTCCGGCAAGAGAACACAATAGCTGATGAGAGTCTTCACCTGTTGTTGTAGTGGCATGTGGGACTTAGAGGTTTTCCTGATCTTGGCTCATTGGTTCTTTTGGTCCAACAAAAATGTTTCGGGTCGGGTCAAGACTTACTAGATCAGGTTAACTAAATAGTGAAATACATGAGGGTTAGTATACAACCAATTTGGAGACCTAAGAAACAAATGAATATATACAAAAAAACATAAAAACATTACTAGTTTTGCAGACCATACCAGTATTGAAGAAGAACCAACATGCAGATCATGATTATTGCACTCAAAAACTTGATTTTTTTTAGTTTGCCTTTAGCATCCTAGCATTTCTCTTGCTTTTGCATACAAATGACGAATAGACAAATGAACAAAATAGGAAGAGAAGGTGAATTAAGTTACCAAAAAAATTAGAAATTCTAAGTTTTAAGGATTGATTTTAATTTTACGAAAAGGGGGAGGGGAAAGGGTTAAGTAAAAATTTGAGGGGAAGGCCGGGGGTATTTGATTTAAATGTTTGTTGGGTTTCTCTAAAAAATAAAGTTGAAAATGAGTCTCCTAAGATTCAAAATTGCAACCTCGGGATTCTGTAGCACTAAATGTAAACTCGCAAACCATTGAGACAGAAGTAATTTGTCTTGTTACACACATTCTAAATGAGGTCAACCTTAAAATATAATAGGGGTCACCCAAGAATTCATAGTACACGTAACACATAAAATGCAAAACTCACTGGGGTCACTTGGCCCCATTCATTACTATGTGCTTCCGCCCCTGTCTACGGTGGAAAGTGACTAGATTTTGCCTCTTTTTCCGACGGAGAAACTGATAACCCGCAGTGCAGCAGATGAGATGGATTTTGGAGATAAATCTTTTCAAATAAACCCATTTGGACCATACTACATGGTCTGCCTCTTTTCTTCCATAAATAGTATGGCCATGCTAATCAGAAATGCGTCATCGTGCCCGGACAAGGAGTGGTAGAAGATCTTCTTTTCCTGTTGGCGAATCAATGAAACCATCGGCGGAGTTATTGCTTCCATCACCGTTACTGTCACACCCCGACCGACGGCGGAATCATCGGAGCGGACGAGGGAATGATTGGTTGTTCATACGCATGGTTGTCTAATAGTGGAAATAATATTAAAATCAGATTACAAGATAATTTAAGTTCAACATACATAAATACAACAATTGAAACCACAAATAGTAATTGTCTTTTATTTTAACTAAGTCCGGGTCTTAAATGAGCAGGTAGAAGTCCACTATCTTGCTTAACCTGAAATCATGTGAGAAAATAAAATCAGCTAACGAGTTAGCTGGTGAATAATCACAGTTTTGAATATACATATAGATTGATTGATTGATTGGGAATAATTCAATTCACAAGGTAATATTAAGACTATATGGCAATAGATAATCCGACACAATATAAACCCCTTGACTTGACACTTGCATATAATAGACTCCACACAAACACCATAGATTGACTAATTGTCTCTGGTATAATCACCACTCGTAAGCCATGTGGGGTGGGTTATCCAAACCAGTAGATCTACCATTGATACCAGGATTGATTGATTTCATTAGGGTTTTACTGTTGTCCAGATTATCATATTATGTTCACATAATTGCAAGTAATAACATAACCTGTCTTGAATTGAATTTAGAATGAAATAACAATAGAATATCATGATTGAATATATTGTATCACATGATTTCTACCAAATAGGAAATTGATATAAAAGGGGATATGAATACTCACTTGATTGATGAGATTAGGATTTGGATGTGATAGATTAGGCACCAACGATTTCCTTACGATTAACCTAAGGAACGGTGTCTCGAATTAGAATAATAATGATTTGGGAATTTGGGAATGTATAGGATTTCCATTAGGTCTTGAATGGTAGTTTAAATTAATTAATTTTATTTGGTTTGAATGTCTTGAAATAAATAAACGAATTTGTTGAAAGTGATTATGTCAAGAATTTTAATAGAAATTTATACATATAAGTTATACATATATACAATTTATTAATAATTGTATATGTATAATTATATACCTAATTATATATAATCACGTAATTATATATAATTATATGTATAATTATATACATAATTATATGTATATAATAAATTTATTCATAAGTAAGCATAACTATATATTGTATGTTAATTATATACATAAGTTATAAGTTGTATACGATTATGTAAAATTATATACATGTAATTTATTCAAATAAAAGTTGTTTCGATAATCGGATAATATATCTATATAGATATATTGGATTCAATTTATTTATTGTATAATTATATATTATACACTAATTATAAATTGGTAGAAAATATAAATAGTTATTTTATTTATTTAAAACAATTAAAATAAATAATTAAAATGTTGAAATAAATTTCAGAAAATAATTAGGTTGTTTTAAAAATTTCTAATGTTTGTAAAAATGTTTTTATGATTTTTAGAATTTTTTCTGAATTTTAATGCTTAAAAAGAAGGTTCTAAAAAAAATGTGCAGGTGGCGGGTCTCGAACCCGAGACCTCAAGGTTAGAGTTTGAGTGTGGAACCAGTGAACTAAAGGCCTCAGCCACGTTATGACTTGGTTCCGATTGTTTATAACCATTGTTAAACGGTTTTCCCCAAATCCCATTCGAGCCCTAGGTTCGAATCCCACCAATTGAACCCCAATTCGATTTTGATAGCATTTGAAATCATAGGGCTTTTATTCCCATGAAAAACCGAGTATGTGGGTGTGTAGAATTACCTATATGGTGTCGATTTGGAACTGAACTCGATGAAGAACAGGTCCGCGACTAGGTGCCAATCGAATGATGCTCAAACCGTGATTATAATCAAATTAAATTGGCAAGAAGCTTCGGATGATGATCGAGAGTAGAAGCCCCTTATCAATTTCAGGTTTTGAAGCTCCGAAGGTAAGGTTCGAGTGAGTTGCAGGTCGCGATGAAGATGATAATCGATGACAGTGTTTGTGTTTGTTGTTGGTGAAATTGGCACCTAAGTTTGATTAAATGTTTATAAATGATTGTGTTGATAGCTTTAATTTGTTTATTGTTGTTGTTTGAGTGTATTATCGAGCTGTATCGAATCCGAGATAAAAGTGAGGATTATAGCCGTTTGTTTGACTAATTCAACACGTTTTATGTTGGAATTCAATCCGAATTGGATCCAAGGAAGCTTTCGGTGAGATTGTGGGGTTCAAAATCGGATAAATTGACTGATTTGGTCGGGAATTTGGTGATTTCGATGTGGAAGCTTTGGATTCGAATTTCCCGATGATTAATCGTGTTTAATGGGTGCATTGAGTTCGAAACTAGTCCACGAATGCATTAGAACCGGTTTTGTGAGTTGAAATCGAGTAATTTTATCGTTTTGGCTTCGCCGGAGTTCGGCCGGAGACTCGCCGGAGCCTCGCCGGAAAATCGGGGGGAGAAGCCGTGGGTTTTTAAAAATTTACACAATTAGTCCCTGCGGTTTCAACTTTATATTTCATGTCTTAAACTTCTTATTAAGTTTCCAGATTGACAGAAATGACCCCTGGACTTAATTAAGTTTTATCTTGGTAATTTTTTTATAACCTATTGTTATCTTATTTTTATTATTATTATTATTATTATTATTATTATTATTATTATTATTATTATTATTATTATTATTATTATTATTATTATTATTATTTATGATCGAAAGCTTTATAATTGAAATCTCCATAATTGTATTATTAACATTAACAGAAGTTAATATAAAAATACGGGTGGTTACAGTCTCCCCTGCTTTAGGAAATTTCGTCCCGAATTTGTTCATGAGGAGGCTGAAACGAAAAGATGAGGGTACTTGGTTTTCATTTGGTCCTCACGTTCCCGGGTGTACTCTGGCCCACGTTTAGACTCCCAACAAACTTTGACAATGGGTATCCGACTGCGTTTGAGTTGTTTAACTTCCCGATCCATAATTTCCACAGGTTTCTCAATAAAGTGCATAGATTCATCAATCTGGACTTCGTCGAGTGGAATGTGGAGATTTTCATCGGCAAGACATTTCTTGAGGTTGGACACATGAAACGTCGGATGTATATTGCTAAGTTCCTGGGGTAGTTCTAGCTTGTAGGCCACTTTCCCAATTCGCTCGAGCACTTTGAATGGACCCACGTAACGAGGTGCTAGCTTCCCTTTCTTTCCAAAGCGAATCACTCCCTTCCAAGGTGATACCTTAAGAAGTACGAGATCACCGACATTGTATTCCATGGACTTACGTCTTTTATCTGCATAATGCTTTTGACGATTTCCAGCAGCGACCAAGTTATCACGAATGTTATGAATTTTGTCTGTTGTTTCTTGTATCAATTCCGGACCAGTAATCTGTGATTCACCAACTTCAAACCAACAGATGGGAGATCGACACTTCCGGCCATACAAGGCCTCAAATGGTGCCATCTGGATGCTGGTATGGTAACTGTTTGTTGTATGAAAATTCGATTAACGGAAGATGAGAATCCCACGATTCACTGAAATCAATGACACAAGCTCGGAGCATATCCTCGAGCGTCTGTATCGTTCTTTCAGTTTGACCATCGGTTTGGGGGTGATAGGCTGTGCTAAGATTTAGTTGAGTCCCGAGAGCTGATTGGAGACTTTTCCAGAAACGAGAGATGAAACGACCATCGCGATCAGAGATAATATCTAAAGGTACACCATGCCGACTGACTATTTCATTAATGTAAATACGAGCCAATTTCTCGACTCGATAATCTTCTTGAATTGGAATGAAATGAGCCGACTTAGTCAATCGATCAATGATAACCCAGATACTATCGTGACCACTAGCGGTACGAGGCAGCTTGGTGATGAAATCCATGGATATGCTTTCCTATTTCCATAATGGAACCTCGGGTTGTACGAGTAATCCAGAGGGACGTTGATGCTCGGCTTTGACTTTGGAACATGTGAGGCATTTAGATACATACAAGGCTATATCCTTCTTCATGCCGGGCCACCAATATTGGTTCCGAAGATTCATGAACATCTTATCTGCTCCCGGATGAATAGAATAACGAGCCTTATGAGCCTCATCCATGATGGTTGTTCAAAGATTATCGCGATTCGGAATCCAAAGTCGTTTTAGAAAATACAGTAGTCCGTCCGACTTGGTTTCCAATTAGAGTTTAGCACCGCATGACATTTCCTCATACATGTTGCCCTCGGTGACTGATTCGTGTTGAGCTTCGAGTATACGGGTCAAGATGTCGGTTTGAATGGTAACACTTTGAAGCATAACTTGACCCTTACGACTTAATGCATCGGCTACAACATTAGCTTTACCGGGGTGGTAACGAATCTCACAGTCGTAGTCGTTGAGTAGTTCGACCCAACGTCGTTATCTCATGTTAAGCTCCTTCTGGTTGAAGATATGCTGGAGACTCTTATGATCGGTGAATACAACACATTTAGTACCATAGAGATAGTGTCTCCAGATTTTAAGTGCGAATACGACAGCACCCAATTCAAGATCGTGTGTCGTATAATTTTTCTCATGAATCTTCAATTGTCTTGAAGCATAAGCTATAACTTTGCCTCGCTGCATGAGCACGCAACCTAGACCTTGTTTTGAAGCGTCACAATAGACAACAAAGTCGTCGTTTCCATCAGGAAGGGTTAGAATCGGTGCCTCACGCAACTTTTGCTTGAGGGTTTGAAATGCTTTTTCTTGATCAGGCCCCCAAGAAAAAGGCTTATCCTTGTGGGTCAAAGCAGTGAGTGGCACAGCAATCTTCGAGAAGTTAGGAATAAAACGTTGATAATATCCGGCTAGACCAAGGAATGAACGAATCTCTGTAGGAGTTTTAGGTTCTCCCCATTTCTTTACTGCCTCGATCTTTGCGGGATCAACGTGAATTCCCTTGCTGTTTACTATGTGACCAAGAAATTGAACCTCATTAAGCCAGAATTCACACTTTGAGAATTTAGCGTAGAGTTTCTCTTTCCTCAGAAGTTCGAGTATTAGACGAAGGTGATTCTCGTGATCGGATTTTGATTTGGAGTATATCAAGATGTCGTCGATGAATACGATCACGAATTTGTCTAGGTATGGCCGGCACACGCGATTCATTAAATCCATGAATACTGCCGGTGCGTTGGTTAACCCGAATGGCATCACTGTAAACTCGTAATGGCCATATCTCGTTCGGAAAGCGGTTTTTGGAATATCATCATCGTGCACACGGAGTTGGTGATAACCAGAACGAAGATCGATCTTTGAGAAATGAGTGGCTCCTTGAAGCTGATCAAACAGATCGTCGATTCTGGGTAATGGGTAACGGTTCTTGATTGCGAGTTTGTTGAGTTCTCGATAGTCAATGCACATACGGAATGAGCCATCATTTTTCTTCACGAATAAGACTGGAGCTCCCCATGGTGATGAGCTCGGGCGAATGAATCCTTTGTCTGACAGTTCTTGCAATTGGCTAGCAAGTTCTTGCATCTCAGATGGTGCAAGTCGATAAGGAGATTTTGCCACGGGAGTTGCACCAGGTACAACGTCGATTCGGAATTCAACTTGACGAACGGGAGGAAGACCGGTTAAGTCTTCGGGAAAGACTTCGGGAAACTTTCGAACAACCAGAATGTCTTCAATCTTCCTAGGTTTCTCATCTGCCTTCACGATATGGGCTAAGAAAGCCACGTAATGCTTGCGGAGGTACTTTTGAGCTTTGGTATAAGACATGAGTTTAAGCCCCTTGTAAGGTTTTTCCCCGCAGATTTGTAGTATGCTTCCGGTCGGGAGAGGAATAAGAATGGTCTTTTCGTGACAAATCACTTCGGCATGATTCTTTGATAACCAGTCCATGCCTACTATAACATCGAAACTACCCAGTTGCATGGGTATAAGATTGATAGGGAAATCGTGCTCGCTTAGATTCAAGGTACAGTCGAGAATAACAGAATTAATTGTAATGGGTTTTCCGTCAGCTATCTCTACCGTAAAGGGGTTGTCTAGCTTGGTTCGAGCACTAGCAAGTAAGGGCTCAAAGTCTAAGGATACAAAGCTTTTATCGGCACCGGTGTCAAAAGAATCGAAGCGTATTGATTATTAATTTGAAACATACCGTTCACCACGTCGTTGCTAACTTGGGCTTGTTGGGCATTGATATTGAATGCTCGACCTTGAGCTGCAGGGACGGCCTTTAGAAGCTTCGGACATTGGTTGCGGAAATGGTTAGGATCTCCGCTTTGGTAGCAAGCTCTTGCTTGCGTGATTGTCGGGATATGCTGAATAGTCGGTGTGGTAACTGGGACCCTTGCAGTATTCTTGCACACGTTGAATGTATGGCCGAAACGACCACAGTTGGTACATTGACGACATTGAACGTTAGCGGGATGGTGATACTTGCAGTTGTTACACTGTGGAAAGGTTCCAGCGTAGGGTTTTTTCATCAGCGGTTGGTTGTTAACTACTGGTTGATGAGTTGGAGGGACTTGATTAATTGGCACAGCAGGGGTAATCACAACAAAGTTTTGGGATTTAGCCTTCCTCTTCTTGTTTTGAGAAGGTTCAGGTTTTTCCTCCTTAGGGGGTTCAGCTGAGGGTTTCCCGGGCACCTTCTTAGCACCCTTCCTAGTCAGGGTTCCAGCCTTGACATGATTGTCAGTTAGCTGAGCAGCTAACCGGATGGTATCTTCCAAGGTTGCAGGATTCCTACCCCACACCGTGTCTTGAATTTGCATGGGTAGACCACCGATGTATTTCTCGATAGCCCGAGATAAAGGAGTAACCAGGTGAGGAACAAGTAGACTCAGTTCATGAAATCGGTTGGTATAAGCTAGATTTTCTCCACTTTCTTGAGTTAAGTCCCAGAACTTAGCTTCCAATTTCTTAATTTCATTTCTCGGACAGAATTCCCGAGTCATGAGCTCCTTAACTTCATCCCACGTCAATGCTAATGCGGCATCAGTTCCACGGGTTCGTTTCTCACCGTTCCACCAAGTGAGTGCTCTCTTTTGAAGAACACTTGTAGCACAACGAACCTTGAGATTCTCGGGGCACTCACTATTGAGGAAAGTGTTCTCGATACTCTCAAACCACTGTAAAAGACCAGTGGCACCTTCGGTCCCGCTAAACTTAGTGGGATTGCAAGAATTGAAATACTTGTAAGTACAAGCTCGTGGAGGGTTTTGTGCGGCTTGATTTTGAACGGTGTTGTTGCCTTGGTTCAAATGGGTAAGCAGTGTTGGGATGACCGCAGCAACTTCACGTGCCACTATAGCAGCAATCTTGCGGCCAGAGCTTCTAGATCGGGAGCGGTTTTGACGAGAAGACATGCTGTATAATATGGAAAAAACCTTTATGAGAAACGGGTAATTGGTTTTTAAAACTTTTCAAAATGGTAAAATCGTTGATGAGATTGTTTAAAATAACAATGAGAGGTTAGGAGTGTAAACGTTCGGCTCGCAAACCAAAGCGAATACGTTGACTTATCAAAGTATTTGTGTCCACCACAACCTTAACGAGGACATGCGTACCTATAAGCGAATACTCATCTCGAGGGTTACCAGGTAAGGTAAACGGATCCATCGGTTGATTTGGATTTATATGAATACCTTGCCTAGACAGAACACCTTAAGATACAGGTATCCCACTCTTCCAGCATTGCATGTTCTCGGTCATGTGACACGGACTTTGACGAGATTTGAAAACCATGAATAACAAATCAAAATTTAAATTTGAAAACAATTTGATTTAGGCACACAATACCATATAATATGATTAGAATTTGTATGTGAAAGGTAAGAATCAAAGTATAAGGAAATGTCCTAATCACATAATAAGCATAAGTGACACATATAAGCCCTATCTAAACATATAGAATACATGAGAGGACTCATGTGTAAAGGTACTTAGTTATAGTCTAGGTCATTCCATTTCTAATAACCTAATTCCCTATAACCATGGCTCTGATACCAATCTGTCACATCCCGACCGACGGCGGAATCATTGGAGCGGACGAGGGAATGATTGATTGTTCATAACTCATGATTGTCTAATAGTGAAAGTAATATTAAAATCAGATTACAGGATAACATGAATTTAATTAACAGATACAAATACAACAGTTAAAGTCACAAATAGTAATTGTCTTTTGTTTTGACTAAGACCCGCTCTTTTGTTTTGACTAAGTCCGGGTCTTATATGAGCATGTAGAAGTCCACTAACTTGCTTAACCTGAAATCATGTGAGAAAATAAAGTCAGCTAACGAATTAGCTGGTGAGTAATCATAGTTTCGAGTATACATATAGATTGATTGATTGATTGAGAATAATCCAATTCACAAGGTAACGTTAAGACTTATATTGCAATAGTAAGCATATAGATAAACTGACACAATAACAACCCCTTGACTTGACACTTGCATATAATAGACTCCACACATACACCATAGATTGACTCCTGCCTCTGGCACAATCACCACTCGTAAGCCATATGGGGTGGGTTATCCAAACCAGTAGATCTACCATTGATACCAGGATTGATTGATTAAATTAGGGTTTTACTGTCGTCCAGTTTACCATAGTATGTTCACATAATTGCAAGTAATAACATAACCTGTCTTGAATTGAATTTAGAATGAAATAACAATAGAATATCATGATTGAATATATTGTATCACATGATTTCCCCTAAATAAGAAATGATATAAAAAGAGGATATGAATACTCACTTGATTGATGAGATTAGAATCTGGATGTGATAGATTAAACACCAACGATTTCCTTACGATTAACCTAAGGAACGGTGTCTTGAATTAGAATAATAATGATTTGGGAATTTGGGATGTATTAGGTTTTCCATTGGATCTTGAATGGTAGTTTTAAATAAACAAATTTTTATTTAGTTTGAATGTCCATAACTAAATAAAATAAATTTATTGAATGTGATTACGTTTAGAATTTATTAGGAATAAATGTGTTAATACGCGTAATCGTTTGATTTAGTGTGAAAACAAATAATAATTTTATTAATTAATTACGTGATAATTAATTAAAATATTTAATTATTTAAATGATTAAAAGAAATGAAAATGATTTTGGAAAGATTTATATATAAAACTTTTATGTTTGATTGAGATAATCATGATTTAAATAATATTACATAAATATTATTTAATCTAATAATTATTTAGTGATTTTTAACCGTTATTTACAGTCTAATTTTATAAAAATTAAACTAGATTTGTTATTTATTTAAAACAATTTATAAAATAAATAAATAAAATATCAAAATAAATTTCAGAAAATAGTTATATGGTTTTAAAAATTATTAATGTTTGTAAAAACATTTTTTATAATTTATAGAATTTTTTCGGAATTTTTAAAGCTTAAAAAGAGGCTTAAAAAATGTTTGAGGTGGCCCGGGTCGAACCCGGGACCTCCTGTTGGTCATGGGGCGCAGGAACCGGTGACCAAAGGGTCGTGGCCGCGTTTGGTTTGGGTTCCAATTGGTTATAAGCTGTTTAAGCCGTTTCCCCCAAACCCAATATGAACCCTAGATCGATCCCAGCCAAATCGAAGTTCAACTCGATCCCTAATGCATCTGAAATCATGGGGCTTTTGTTCCCTAGTTAAAAACGAGTATGTTGATAGGTGATACTTACGCTATTAAGTTCGAATTGATAACCCAAGATAAGGAACCCGTCGCGACTTGTGAAGAAATTGGTTCGTGGTGCAATTGTTGATGATAACTCAATTAACTTTGAGGTTAGCTTCGCGTGGTGTTACTGATGCAAAGCCCTATGGTTTTTTCAAAGATTGAAGCCCGAAGGTGGCCTTCAACAGAGTTGCAGGTTCGCGACCGAGGGGTGTTCGAAATGTGGTGTTTGAGTTCGTTTTAAGCGAAATTGATAATGGGAGTTGATTAGAAACTGATTTATGGTAGTTCATATTCGTTTAATTTGATTAAAATAAGGTGTTAGTGCGATCTTGGCGTGTAAAGGGGCCGACAAACGTGGGTGCGATCGAGGAGTGGTTGTGTGAGCTGTATACCGAATGATTAAAGTATGTGGATGGATTCGAATCTGACCCACGATCACAATGGGACCGGTTTGGAGTAATTTAATCGAGTTTTGAGGTGGTTTGGGGTTCGCCGGAGCCGTTGGCCGGCAGTGGCCGGACGTTGCCGGGAAGTCGAGAGAGAAGAGAGAGAAAGCAAATTTGATTTTTCAATTTACACAAATGGTCCCTGAGGTTTCCAATGTTTATCATTTTATGTCAAAAGTTTTGTAAATAAGTTTTGTAAATGTCATTAAGGCCCCCTGTACTTATAATTTGACTTTTAAGTCTTAAAATTTTATTATTATTATTATTATTATTACTAATATTATTATTATTATTATTATTATTATTATTATTATTATTATTATTACTAATATTTTTATTATTATTATTATTATTATTATTATTAAAATTTTTGAATTAACATCAACATATTGTTTACAAAATAAAATTTTATTTATTGGATATACGTGATGTTACAGTCTCCCCTGCTTTAGGAAATTTCGTCCCGAAATTTAAATCACGAGAAGGCTGAGACGAAAAGATGAGGATACTGGGATTTCATTTGGTCCTCACGTTCCCAGGTGAATTCTGAGTCGCGTTTAGATTCCCGGCGGACCTTGACAATCGGTGTTCGGCTGCGTTTGAGTTGTTTGACTTCCCGATCCATAATTTCCACAGGTTTCTCAATAAAGTGCATAGATTCATCAATCTGAACTTCGTCGAGTGGAATGTGAAGATTTTCGTCGGCAAGACATTTCTTGAGATTTGAAACATGAAACGTCAGATGTATATTGCTGAGCTCTTGGGGTAGTTCAAGCTTGTAGGCCACTTTCCCAATTCGCTCAAGCACTTTGAATGGACCCACGTAACAAGGTGCTAGTTTTTCTTTCTTTCCAGAGCGAATCACTCCCTTCCAAGGTGATACCTTAAGAAGTACGAGATCACCGACATTGTATTCCATGGGCTTACGTCTTTTGTCAGCATAATGCTTTTGACAATTTCTAACAGCGACCAAGTTATCACGGATCTTATGAATTTTTTCGGTTGTTTCTTGTATCAATTCCGGACCAGTAATTTGTGATTCACCAACTTCAGACCATACAAGGCCTCAAATGGTGCCATCTGTTGGTCTGGTAACTGTTATTGTAAGAGAATTCAATCAACAAAAGATGAGAATCCCACGATCCACTGAAATCAATGACACAAGCCCGGAGCATATCCTCGAGGGTTTGTATCGTTCTCTCAGTCTGACCGTTGGTTTGCGGGTGATAGGCTGTGCTAAGATTCAGTTGAGTTCCAAGGGCTGATTGGAGACTTTTCCAGAAACGAGAGATGGAGCGACCATCACGATCAAGAATGATATCTTTACTTGACAATAGATTGTTTAGGAAGACTACCATCACGTAATCAGGTTTTGATGATTACTCACAATGAAAGTCGATAGATAAGGAATAAATGGTTTGATGTAGCTAGATCGAGTCAAAACATGCAAATAAAGGAAAAGAAATTGATTTAAGAATTTAAATGCTCCAAACTTGGAATCAAAATCAACTTAAAGCGATCGGGTCTCTTTCAAGTTCAGAGATCATGCTTTGGCTTGATAGGTCGAAACACTAACATTATTTCACCCTTCAAGTTACTACATGCTTCTCGTCACTTGATTACAACCATGGTAAGTTGAAGATCAAGAAATGAGAATAGTCATCAAGGTATGGTTTTCACCCCTAACTTGATGGCGTACTCTCAAGGTATGACCACTAGCTTACCAATCAAAAAGTTCGATCTCAACTCATTGTTGAGGATCCATAAAAATAAGACGAGGTAACTCATCATTAAGGTGAGGGGTTCACTCCTATCTTAACGATTAATTTTTACAAAAACAAAATATAACAAGATGAACTTCTTCATCAAAATCCAGAATTCACTCCTACTTTGATGAGGTCGTTTCATTTGAGAAAATACAATCCATGAAATTATCATCAATGTATAATTTCACGCGTATCTTGATGATTGAGCTTGATGTTAACAAGAAAACATCGAAGATTGACATTTGTCACCAAAGTACGGGTTTCAATCCTATTTTGGTGTGATTATGTCATTTGTAAAATGCAAGTTCCAAAGTGAATAATTGAAGTCAGTCCTCGAGATAAGGAAATCACCCTAATCCAGAGGATGAAATTTCATAAAACACACAATTGGAAACCATTTATTGAAACGAATAAAGAATCATCACCAAAGTAAGGGAATCACCCCTGTTTTGATGAGTTAGAATCATTTAGGAGATTCGAGTATCCTTAGTCATAGGTTGACTTGTAAACTCTTGCATCTCCTACGGTGCAAACGGTTCAAAGTTCGACTTAACAACGAAAGGAAAAATATCTCAATTAGAAACTTAGAAATTTTCAAATTACATCAATGTAACAAAAGGGAAATCATGATTACAAATCTTGAATTAAATCAGGAAGACGAAATCAAGGACAAGAATTATTCAACACCACATCATTGGTGGCTTGAGCTTGTTGAGCATTAATGTTGAAAGCACGTCCTTGAGTCGTAGAATCGGGATGACAAGTTGAGGGCATCAATTGCGAAAATGGTTCGGATCACCACATTGATAGCATGCACGACCCTGGGTAATTGCAGGAGGATGTTGGTGGACTGGTGCATTAGTTGGAACTTTAGCAGCACTCTTGCACACGTGAATGTATGACCCAAACGACCACAGTTTGTGCATTGACGACACTGAATGTTAGCGGGATGGTGATAACTGCAGTTGTTACACTGCGGATAGGGTCCAGAGTATGACTTTTTCATTAGTGATTGGTTGTTTACTGCTGGTTGACGAGTTGGAGGGACTTGATTAATTGGTACAGCAGGGGTAATTACCGCAAAGTTTTGAGATTGAGCCTTCCTCTTCTTGTTCTTGGAAAGCTCGGCTTGGTCGGATTTGACGGTTTCGTTAGGAAGTTTATCGGTATTTTTCTTCGATCCTTCCTGGTTAAAGAACCAGCTTTCACATGATTATCGGTTAACTGCGCAGCCAGTCTAATAGCATCTTCTAGTGTCGAAGGATTCCTTCCTAACACCGTATCCTAAATCTGCATGGGTAGTCCACCAATATATTTCTCGATGGCTCGGGAGTAGGGGTAGCAAGATGCGGTACCAAAAGGCTCAGTTCGTGGAATCGGTTAGTGTATGCTAGGTTCTCGCCACTGTCTTGGGTTAATTCCCAGAACTCAGCTTCCAGTTTCCTGACTTCGTTTCTTGGGCAGAACTCTTTAGTCATGAGCTCCTTAACTTCAGTCCATGTTAAGGCTAGAGCAGTTTCAGTTCCACGGGTTCGTTTCTCACCGTTCCACCAAGTAAGTGCACGTTTCTGGAGAACACTTGTGGCATATCGGACTTTTAGATTTTCAGGGCATTCGCTGTTTAGGAAAGTGTTCTCGATGCTTTCGAACCACTGTAGTAATCCAGTAGCTCCTTCAGTTCCACTGAACTTAGTGGGGTTGCAAGAACTGAAATGTTTGTAAGTACAAGTTTAGGGAGGGTTTGGTGCAGTTGGGTTTTGAACAACATTGTTGCCTTGGTTCAAATGGGTAAGTAGAGTTGGGATGACCGCAGTAACTTCACGTGCTACAATAACAACAATCTTACGGCCAGAGTTTCTAGACCGTGAACGTATTTGACGAGAAGACATTCTGGAATATCATTAAGATATTTTATGAGAATTGGATAATAGGAGCTATACCACATGAAAACGACAATCGGGAATTTGGCAAAATAACAATGAGATGTTCCGTGTGTAATCGTTTGATTCGTAAATCAAAGCGAGTACGTTAACTAATCAAAGTGTTATGTCCAACACAACCTTATTGAAGACATGTGTACCTATAAGCATATACTCATCCCGAGGGTTCCCAGGTAAGGTAGACAGATCCATCAGTTGGTTTGGATTTATACGAATACCTTTCCTAGACAGAACACCCTGAGATACAGGCATCCCACTCTTCCAGCATAGCATGTTTTAAGTTGTAAGACACAGACTTTGACGAATTTGAAAACCATGAATAACAATCGAGTTTTGAGTTTGAAATCATTTGAATTAGGCACACAATGCCTTAGAATATGATTTAAGATTCGTGTGTACATTGATAAGATTTAAAGTATAAGAAGAATCACATAAGGCATATAATCACATAATCAAGTATAAACATGTAAAGCACATATAATCCTATCTATGCATATAAAATACATGAGAAGACCCATGTGTAAGGTACTTAGTTATAGTCTAGGTCATTCCATTTCTAATAACCTAATTCCCTATAACCATGGATCAGATACCAATCTGTCACACCCCGACCGACGGCGGAATCATCGGAACGGACGAGGGAATGATTGATTGTTCATAACTCATGATTGTCTAATAGTGAAAGTAATATTAAAATCAGATTACAGGATAACATGAATTTAATTAACAGATACAAATACAACATTAAAGTCACAAATAGTAATTGTCTTTTGTTTGACTAAGTCCGGGTCTTATATGAGCATGTAGAAGTCCACTAACTTGCTTAACCTGAAATCATGTGAGAAAA
Source organism: Flaveria linearis (assembly GCA_024085815.1). Taxonomy (NCBI): domain Eukaryota; kingdom Viridiplantae; phylum Streptophyta; class Magnoliopsida; order Asterales; family Asteraceae; genus Flaveria; species Flaveria linearis. The sequence goes on along the minus strand of CM044005.1, from coordinate 14,347,761 downwards.
TAAAGTCAGCTAACGAATTAGCTGGTGAGTAATCATAGTTTTGAGTATACATATAGATTGATTGATTGATTGAGAATAATCCAATTCACAAGGTAACGTTAAGACTTATATTGCAATAGTAAGCATATAGATAAACTGACACAATAACAACCCCTTGACTTGACACTTGCATATAATAGACTCCACACATACACCATAGATTGACTCCTGCCTCTTGCACAATCACCACTCGTAAGCCATATGGGGTGGGTTATCCAAACCAGTAGATCTACCATTGATACCAGGATTGATTGATTAAATTAGGGTTTTACTGTCGTCCAGTTTACCATAGTATGTTCACATAATTGCAAGTAATAACATAACCTGTCTTGAATTGAATTTAGAATGAAATAACAATAGAATATCATGATTGAATATATTGTATCACATGATTTCCCCTAAATAAGAAATGATATAAAAAGAGGATATGAATACTCACTTGATTGATGAGATTAGAATCTGGATGTGATAGATTAAACACCAACGATTTCCTTACGATTAACCTAAGGAACGGTGTCTTGAATTAGAATAATAATGATTTGGGAATTTGGGATGTATTAGGTTTTCCATTGGATCTTGAATGGTAGTTTTAAATAAACAAATTTTTATTTAGTTTGAATGTCCATAACTAATAAAACAAATTTATTGAATGTGATTACGTTTAGAATTTATTAGGAATAATATGTTAATACGCGTAATCGTTTGATTTAGTGTGAAAAACAAATAATTAATTTTATTAATTAATTACGTGATAATTAATTAAAATATTTAATTATTTAAATGATTAAAAGAAATGAAAATGATTTTGGAAAGATTTATATATAAAACTTTTATGTTTGATTGAGATAATCATGATTTAAATAATATTACATAAATATTATTTAATCTAATAATTATTTAGTGATTTTTAACCGTTATTTACAGTCTAATTTTATAAAAATTAAACTAGATTTGTTATTTATTTAAAACAATTTATAAAATAATAAATAAAATATCAAAATAAATTTCAGAAAATAGTTATATGGTTTTAAAAATTATTAATGTTTGTAAAAACATTTTTTATAATTTCTAGAATTTTTTTCGGAATTTTTAAAGCTTAAAAAGAGGCTTAAAAATGTTTGAGGTGGCCCGGGGTCGAACCCGGGACCTCCTGTTGGTCATGGGGCGCAGGAACCGGTGAACCAAAGGGTCGTGGCCGCGTTTGGTTTGGGTTCCAATTGGTTATAAGCTGTTTAAGCCGTTTCCCCCAAACCCAATATGAACCCTAGATCGATCCCAGCCAAATCGAAGTTCAACTCGATCCCTAATGCATCTGAAATCATGGGGCTTTTGTTCCCTAGTTAAAAACGAGTATGTTGATAGGTGATACTTACGCTATTAAGTTCGAATTGATAACCCAAAGATAAGGAACCCGTCGCGACTTGTGAAGAAATTGGTTCGTGGTGCAATTGTTGATGATAACTCAATTAACTTTGAGGTTAGCTTCGCGTGGTGTTACTGATGCAAAGCCCTATGGTTTTTTTCAAAGATTGAAGCCCGAAGGTGGCCTTCAACAGAGTTGCAGGTTCGCGACCGAGGGGTGTTCGAAATGTGGTGTTTGAGTTCGTTTTAAGCGAAATTGATAATGGGAGTTGATTAGAAACTGATTTATGGTAGTTCATATTCGTTTAATTTGATTAAAATAAGGTGTTAGTGCGATCTTGGCGTGTAAAGGGGCCGACAAACGTGGGTGCGATCGAGGAGTGGTTGTGTGAGCTGTATACCGAATGATTAAAGTATGTGGATGGATTCGAATCTAACCCACGATCATAATGGGACCGGTTTGGAGTAATTTAATCGAGTTTTGAGGTGGTTTGGGGTTCGCCGGAGCCGTTGGCCGGCAGTGGCCGGACGGTTGCCGGAAGTCGAGAGAGAAGAGAGAGAAAGCAAATTTGATTTTTAATTTACACAAATGGTCCCTGAGGTTTCCAATGTTTATCATTTTATGTCAAAAGTTTTGTAAATAAGTTTTGTAAATGTCATTAAGGCCCCCTGTACTTATAATTTGACTTTTAAGTCTTAAAATTTTTATTATTATTATTATTATTACTAATATTATTATTATTATTATTTATTATTATTACTATTACTATATATTATTATTATTATTATTATTATTATTTATTATTATTATTATTATTATTATTATTAAAATTTTTGAATTAACATCAACATATTGTTTACAAAATAAAATTTTATTTATTGGATATACGTGATGTTACATCTACCATTGATACCAGGATTGATTGATTTTATTAGGGTTTTACTGTCGTCCAGATTATCATATTATGTTCACATAATTGCAAATAATACATAACCTGTCTGAATTGAATTTAGAATAAAATAACAATAGAATATCATGATTGAATATATTGTATCACATGATTTCCCCCAAATAGAAAATTGATATAAAAAGGGGATATGAATACTCACTTGATTGCTGAGATTAGGATCTGGATGTGATAGATTAGGCACCAACGATTTCCTTACGATTAACCTAAGGAACGGTGTCTCGAATTAGAATAATAATGATTTGGGAATTTGGGAATGTATTAGGATTTCCATTAGGTCTTGAATGGTAGTTTAAATTAATTAATTTATTTGATTTGAATGTCTTGAAATAAATAAACGAATTTGTTGAAAGTGATTATGTCAAGAATTTAATAGAAATTTATACATATAGTTATACATATATACAATTTATTAATAAATTGTATATGTATAATTATATACCTAATTATATATAATCATGTATTATATATATTATAATTATATACATAATTATATGTATATAATAATTTATTCATAAGTAAGCATAACTATATATTGTATGTTAATTATATACATAAGTTATAAGTTGTATACGATTATGTAAAATTATATACATGTAATTTATTCAAATAAAAGTTGTTTCGATAATCGGATAATATATATCTATGTAGATATATTGGATTCAGTTTATTTATTGTATAATTATATATTATACACTAATTATAAATTGGTAGAAAATATAATTAGTTATTTTATTTATTTAAAACAATTAAAATAAATTATTAAAATATTGAAATAAATTTCAGAAAATAATTAGGTTGTTTTAAAAATTACTAATGTTTGTAAAAATGTTTTTATGATTTTTAGAATTTTTTCTGAATTTTTAATGCTTAAAAAGAAGGTTCTAAAAAATGTGCAGGTGGCGGGTCTCGAACCCGAGACCTCAAGGTTAGAGTTTGAGTGTGGAACCAGTGAACTAAAGGCCTCAACCGCGTTATGACTTGGTTCCGATTGTTTATAACCATTGTTAAACGGTTTCCCCCAAATCCCATTCGAGCCCTAGGTTTGAATCCCACTAATTGAACCCCAATTCGATTTTGATAGCATTTGAAATCATAGGGCTTTTATTCCCCATGAAAACCGAGTATGTGGGTGTGTAGAATTACCTATATGGTGTCGATTTGGAACTGAACTCGATGAAGAACAGGTCCGCGACTAGGTGCTAATCGAATGATGCTCAAACCGTGATTATAATCAAATTAAATAAACTAAAATAAATAGAAAAATGATTCAGAAGTTATTACCTCTGTTATAAGACACCAAGATGATTTCTTGAAACCAGCAGAATTTTATTACTAGAAATATTTTACAAGAGATTTAGAGAGAGAGAGTTGATCGTAAGATCCGGTGTGTCCAAAACTAAAGACTTGAGCTCCTTTTATAATGAGAGTCTCAAGATACAACCAAAATATGAACAGTAAATTACAATAATTCGAGACAATTTTTCTTTTGAAATTTTCAAAAGTAGACATTATTATGTCTCCAATAATTCCACTTTAATCAATCATGTCGGCCCCATCAGCAGACTTATCTCCTCTTTCATTTGTCCTTTTCCATTTTTTCCTTGGATACCGATTTCTTGAGATCTTCAAGCATTTCATCCAGATTTTTTTCTAGAATTTCTTCATCAGACTCATACGGGTCGTGGGATTCCCCTGGAAGGATATCATCTTCTGATTTATTGGTAGACATCTCTGGATATGATCTTCTTGATCCTTGTCTTGAAAATTTTTCATTAAATCTTTTTTAATTTCTTGAAAATATATTGCCAACAATTCTTTTTTAGAGACTTGATTTTCTCCTTTCATTTTAATTTTTTGGGATATTTCCTGGAACGGACTTGGAGATTCTCTCTGAGTCTTCAAGCTAATCTGCTTTGAGTATAACTCTATAGTGTCTTGAATTTTTTGTAAGGTTTCTTGACCTTGGGACGCCATTGTTGTCAAGCTTCATTATTTTCTTCCAAAATTTTGTATAATAAATTCTTCTTAAACAAGGAATTTGTTGGTGAGTATAACCCACTTCTGGAGACCATTTCCAGATCCATGGTATTCCAAATTGAATAAAAAAGTGACACAAGGATAATCCTTCTATTAGGATTTTTTGATGTTGTAATTCAATCAATGTGGGAGATATTTCTACCCATTCATTATAATTCTTTTTTAATAAATCTGGTAAAATTTTTACCGAAGGGCCATATGATAGCCACCATTTATATACCCAATTTGGGATGTCCCGTTTATAAACTTCTGGACAAATTTTGAAGAACCAAGAATGTTTCTTCTTTGAATTTTCATATAGAAATGCTTTATTAAATGCCTCAATATAATCATAATAATTGAATTTAATAGGGATCCTGGTTTCAGGATGACACATCTCTTTATCTTTTAAGGGAGATGTTCCCCATTCTTCAACAGATATTATCTGTTTTATAATAATTTTACTAAAACTATATTCCTGGGTATTTTCAGACATATAGTGATGAATATCACAAGATTCTGTGACTTTAAGAATATTTTCATAATAAAATCTCTGCTTATATGAAGCAGCAGGATATGACCCTTGATCTAGGTACCTTGTAATTAAGGTCCATGGTTGATCTTTATATTTTAGATCTTTAAAATCCAAGAGCAATATTATCTTTTTATTTGGATTTTGTTCATATAGGGCATCATCAGAATCTTCTGTCACAATATTGACATAAGATGAAGATGTTTCATTTGTTCCATCCTTCTTAGCTTTATAAGCCAAGAATTCTTGGAATAATTTATCATCAAAATTATTCCTCTAGTATTACTTGAGGAACTTGCAGTATTTGCAATATTTGCGGCTATTAGCCTTTGATGGCCAATTTGACCTAGGATTCTCCCTCCATTGGGACTTCTTCCTCTACCTCTTCCATTATATTGGAAAGGTTGTTTTCCCCTATCTCGAGGAATCATTCCTGAAATATAATCAGGCAGAAGAGATTATTTTCTCTTTTTCTTCAAGAATCTTTATTTGATTCCTAAAATATTTTATTGAGTCCATAATTTCTATGTAATTACGAGCTCTATCAATAGGATGCAAATCATAATTATACATCATATCATTCATTTGATAATATCTAGCCGTTATCATGGCTGAATAATCGTCCATTTCAATTTGTATGTTATTATAGGCTATTTTAAGTGGTCCTTTTATCTTCTTCATGGAACCTGCAAAATAAACTATGAGAAATATTCTCTTGTTAAAAAATCAGGTAGACTATTATCTGTTCCTTTTTTATATATTATTTCAAAATCAAATGGTGCAAGATGAGATTGCCATCTAGCAAACATTTGTTTAGACACATCATGTTTAAAATCTTTATTAAACATATATTTAGCTGCTTGACAATCGGTTTTTATTAAAAACTTTTGATTGTATAAATCATCTTGAAATTTTAAAACACATTTAACTATGGCTAAGATTTCTTTTGCAATCGTAGCATAATTTTTCTGACTATTATTCCACTTTCCTGAGTGGAATCTTACAAGATATTCTTGTTTATCAATTGGGGAAATCTGCTTTAGAATTCCTCCATAGCCAATATTACTAGCATCTGTTTCAATAATCTTTTCCCATTCAGGTTTTGCTATCATTAGACATGGAAGATTTTTAACATTTTGTTTAATCTTTTTTACTGCCTTAGTATGAATATCTGACCATGGCAGTGGATTCTTCTTTAAGCTGTCATATAAAACAGCTGTATCTTGAGCTAAATTTTTATAATATGGTGAAATATAATTTAAACTTTCTAAAAATCTTTGTAACTGAGTTTTATCAGTTATTTCATCAGGAAATTTAGAAGCAAATTCAATACTTCTATTTATTGGAATGATATTTCCTTTTTCAATATTATGTCCTAAAAATCTTATTTTTGTCTGGAAAAGTAACATTTTTGGCCTAGATATTACTAAACCATTTTGTATGATTATATCTTTAAAAATTTTTAAGTGTTTAAAATGAGTTTCAATGTCTTTTGAAAATACTAAAATATCATCTATATAGACAATTATAAAATTATTGAAATGAATAAAAATATCATTCATTATTTTTGAAATTCACTTGGAGCATTTTTTAGTCCAAATGGCATGACATTCCATTCATAATGGCCAAATGGTACTGTAAAGGCAGTTTTATATTTGTCTCTCTCATCTATTTGGATTTGCCAATATCCAGATTTTAAATCAAATTTTGAAAATATTATAGCATCATTTAATCTATCTAATAGATCTTTTTTGTTAGGTATAGGATACCTAATCCATTTTAAAACTTTATTTAAAGGTTTATAGTTTATTACTAACCTGGGTACTACTCTTTCTTGCTCTGAATGTTTATTAACATAAAAAGCGGTACATGACCATGGAGACTTTGAAGGTCTTATTAAACCTTTTTCTATTAAAGTTTTTATTTCATTTTTACATAATTCTAGATATTCAGAATTCATTTGACATGGTCTTGCTTTTGTAGGTATTTGATTCTCATAAAAATCACTTTCATATGGGAGAGAAACAATATGTTTCTTTCTATCACAAAAAGCATTTGGATGATCATTACAAATTTGTAAAGAGAATTGATCTTGTATCAGTTTTATTTTTCCTGTAATTTAGGATTTTTTAATCTCTCTTCTATTGTAAGAGTATTTATTTCTTGTTTAAGAAAATTAATTTGGTTTTGTTTTGCTTGAATCAATGATTCTTCAATATCATTTATAAATCTATGGATAGGTTTGTGAACAAATTGAAAAGTTATTTCTTTTTCTTTATATGTTCCTGTAATAGATTTTTCATCAATATGTTTTATTGGGAATATCTTATTCCAAAATGGTGTACCAAGTATTATTTGACTAGTTAGATTTTTTACAATCATAAAGCTATTTGGAATACAGACCTTATCCTGGCAAATATATGCTTGAGGTAACTTATAATTTATAATCATTGGTTCTCCACCAGCAGAACTAACTCTATGAGTAGTCTTATGGAAATACTTAGTAGGGATAATACCCTCTTGAACACAATTTAAATCAGCTCCACTATCCAGTAAAGCTACTAATTCTATCGAATAATTATTCTCTATTAATAACTTAATTTTTATATGCCATTTATGGATATAACCATCTCATATATGGATAAAAATTTTTCATCTCTATTTAAAGATGTTAAAAAGTTCCTAGAGGTTTCAGGATTATCTATAATTTCCTTCATCTCTAAGCTTCTTATTCTTTCTTCTAGGGTTACATTTTTTCCCTTGAGATTCTTAATTTCTATTTTTAGATTATCAATCTCTATTTTTAATTCTTCAATATCGACAGAACTTCCGATCTTATTTTTCTGACTTAATTGTCTTCTAACCTCACTTAAGGTATATGGCTTAAAATCTTCAACAGCTATAGACGTCGAAGGTTTATCTTTCCCAATTATTTGAGAAGTAATTTTTTCCCTAATTTCATTATCTTCTATTGCTTTTAATAGATATAATACATCATTAGAAATAACATTTATTTCCATATTCTCAAATTGAGCTATAATTTGATAAATGTATTCTTCATTATCTGTATCTGATTTACAACATTCTTTTCCTATTTTACAAGGAAAACATTCATCATCTGAAATTATTAAATCTTCTTCTTCTAATATATTTAATTCTTCATATGAAGAGTTTTCTGATTCTGAATTAGACTCAGAATTGATTAGAATTTTAGATAATGTATCTTTTAATTCTTTATCTTCAATATTATTGAGTTTTTTCTTTACCCAGCAAGCTTTTGCTTTATGGCCTGGATGACCACATTTTTGCATATTATATAAGGTTTATAGGGTTTATAATCCCTTTTTCTTTTAGATTTTCTTTCTTCTCTTTTTTGTTTTCTTTTTTGTAATTTTTTATTCCTTTGAGAAGATATTAAATTCTTTTATTATAATTTTCCCTGATTTTTTCCATACCAAATTGACTACAGAATTGTCCTAATTGTCTCTTTTCATTAAGAGAATGCTTCTTAATCTGTTGATTAAGCTTTATTTCATTGCATAAGGCTAATCCTTCCTGAATACAAGTTCCTATTAACTTGCCATAAGTATAATCTTCATAATTAATACTTGGTAAACCGTCAATAAACTTAGATTTCCAATGAGTACTATTAGACTCTGGGAGTTCCATAACTCTACTTAAGAAAGTATCTTTATACCATCTAAATGATGTAAGAGTTCTACATCTTAGATTTTGTAATAAAGTTCATATATTCTCAGAATTATCTGTCCATCTTCTTGTAAAATGATCAACAATATTTACTACCAGTGTATAAACTGCATTTGGAATTTGATTTCCATTTTCTTCTTTGATATCATTTAAAATATTGTGTTTATCTGCTTCTGATAAATATTATCCCACCAGCCTTTTAATTGACCAGTAAATCCTGCTATTATCATTTTAGCAATATTTTGATCATAATTACCATTACTTTTACAGATAGTACTATACATCATCATTCTATGTACCGTATCTGTAATTTGTTTATCAGTTTTGCCATCTATGTTCCATTCATAGATGTGTTTTCCATGATATGAATTATTAACTATGTATTCTTGTTCTTCTATTAGAACATCCTGTGGGGTTGGCCTAGGATAGTAATACTTCCTTTGTGTAGGCATATTAGCAAATTTTTCAAGTTTTTTGATTTCATCATCAATTTTTTCTTGACAATTATCTTTATTTATGGAATCTGAAAATTCTTCAGTTAAAGTATTGATTTTTAAATTTGAAAATTTGTCATTTAAATTTTTTAATTTTTTATCTAGTAATTCTTCTATTTCAGAATTGGATTTTAATTTAAAATCTTTTATTTCAGACGGAGGTTGTATAGACGGAGTGGCTATAGTACTTTTCTCTTCTTCTTTATGAGAGAATTTTAAATTTTTTATCTGGGATATTAATTCATTTATTCTATCATTTATAGAATTTAATTGTTCTCCTAAAACAATTAAGCATATGTTTGTATAATTTTGTTGTTTAAACATATTATTTATGTGAGCTATTGTTACTGGTAATGTGTTTTCTTCCATTAATTTTTGAAAAGCTTGATAGTATCTTATTTCACTATCTTTTTCTATTTGAATGGTTAATGAGGAGGAAAAGTGGTTTTTAAAATTTTTCCATTTATATTATACTCTCTTTGTATAACAGAAATCATACTATTAGTATACTTATTTATAAACCATGGAACAAAAGGTTTAATTGCATTTTCTTCACTAAGTTCTTTATAAAAAACTTCTTGAAACATATTTGTATCTTGGTCATCAAAATTGTTGAAAAACCAATTTCTAAATAATTTCCATTGTTCTCGATTAAATTCTTCACTAATTATTCTTCTTGCCAATGATCCTTGACTAAAATTTATTTTTTCTACTTGATTCATCATATTGAAAAATTCATTTCTGACTCGGTTAATTCCGGTTCATTAGGCTTATAAACACCTCTTACTATATTATCAGAATTGATTCTTAATTCTTCTACCCTATTTTCAGGTAATTCTTCTCTTATTTGAGAAGTAGAAGCTCTAGACGGACTTCTAACAGTATATCCTAAAGGAGATATATGAAAATTTGATGTTCTAGAGGACACAGATCTAGATATTCTAGGTCTAATCTTATCAAATTGTATCTGAACTGATCCTTCAGATGTTTGAATAATATCTATTGGATTATTATCAATATATTGTTGTTTTGGCGTACAATTATTTAGTATCCAACTATCAGGAAATTCAATTTCTTCCCACTTTATTTTTCTTCTAGTGGTAATATTTGATTTTCCAAAATTAGTTTCTATTATTATTGTTTCATTTAATGGTTTATCTACCATCTTACACTGAGGATTTAGTGTAAATAATGGTTTATAGTATATTCTATAACATATACAGATTACTTCTGACCCAGGAATATAATTATATCTATGAGTCTTAACATTTAATGTTAAAGCATCAGTTATATTAACATCAGTTAATGATAATTGTAGATTTGGGTAAACATTAAAATAAACTGGACCCTGTGATAGGCTAGATTGAACTATCCCTATTAAGGATTGCTTATAATCTAAATTTCTACCATCTCTTAAAGCTGCTATAAAGCTTTCTGGCAAACCTTCTAAAGTTAAAGGCTTAAATGCTATTTGCACTACTCCAATATGAATAAATTTATATTTATCTTTCTTATATCTTGCTAACTCTCTATTATTTAAGAGTTTTATCATCATATCCTCTTTATTAAGAGCAATTGTTTCTTCAGTAGTTTTAACTACTTGTTTTAAACCAATTTTTTCAAAAGTTCCAAGCTTATAAACTTGTTTGTAATCTATTTTTGGAATTGTCCATTTATTCAATAATTCTAGATTGTGAGGAATATCATATTCTTCCTCAATACTGTTTTTAACAGTATCTTTATCTTCTACGATATTTATTTTATTTGAAAACAAATCAATGTTGAACTTTCCCATAATAAAGTTTATTTACCAAGATTATATTTATTTACATGGCTTAATTTATTAACATGGCTCTGATACCACAAGGCAGGATCCTTGTGGGAAAATTAAAATAAAAACCCAAAATTAAACAGATATTTTATAAAACATTTAAATTACAAACTTAGAATCTGAAAGTAAAACCCCTTAAACATGTCCGAATCTTCAGACCTTGGTAAATTTTTACATATACATCAACTGGCAAGTTTTCTTAGCATAAGATCAGTACAGGCCTATGCCCTTTGGAACGCCTTTCAAACGGCTTAATAAAACGGGCTGCCATAATTCGACCACTATGCTAATTATCTGTTTTATAATAATTTTACTAAAACTACATTCCTGCTGCTTCATATAATTTTAGTAAAATTATTATAAAACAGATAATATCTGTTGAAGAATGGGGAACATCTCCCTTAAAGGATAAAGAGATGTGTCATCCTGAAACCAGGATCCCTATTAAATTCAATTATTATGATTATATTGAGGCATTTAATAAAGCCTTTCTATATGAAAATTCAAAGAAGAAACATTCTTGGTTCTTCAAAATTTGTCCAGAAGTTTATAAACGGGACATCCCAAATTGGGTATATAAATGGTGGCTATCATATGGCCCTTCGGTAAAAATTTTACCAGATTTATTAAAAAAGAATTATAATGAATGGGTAGAAATATCTCCCACATTGATTGAATTACAACATCAAAAAATCCTAATAGAAGGATTATCCTTGTGTCACTTTTTTATTCAATTTGGAATACCATGGATCTGGAAATGGTCTCCAGAAGTGGGTTATACTCACCAACAAATTCCTTGTTTAAGAAGAATTTATTATACAAAATTTTGGAAGAAAATGATGAAGCTTGACAACAATGGCGTCCCAGAAGGTCAAGAAACCTTACAAAAAATTCAAGACACTATAGAGTTATACTCAAAGCAGATTAGCTTGAAGACTCAGAGAGAATCTCCAAGTCCGTTCCAGGAAATATCCCAAAAAATTAAAATGAAAGGAGAAAATCAAGTCTCTAAAAAAGAATTGTTGGCAATATATTTTCAAGAAATTAAAAAAGATTTAATGAAAAATTTTCAAGACAAGGATCAAGAAGATCATATCTCAGAGATGTCTACCAATAAATCAGAAGATGATATCCTTCCAGGGGAATCCCAAGACCCGTATGAGTCTGATGAAGAAATTCTAGAAGAAAATCTGGATGAAATGCTTGAAGATCTCAAGAAATCGGTATCCAAGGAAAAAATGGAAAAGGACAAATGAAAAGAGGAGATAAGTCTGCTGATGGGGCCGACATGATTGATTAAAGTGGAATTATTGGAGACATAATAATGTCTACTTTTGAAAATTTCAAAAGAAAATTGTCTCGAATTATTGTAATTTACTGTTCATATTTTGGTTGTATCTTGAGACTCTCATTATAAAAGGAGCTCAAGTCTTTAGTTTTGGACACACTGAATCTTACGATCAACTCTCTCTCTCTAAATCTCTTGTAAAATATTTCTAGTAATAAAATTCTGCTGGTTTCAAGAAATCATCTTGGTGTCTTATAACAGAGGTAATAACTTCTGAATCATTTTTCTATTTATTTTAGTTTATTTTCTATGTTCATTAGCCTAATGGAAGGCTAAACAAATCAAATCAATGTTGAACTGGAACACCCGTATTTTTTTTTAGCAAGAAATAAAAGAAAAAGGAAGAAAAGAAGAGAAAATAAAAAGCAACTAAAAAGGAGGGACCAAAAGTGCCAAATGGGCAAAAATGGTTATTATTTTGTACAAAAGGAAGGCATGGTCGCCCATAACCCCTGCACAATTCCTTGCATTCGGTTTTAGAGAGAGAAACAGCAGGAACTTCGATTCTTAGAGAGAGAAAGAAGAAGAAATCGGATTCAAGGTAAGAATTGATGTTTTTAAGTTGTGCTTGAGCTAAGAAACCAAGAAATGCATGTTCTTATGTGTGTGTTTGTGTTCGGGTTGCACTGTGTGTGTGTGTGTTTTAGGTGTAGAAACGACTGGGAAGTTAAGAAAGGGCATTCAAAACCCGAAGACAAACCAAGGTGAGTTCTAGACCCCTTTTTACTGGTTTTTAAACGTTTTGGGGCTGGAAATGCATATATATATACATATATGTTTTTATAAAATTTGGGTTGATACCCGTATGAAATGAATGTATGTATGTTTATGTTTATGATAGATTTATGCCTAGAATCATGTGTATATAATTAGAACTAGGCATTATGATGTTTGGGACTTGGATTATGAATTATACCCATGAACAGGTTACTAATATGTCTGAAATTGGGACTTAGATTAAATAAGTACAAGTTGATGAGTCCACTAGTGCTCATACGACCAACAGTGTGGTCGCATGACCAGGTAATATATTTTTCTAAGTGTTGAAAAGTCTAACAGGACTCATACGACCAACAGTGTGGTCGTATGACCAAGTGAATTTTTCTAAGTGTTGAGTCCAATAGGACTCATACGACCAACAGTGTGGTCGTATGACCAAGTAATATTTTTCTAAGTATGTTGAAGAGTCCAATAGTGCTCATACGACCAACAGTGTGGTCGTATGATCAGAACATAATTCTAAGTATGGGATGGTACGACCAATAGTGCTCATACGACCAACAGTGTGGTCGTATGACCAAATGATAATTCTAAGTATAAGATGAAAAGTCCAGCAGTGCTCTTACGCCTAACAGGGCTCATACGCCCAGAGGGCTTATACGCCCAACAGGGCTCAAACGCCCAGAAACTTAGAATTTTACAGAAATTTCCAGTAAGTCCGAAGTTCGAGGTTTTGACCAGGGTGGACTAGGGTTAATAAATGATGATGTCTCATGCATATAATGATGAGTATGATTAACCCTTATTATTACTGATATTATTATCAGTGTATTATTATTGTTAACAATATTATTAATAAAATATTGTTAAGTATGGTATGATGCTATGAATGATGATAAATGTATGAAGATGAATGTATGATGATGAATGTATAATGAGTATGTATGTTCCTTGTAATTGTGTATGCTAACTTTCTGAAACTTTACGAATAACGAGAATGAATTAATGAAGTATTATGTATCGTAAAGTGAAAAATAATGAAAGAGGAACATGATGATGGATGCATGTATTAACGAATGAACGCAAAGAAGAATGATGATGAATACATGCATTAATAAATGAATGAATGAACGAAAGTCTTGCGTGGACTAAGGGGCACGAGATGGAATTGACGGTTAAGAAGTCTTGGAAATGGTGCTTGGTTCTAGTAACTAGGCCTATTACGAGCCTTATGGTAGATTATGGACAGTGAGCCATAGTTGCCTTAAGAACAACGGGGCAGTGTCTTTGTGACCTGTCACGGGATAGTTGTTACAGCAGGAGTGGTGACGATCACTCACGGGGTTAACGTGACCCCGGACGAGACGTTGTCGGTCTATGGACAGAGAGCCATAGGGGCAACGAGGTTGTCGGTCTATGGACAGAGAGCCATAGGGGCAACCAGGTGTCGGTCTATGGACTGAGAGCCATAGGGGCACCAGGTGTCGGTCTATGGACTGAGAGCCATAGGGGCACCAGACGGATACGATATGCTTTGTCGGCTCATGGGTTGGAACCATGAGGGCAGAGAAGAGAGGTGACCCTTAGAGTTTTGCATGCTTGACGAATGAAAGTTAAAGAACGTACAAATGAATGTAAAGAATGTATGTATGAACGTGAATGAGAACGATGAATGGTACACGAATGAAAACTAAAGAACGAATGATGAAGTTAACAATGATATTACTTATGTGTACGTACGATGTGTGATCACCTATGCATAACGAACGTTTTGAAATGAGAAGTAAAGTATTTTAATTACAAAACTAGAACTCACTCAGCAACGCTGACTTTTATGTATTTTCCAGTTGGCAGGTGACAGGTTGCTGAGGATGGCACACAGGGGTGGCTACTAGGCGGGCAAGACTGACATCCATTATGTTTTGACGATACTGTTGTTTTGTAATTCATTCAAATAAATATTTTGTGACTTAGAAACTAGAATGTATTGCTTAACAACAGTGTTTCAAATGAACAGATGGTTTTGTTTAAATAATTCCGCTGCTTAAATTATTAATATGTATGTTTTATGCTGTGAATGACCAACTGTGAGGTGCCCGGGAACGGGGCCTTACAAGTTGGTATCAGAGCCAAAGTTTAAGTGAAACGGGTAAATTTTCAAAAATAAACCTTAACTTAAACTGAGAATGGGACGGAAAGAGGGATGTCAGCCCGAGTAGCCATGTGCCATCAGGTATTGTTTTTCTTAAGAGTTAATCAGTATTATGTGCGCGTGCTATGTGATTTATGTGTTCTTAGTAGATTTAGATGCTGATGTAGTCAGGATAGGAAGTGCTTGGGGTTTGAAGAGTAAAGTAAGTGGCTAATCACAACTGGCCACTGTAATTAGGGACTTACTATACTTGACATAAACTGAGCTATTCCTTGAATGACTGTTTTAGTGTTTGAATCTAGGGCTGTACAAAAAGTTCGTGGCTCGAAGTTCGCTCGAAGTTCGCTCGAGAAAAGCTCGAAAAAGCTCGGCTCGAAAAAAGCTCGAATCTAAACGAGCCGGCTCGGCTCGGCTCGAATTATAAGCGAGCCGAACTCGAGCCAGGATTAGCTCGGTTCGAGCTCGGCTCGTGGCTCGGTTCGTTGGCTCGGCTCGTGACTCGGTGCATATAATATATGTGTGTATATATATTTATATTGTATAATAATAATAATCATTATTATTACTACTACTACTATTATTATTATTTTTATATTAGGATTTTAAAAAGGTTTTCTTAAAATAAAAATAGATTATTTTTATAAACATTAAGTATTTTATTTAAAAAATATATAACTTAACAGTAAATTGTTTATATTCAAAATAATGATCTTTGTTTCCCTTAGTACGGAGTACCCAACAAAAGATAAAAACTCTAATATATATTTTTTGTGTTTTTATATAAATTAATGTGAAAAAATAAAATAAAAAAAATAAATCGAGCCGGCTCGAACGAGCCACGAGCTGGCTCGAGCTTTTCACGAGCCGAACTCGAGCTGGTGTTTTGAGCTCGTTAGAAATTTTCGAGCCGGCTCGGCTCGGCTCGATAAGCTTCGAGCTCGAACTCGAGCCTATCCTGGTTCGGCTCGGCTCGGCTCGTTTACAGCCCTATTTGAATCTTATAGTGCATAGGAAAATGGCTAGGAAGAAGCCTACCAAAGCTGCTAGAGGTAGAGGTCGTCCGCGTACGACTAGGAACAGTACTAAAGCTCCTAAGACGACTCCTGTAAACCCCGAGGTTCCTGACCGGAATGAAGAAACAGAGAATGCTAGTCTGAATGCCTCAGCTAGGGAGGCGATTGCTGATGAGGTACACCAGGTCCTACAGGCAGTTATGCCATCTGTAGTGACCGATGTTATTTGAGCTATAAGGAACGAGGAAAGGAAGGAAAAGGAGGACAGGAGAGGGTCGACTGAAAGGAGAGCAAGGAAGAAGAGGAGCGACCGGATCCTGAGATAGTAATATCTGATAAGGAAAGAGATGATGTAGTAGGGGTGACGACCAAGGGGTGCAGTTACGGGGCATTTCAGAGGTGCAAGCCCCCGACTTTCGATGGCAATGGCACTGTTGCAACCGCTCAACGATGGGTAAGGGAGATGGAAGCGGTACTCGAGATCAGCGAGTGCCGTGAGGATCAGAAGGTGAAGTTTGCCACCCACTCCTTTACTGACTCAGCATTATGCTGGTGGGACAATATTGTCCAAGCTGAGGGTTCCAGGGCCATCGGGAAAATGAAGTGGTCCGAATTGAAGAAGCTAGTAATTGAGGAATTCTGTCCTCACAGAGAACTTGATAAGGTCGAAAGGGATTTCCTGCAACTCGAGGAAGGAACCATGACACACCAGCAATACACTACCAAATTCAATGAAATGGCGAGGCTGGTGCCGGATCAAGTGACACCGGTATCTCGAAAGATTAACCGGTACATTCAGGGACTGCCAGCCGACATCCGCAGGCACTTGATTACTGCCCGACCAAGCACCTTTAGGTCGGCAGTAGACTTAGCTGGGAGGCTCTATGACGAGAGGGAAGTGATGGTGGTGGAATCAAAGAAGGCCGGTGGCGACCGAAATTGGAATGGAAAGCGGTTCGGGCGTGGTGGCTTTACCCCGAATAACAAGAAGGCGAGAAGGGATAACCGTAGGGTGGGGTCATCAAGCTCGGGACCCAAAAGATGTGACAAATGTGGTAAGGAGCACGGTGGTGAATGCAGATGGGGGTTAAACGTCTGTTTCAGGTGTGGGAAATCCGGTCATATGGCCAAAGACTGTAAGGCTGCGAGGTGTTTCAACTGTGGTGAAGCGGGGCATATGAGTAAAGATTGCAAGAAGTCGAGGGCTGAGAGTTCCGGAGGAAAGAAGGTGGCAGGGACTGAGGGGCAGAAGACGAGTGCCAGAGCCTTCACTATGACCAGGGAGGAGGCTAGGACGGACCCCGATGTTGTGTCAGGTACGTTTCTAGTAAATCAAACTCTCGCTTCTGTGTTATTTGATTCTGGTGCTAGTAGGAGTTTCATTTCTGCTCCTTTCTGTGTTAAATTGTCTGCTAGTAGTAAATGCATTGATGAGCCCTTTGATGTAGAAACCGCTATTGGTAAGTCCACTAGAGTTACTGACGTGATAGAGGACTGTACCATAGAGTTAGAAGGCCATAGGTTTGCTGCCAAATTACATGTGATGCCCCTAGGAGGATTTGATGTAGTTTTAGGGATGGATTGGTTAGCAACCTACGAAGCGAATATCGTGTGCCGAAAGAAGATGATTAGGCTGACGGCGACTGACGGAAGTCCGGTGACAATATATGGCGATCGGGTTATGACGATTCCGAAGGTGATCTCAATGGCGGTGGCGGGAAAGTGTATGAGGCACGGATGTAGCGCCTACTTATGTTATGTAAAGAATGTAGAGACGCCAACACTACAACTATCTGATGTACCAGTTGTGCGTGACTTTCCGGACGTGTTTCCCGAAGACTTATCGGGATTGCCACCTGACCGAGAGATCGAATTCCAGATCGACCTGATACCGGGTGCCCAACCTGTCGCAAAAGCACCGTATCGCTTGGCTCCGACGGAGATGAAAGAGTTGATGGAGCAACTGCAGGAGTTGCTCGACAAGGGCTTTATTAGACCGAGTATCTCTCCTTGGGGTGCTCCGGTCTTGTTTGTGAAGAAGAAGGACGGTAGCATGAGAATGTGTATCGACTACCGTGAATTGAACAAGTTGACAATAAAGAATCGGTATCCGTTACCGAGAATCGATGACTTGTTCGATCAGCTCTAGGGTGCCAGTTGGTTCTCGAGGATAGATCTTCGATCTGGCTACAATCAATTGAAGGTAAATGAGCAGGACATTCCTAAAACAGCGTTTCGTACGCGTTATGGACACTATGAGTTTCTCGTTATGTCATTTGGTCTAACTAACGAGCCAGCTGCTTTTATGGACTTGATGAACCGAGTGTGTCGGCCAATGTTAGATAAATCAGTGATTGTGTTCATCGATGATATCCTGATTTATTCAAGGAGCGAAGAAGAGCATGCCGGTCACATTCGGGAAGTATTGGAGACTTTGAGAAGGGAGAAACTGTATGCTAAGTTCTCCAAATGTGCTTTCTGGCTACGCGAGGTGCAATTTCTGGGTCACGTGGTAAATGCAGAGGGAATCATGGTGGACCCAGCAAAGGTTGAGGCTGTGATACAATGGAAATCACCAAAGACGCCATCCGAGATTCGTAGCTTCTTGGGATTGGCGGGCTATTATAGGAGATTTATTCAAGACTTTTCAAAGATAGCCTCACCTTTGACAAAATTGACTCGTAAGGACGTGAAATTCGTGTGGGGTCGAGAGCAGGAGACGGCTTTCGAGGAGTTGAAGACAAGACTAACACAAGCTCCTGTTTTGACTTTGCCCGAGGGGAATGAAGACTTAGTGGTCTATTCGGATGCATCCTATTCTGGGCTAGGTTGCGTATTGATGCAACGCGGAAAGGTCATAGCCTATGCATCTCGACAACTGAAGATCCACGAAGTCAACTATCCCACACATGATCTAGAATTAGCTGCGGTGGTTTTCGCGTTGAAGATTTGGCGGCACTATCTATACGGGACGAAGTGCACTATCTTCACAGACCACAAAAGCTTGAAGTACTTCTTCGAGCAAAAGGACCTAAACATGAGGCAGAGGCGGTGGTTGGAGCTAATAAAAGATTATGATTGTGAGATCCATTACCACCCGGGCAAAGCCAATGTGGTGGCTGATGCCCTTAGCCGAAAAGAAAGGCCTGTGCCGATCCGGATGAAGGCTTATCAGTTGATCATGACCTCTGACGTGATGACACAGGTTAAGGAGTTTCAAGATGAGGCTTTGAATGAAGATCGTCTTAACTCCGAAAGGATGAGAGGTCTAGTGACGGAATTGGGTGAGAACACTCTTGGTGTTAAGACCCGATTTGGACGAATGTGGATTCCTCGATACGGGGATCTACGTGGTAGAATTATGGACGAGGCCCATAAGACTCGATACTCCATTCACCCTGGTGCTACCAAAATGTACCACGATATGAAGAAAGACTATTGGTGGCCGGGTATGAAACGCGACGTAGTGGAGTACGTAAGTAAGTGCTTGACTTGCTTACAAGTGAAGGCGGAACACCAGAAGCCCTACGGGAAGATCCAACCGTTGGATATACCCGAGTGGAAGTGGGAACACATCACCATGGATTTCATCACGAAATTACCACGTACCCTAAAGGGTATGATGCCATATGGGTGATAGTGGACCGTTTGACAAAGAGTGCCCACTTCCTACCGATCCGCGAGACGTACTCATCTGAAAGATTGGCGGATCTGTTCATCAAAGAAATTGTAGCTCGTCATGGTGTACGGTGTCTATTGTGTCTGATCGTGACACCCGGTTTACCTCTAAGTTTTGGAAGAGATTTCATGATGCAATGGGGACGAGGCTACACATTAGTACAGCATATCACC
This sequence comes from Flaveria linearis, assembly GCA_024085815.1. Taxonomy (NCBI): domain Eukaryota; kingdom Viridiplantae; phylum Streptophyta; class Magnoliopsida; order Asterales; family Asteraceae; genus Flaveria; species Flaveria linearis. The sequence goes on along the minus strand of CM044005.1, from coordinate 14,327,723 downwards.
CTCAGACAGACGGTCAGTCTGAGAGGACGATCCAAACACTCGAAGACATGCTTCGGGCGTGCGTGATCGATTTTGGAGGAAGTTGGGATGATCACCTGCCGTTAGCAGAATTCTCGTACAACAACAGTTATCATGCCAGCATTGGCATGCCACCTTACGAGATGCTATACGGTAGGAGATGTAGGACGCCCGTGTGCTGGGGAGACATTGGGCAGAAAGAGTTAGGAGGTGTTGAGGTGGTCGAAGCTACGACTGAGAAGTTGGAAAAGATCAAGGCCTTCATGAAGGCGGCGAAAGATAGGCAAAAGTCGTATGCTGACAAGAGGCGAAGACCGATAGAGTTCAAGGTTGGCGACCGAGTCATGTTGAAGGTCTCGCCCTGGAAGGGAATCATTAGATTCAGGAAACGAGGTAAGCTAAGCCCGAGATATATAGGACCTTTCCGAATTATCGCACGAGTAGGAGAGGTGGCCTATCGACTTGAATTGCCAGATGAATTAAGTGGAATTCATCCCACATTCCATGTATCCCATCTAAGAAAGTGCTTAGCTGATGAAGACATGGTTGTAACACTAGAGGATATTGAGGTGGATGAGAGGCTCAACTACGTGGAGCAACCAGTGGCAATCATTGATCGTAAAGAAAAGAGGTTAAGGAATAAAGTGGTTCCTCTTGTGCGTGTACAGTGGAAGCACAGGAAGGGATCCGAGTCTACGTGGGAGACTGAAGAAGAGATGAGACAACACTACCCACATCTGTTTGAGGAATAGCAGGTTTCGGGGACGAAACCTATATAAGGGGGTGGACTTGTAACACCCGTATTTTTTTTTAGCAAGAAATAAAAGAAAAAGGAAGAAAAGAAGAGAAAATAAAAAGCAACTAAAAAGGAGGGACCAAAAGTGCCAAATGGGCAAAAATGGTTATTTATTTTGTACAAAAGGAAGGCATGGTCGCCCATAACCCCTGCACAATTCCTTGCATTCGGTTTTAGAGAGAGAAACAGCAGGAACTTCGATTCTTAGAGAGAGAAAGAAGAAGAAATCGGATTCAAGGTAAGAATTGATGTTTTTAAGTTGTGCTTGAGCTAAGAAACCAAGAAATGCATGTTCTTATGTGTGTGTTTGTGTTCGGGTTGCACTGTGTGTGTGTGTGTTTTAGGTGTAGAAACGACTGGGAAGTTAAGAAAGGGCATTCAAAACCCGAAGACAAACCAAGGTGAGTTCTAGACCCTTTTTACTGGTTTTTAAACGTTTTGGGGCTGGAAATGCATATATATATACATATATGTTTTTATAAAATTTGGGTTGATACCCGTATGAAATGAATGTATGTATGTTTATGTTTATGATAGATTTATGCCTAGAATCATGTGTATATAATTAGAACTAGGCATTATGATGTTTGGGACTTGGATTATGAATTATACCCATGAACAGGTTACTAATATGTCTGAAATTGGGACTTAGATTAAATAAGTACAAGTTGATGAGTCCACTAGTGCTCATACGACCAACAGTGTGGTCGCATGACCAGGTAATATATTTTTCTAAGTGTTGAAAAGTCTAACAGGACTCATACGACCAACAGTGTGGTCGTATGACCAAGTGAATTTTTCTAAGTGTTGAGTCCAATAGGACTCATACGACCAACAGTGTGGTCGTATGACCAAGTAATATTTTTCTAAGTATGTGAAGAGTCCAATAGTGCTCATACGACCAACAGTGTGGTCGTATGATCAGAACATAATTCTAAGTATGGGATGGTACGACCAATAGTGCTCATACGACCAACAGTGTGGTCGTATGACCAGATGATAATTCTAAGTATAAGATGAAAAGTCCAGCAGTGCTCTTACGCCTAACAGGGCTCATACGCCCAGAGGGCTTATACGCCCAACAGGGCTCAAATGCCCAGAAAACTTAGAATTTTACAGAAATTTCCAGTAAGTCCGAAGTTCGAGGTTTTGACCAGGGTGGACTAGGGTTAATAAATGATGATGTCTCATGCATATAATGATGAGTATGATTAACCCTTATTATTACTGATATTATTATCAGTGTATTATTATTGTTAACAATATTATTAATAAAATATTGTTAAGTATGGTATGATGCTATGAATGATGATAAATGTATGAAGATGAATGTATGATGATGAATGTATAATGAGTATGTATGTTCCTTGTAATTGTGTATGCTAACTTTCTGAAACTTTACGAATAACGAGAATGAATTAATGAAGTATTATGTATCGTAAAGTGAAAAATAATGAAAGAGGAACATGATGATGGATGCATGTATTAACGAATGAACGCAAAGAAGAATGATGATGAATACATGCATTAATAAATGAATGAATGAACGAAAGTCTTGCATGGACTAAGGGGCACGAGATGGAATTGACGGTTAAGAAGTCTTGGAAATGGTGCTTGGTTCTAGTAACTAGGCCTATTACGAGCCTTATGGTAGATTATGGACAGTGAGCCATAGTTGCCTTAAGAACAACGGGGCAGTGTCTTTGTGACCTGTCACGGGATAGTTGTTACAGCAGGAGTGGTGACGATCACTCACGGGGTTAACGTGACCCGGACGAGACGTTGTCGGTCTATGGACAGAGAGCCATAGGGGCAACGAGGTTGTCGGTCTATGGACAGAGAGCCATAGGGGCAACCAGGTGTCGGTCTATGGACTGAGAGCCATAGGGGCACCAGGTGTCGGTCTATGGACTGAGAGCCATAGGGGCACCAGACGGATACGATATGCTTTGTCGGCTCATGGGTTGGAACCATGAGGGCAGAGAAGAGAGGTGACCCTTAGAGTTTTGCATGCTTGACGAATGAAAGTTAAAGAACGTACAAATGAATGTAAAGAATGTATGTATGAACGTGAATGAGAACGATGAATGGTACACGAATGAAAACTAAAGAACGAATGATGAAGTTAACAATGATATTACTTATGTGTACGTACGATGTGTGATCACCTATGCATAACGAACGTTTTGAAATGAGAAGTAAAGTATTTTAATTACAAAACTAGAACTCACTCAGCAACGCTGACTTTTATGTATTTTCCAGTTGGCAGGTGACAGGTTGCTGAGGATGGCACACAGGGGTGGCTACTAGGCGGGCAAGACTGACATCCATTATGTTTTGACGATACTGTTGTTTGTAATTCATTCAAATAAATATTTTGTGACTTAGAAACTAGATGTATTGCTTAACAACAGTGTTTCAAATGAACAGATGGTTTTGTTTAAATAATTCCGCTGCTTAAATTATTAATATGTATGTTTTATGCTGTGAATGACCAACTGTGAGGTGCCCGGGAACGGGGCCTTACATGAACCCAACCATGATAAGTTTATAAACCTATAAATAAAAAAAAAAAAAAAAGAGTCTGGAAGAAAAAAATTTTAAACTATGCTTGAATGATTTTAGACGGGTTATATACTAAACAGGCAGATAATTAGCATAGTGGTCGAATTATGGCAGCCCGTTTTATTAAGCCGTTTGAAAGGCGTTCCAAAGGGCATAGGCCTGTACTGATCTTATGCTAAGAAAACTTGCCAGTTGATGTATATGTAAAAATTTACCAAGGTCTGAAGATTCGGACATGTTTAAGGGGTTTTACTTTCAGATTCTAAGTTTGTAATTTAAATGTATAATATAATATAATATAATATAATATAATAAATATAATATAATATATAATATAATATAATATAATATAATATAATATAATATAATATAATATAATATAATATAATATAATATAATATAATATAATATAATATATAATATAATATAATAATAATATAATATAATATAATATAATATAATATAATATAATATAATATAATATAATAATATAATATAATATAATATAATATAATATAATATAATATAATATAATATATTATATTATATTATAATAACTATTTAAAACGTGTTCCTAGATTAAAAATAGTTGGTGAAATCAGCTACCAAGATGTCATTTGACCAACTAAAGCTTAGGTGCCATTTGTTTGAAGCGCATTTCTCTCTAGAGATGGAGTTTTTTTCCTTTTAAAAACATTTGCTCATCTCCTCACACAAACCAGTCCTTTTTACTAGCTTTTGAATTTTGATTTAAAAAACTTTTTTTAATCTTTTTTTACTGATTTTAATGTATATATAATCTAAACTTTTTAATGAAACTTTGGGATTTTATAAAAGCATATCAATATCTATTTATTCAACTTGTGATTGATTATTAGTTTTATGATAACCTTGAAAATACACAAGTCCCGTATATCTTGTATGGTTAAATGAAGTTCACATGAGTTTTTATAGGGTTGATCCAAAGCAAGAAGAAGACAGTCAACGCCTCTCACAAATCCCCTCCACGTAGTCGACTCATAAGCCACGTGTCCAACCCCCTACTGCCACATTACCCTCACACTTCATTCAATAAAATGATAAATCAACCCACCATCTTCACACAAACACACACACACACACACAAATGTCTAATATCACTATCAGGGTTGTACTCTCCGCATACTTGATTGTATCCCTGTGCCTCTTCTTTCCACCGCCAACAACAGCTTTGCACGGCGGTGGAAAGAAGGGAGACGGTGGCGGTGCTCCGGTGCCGTTACCGGTGGCCGGAAAGCATGGAACCGTGGTGGCGAAAGACGAGCGGCGGGGCCTGGTTTCGACGGAGTTCGGGGAGATATCGGGTGTGAAAGTGAGTGATGGGAGAGATGGGTTCTATGATCTTCAGTTCATCACCATCGAACCAAACTCTCTTTTTGTTCCAGCTTATCTTCATTCCGATATGGTGTTTTTTGTCAGTTCAGGTACAACACTGTCATCGACTGCATATTTTGGTTGTATATATATATATATATATATATATATATATATATATATATATATATAATATATATATATATATATATATATATATATATATTATATATATATATATATATATATATATATATATATATATATATATATATATATGGTGCAACTTTGTTAGAGCTTGTTAATTCCTGTTTTACTCACTATTTCTTAAGGGATTGTTTATTGGACGCCCCTCAGTTATAAATTATTACCCCAGATGTTTATACGGGTTATATAACATTATACGCATAGTATAGGTAGATCCTATAACCTTGTATAAGACGTATAACCTCTATGACATCCCCGAATTTTTTTTCAAAGTAGTTAGTGCTGAAATTTAACATACGTGTTGTATGGCCCTAGATGTGTGGTATACGGGTCATATAGGGCGTTATAGGGCGTCAAGTAGTTAGTGCTGAAATTTAACATACGTGTTGTATGGCCCTAGATGTGTGGTATACGGGTCATATAGGGCGTCATAGGGCGTCAAGGTCGGAGGTCGGAGCTTGAACATTATGGAGGCGAAATTAATATTCTTTCAGGGAATGACGAACTCGATATTTATATAAAAAATTACGCAACCGGGTCAAAAATTACACCACCGAACTAAAAATTTAAAACTACCGACGAAAAAGAAAAAAAAAAAAGAGCGCCACGCCCCGGTCTCCCTTATGCTTCGGCACTTCGCCCATTCGACCTTGTACTTCGAATATACACGTGGTGTATTTGGGGTGTCAGTTTGGTTTATAATGTGGGTGTTTTTATACACCTTTTTAAATGAGTACCTTTTCGATGGATCGCAGTTGGTGCTTGACTTACATTTTGAGATGATTAAATGTTAGAAGAGATAATACAAGTAAATTAATATTGACACTCATTCGGTAATGAGAAAACTAGAAGTAATTATATGATCCAAATGGGAAAAACAATGTATGTTTCTAAGAAAAAATATAACTAATGTTGTTGAATATTAATTAACAAAATGAAATAAAAAATTTAATTTAATTTTTTTAAAAATTAACTAATACACTAGAACGATTTAATTTTAAAACCTTAATTTATATCAAACAATCGTTTTTATAACTTCTTAATTATTATTACTTTTTTTAATTTCGTTTTAAAATAAAAATCTTCAACATTGTTTGAAAAAACCGTCAAAAGATACGGTGCATTTTATATGTCATAAAAAGTAAGTAGCAACCCAAAATGATTGAAACGTTATATTATAATATTTTAAATTTTAAATGTTCAATTATCATTGTCATCAAATTAACACTTTTTTAACCAACTAGCTAGACAATTTATATAATTAAGTAGATATAAAACAATTGAAATAACGTTAAATTATTGGAAAATATCATATAATTATGTATCTTAAGTTAACGTAAGTATGATTGGAACAAATATATTATTATCTGTAATCAAAATTACATTTTTTAAGCCTATCAAGAAATGTAGAATTATCGATTACATTTGAATGATATTATTATATTTACACTTATGTAACCAGGAAGTGGAACGTTGAGTTGGGTTGATCTTGAGAAAGATAGCTATAAACTCCGGCAGGTGGAGTTGAGAACCGGAGATGTTTACCGGCTGCGTACCGGATCTTTCTTCTACTTACAAAGTAACTTAGACTCCGATCGCCGGAAGTTTCGTATTAACGCCATTTTCTCCGATTCAAAGGAGGAGATACGAGTATGTATTCAAACTCTAAAACGAGAACATAAACTCATAAACCACATTAACATAATGTATATCTGTTATCATGTGCAGGAAGGATCGTCATTCGGAGCATATTCCACTGTTGGTGATCTGTTGTTGGGGTTTGATGACAAAATCCTTCAAGCAGCACTCAATGTAACAGAAGTTTTAAGCAATAAAGAGATCGATGCAAAATCGACAAGTTAACCTAAATTCTTTTTTTTTTTGGTTTGTTCAGGTCGATGAGGAGACGATACAGGCGTTGAAAAGTGGAGGACAGCAACCAATGATCGTGCACGGAGTGTCTAAAGGGGAACAAGTGTTTGAAGTTCACTATAGAACCATGAGAGCCTTTCTAGGACTTATGGAAAATGGCGTGATCGAGTTGAACAAAAAGAAGGACAAGGCGTATAACATCCTGGAAGCGAAGCATGATTTTGAGAATTGCAATGGGTGGAGTCTCATTGTTACTAGTAAACAAATGGACGCGTTGAAGGACTCTGACTTTGGTGTCTTCATGGTTAATCTAACCAAGGTATTTATCAAGAGTTTAGATTCACAAACCGCAGTCACGCGTCTTATAATCATTTTATAATATGGGATGATATGTATCACTGTATCAGGGGGCGATGATGGGGCCGCATTGGAACCCGATGACAGCAGAGATCGCGGTGGTGTTGAGTGGACGAGGAATGGTTCATGTGGTGTGTCCGAGCAGTACTGCAGATGAAGCAGAGTGTAAAAACTCGAGGTTCAGAGTTGAAGAAGGTGATGTATTTGTGGTGCCTAGATATCATCCGATGGCGCAGATGTCTTTTAACAGCGGGTCTTTTGTGTTCTTTGGGTTCACTACCACGCAAAAGAAAAACCATCCGCAATACTTAGTTGGTTCGGCGTCGGTCTTCCAGGTGCTGGATAAAAGGGTGTTGGCAGCTTCTTTGGGTGTGAGCAACATGACGATGGATGAAATATTATCTAGTCAGAAAGAATCGGTTATTCTGGAATGTACCTCGTGTGCCGAGGAGGAAGAAAGGTTGATGGAAGAAGAGATCGAAAGGAAAAAAGAGGAGGAAGAAAGGGAGAGAGAAGAAGAAGAGGAAGAAAGGAGAAAGGAGAGGGAGAGAGAAGAGGAAGAAGAAAGGGAGAGAGAAGAAGAGGAAGAAGCTAGGCGGCAAGAAGAAGAAACGCGAAGGGAACAAGAGGAAGCACGGAAGAGGGAGGAGGAGGCGGCGAGAAGGGAAGAGGCCAAGAGGCGACAAGAGGAGGAGGAGGAAGCAAGAAGGGAGCAGGAGGAACAAGCGGCCGCTAGGCGACATGAGGAGGAGGCTGCTAGTCGGAGACAAGAAGAAGAGGCGGAGGCAAGAGAGCAGGAGGAGGAGGCCGCTAGCCGGAGAAAAGAAGAGGAGGCGGCAGCAAGACAACAGGAGGAGGAGGCCGCTAGGCGGATACAAGAAGAAGAGGAGGCAGCAAGACAACATGAGGAGGAGGCCGCGCGGCGTAGACAAGAACAAGAAGGCGCTAGGCGGCGACAAGAACACGAGGCTGCTAGACAACAAGAGGAGGCCGCCAAGCGGAGGCAAAAACATGAGGGAGGTAGACCACAGGATGAGGCCGCTAGGCGGAGACAACAAGAACAGGAGGCGGCTAGACAACAGGAGGAGGCTATGAGGCGGAAAGAAGAGGAGGAGGCGCAATGGGGTGGTCGCCGTGGTCGCAGCAGCAGTAGAGGACATCAAGAGGAAGCAGGTGGTGGAGGCATGACTGAGATAAACTTTAACTACTAAGAATGTAAGAGAGCGCATTTACTATGGGAATGGTCGGACATGAAATTTTAATTAACTCCATGATTTTGGTTTCATGTGTAACACGGGGTTGAATGATGTCTTTCTTTAGTTAATCTAGTAGCAGGCTTGAACGTTGGTTTTGTTTTTGTAAGTTGTGTTGCGCTTTTCTTGGTGCATATGTTTCTAATAAATATTTGAAATATTAAAAATCTAAGCAAACTGATTACCACATGCTATTTTTAAGTATCCCGACATATCATTATTTGCATTATACTCCAGTCCATTGGCTATATAAATTTTGATTTAAATAAGGTCTTTAAATGTGTAGATCCAATCTGGGCCGGGGAACGTAAACTAAGAAAAGGAGTGTTATGTTTAGGTGTTAAACAAGACGATGATTCGTTAATTTAGAAAAAATAAAATCAATTCATAAACAATATGAAAATCAAAGAATCAAGTAACATACAATACATCAATAATAGTCTTGTTACTTCAAAACAAATTTCACAGTTCATATATGTAATTAATTTGTAGGTTGAAAAATAATAATAATAAAAGGCGAACAGGTCGACCACATACTTCATCCCAGTTGCTTGCATAAATCAGAAGCATTTTCTGTGCACAATTGATGGACCAGACTCATCATACTCTGCCTTGGCTATCCACATCTGCACTCAAAACAAAATCATCAAACATAAATGTTAAAACAAATAATTATCAACAAACACCCCTTACTTTACTAATCAACCCGACACTATAAACTATACGCCGACCTGTATAGGCTATTCTATACAACCATATACAAGGCAATAGTGGATTGACTGTATACATGCTATACGCGGCATGATTGATGGATTGTTAGTAGGAGTGTTCCTTTAGCATGACCATTAAAATGAAAACAAACCTGCTGGAAGGTGCTGAGTGACGCGAGGATGGACCCACCGATCCAGACACTATACTTCCTCTCAGGTGGGGCCACAACCTTAATCTTCATGCTACTTGGGGCCAAAGCAGTTATCTCTTTACTCATCCTGTCAGCAATCCCTGGGAACATAGTTGTACCACCACTAAGCACAATGTTTCCATAGAGATCCTTCCTAATATCCACGTCACACTTCATGATGGAGTTGTATGTAGTCTCATGGATACCAGCAGCTTCCATTCCGATCATGGATGGCTGGAAAAGCACCTCTGGGCAGCGGAACCGCTCAGCTCCGATGGTTATGACCTGACCATCGGGCAGTTCATAGCTTTTCTCCACAGCAGAGCTGGTTTTGGAAGTCTCCAGCTCTTGCTCATAGTCAAGGGCTATGTAGGCCAGCTTTTCTTTCATGTCTCGGACAATTTCCCGTTCAGCTGATGTGGTAAAAGAGTAGCCACGCTCTGTTAGGATCTTCATCAGGGCGTCAGTCAGGTCACGTCCGGCCAAGTCTAGACGAAGGATGGCGTGTGGGAGTGCATAACCCTCGTAGATTGGAACAGTGTGGCTCACACCATCTCCCGAGTCCAAGACGATACCTGTGCAGGTTCACAAAACAATAAAACCATGAGAATCTTGTTGTGAACAGTAGCACATAGGTGGCAATTTTAACCGCTTTACTTATGAATGGGTCGATTGGGTTACGCTTTTATCTGAAACATGTTGGAAGATAAAATGGGTCAAACGAGTTAAACTTGATGGTTCCCAGAATTATAACTTAAATGCATAAGCTTCTAAATTGTTTTACTTAAACATTTGGGTGATTATTATGCTCATAACAAATACATAAAGATTTAATTTTCAAAAGAAAAGTGGACAAAAAAGTGAATCTTGGTCAACCAAACCCAACCCCACTTCAACACATACTAGAAAATTGATTAGATTCAACATGAATCAGTTGCCCAACACACATCTTACCACCACTAGTAGCAAACCAAGAAACAAAATTAAATAAACTTGGTGTTCTAGTTTCACAAAAACCATGGTTAGAAGATTAATTACTCAAGCTAAATGTGATGCACACCAACTAAAAAGTGAGAAACACGTACCAGTTGTTCGACCACTAGCATACAGGGAAAGAACAGCTTGGATGGCAACATACATAGCAGGAGCATTAAATGTCTCAAACATGATCTGAGTCATCTTCTCACGATTAGCCTTAGGGTTCAAAGGAGCTTCAGTAAGAAGAACAGGGTGTTCCTCTGGAGCAACACGAAGCTCGTTGTAGAACGTGTGATGCCATATCTTCTCCATGTCATCCCAATTGCTAACAATACCATGTTCAATAGGGTATTTCAGTGTCAATATACCTCTTTTGGATTGAGCCTCATCACCAACATATGCATCCTTTTGGCCCATTCCAACCATCACACCAGTGTGACGGGGACGACCCACAATGCTTGGAAAAACAGCCCGCGGTGCATCATCACCAGCGAACCCAGCCTGTAAGGTAAACTCAAATATATAAGCCCACGAAGTTTGGAGCATAATTTCTAGTTCAATGTGTGTAACTGTGTATGTAATTAAAGAAAAGAAATTGTAATTTCTACCTTAACCATTCCTGTTCCATTATCACAGACAAGTGGTTGAATATCCTCGCCGTCTGCCATCTTAAGCTAACTGACGAACAAAATATATTTTAGTTAAATCAATGATCTTATTACAGGTATCATGACACTGGACCATTGGCATAAGAACAAATACGCAAATCAACTCATGACCTCAAGATAAACCACGTTAATAACATAAACACAGTATCAAATCAAGAGTTGCTTAGCTCCAAAAGTTATACATGCTTACATATACGTACATAAACATATATAAGCACTTTTAGGTAATTTATATTAATATATCCAGCTAAATCCACAATCACATCACAAATTACAACATACTACAAGACTACAAATCCATCAATGATCAAATCCCATAACCAAATCACAAAATCAAAGGCTATTTCATCATGACTATAAAAACTCATAATAAATCTAGGCGCAAAAACCATAGATTCTTACATATAACTTACAATCATCATCAATCATGCTGTAAGCTAAACATACCGATCAATTACGCTAAATGCATCTGTTTAATCGATGTTAACTTTTGTAAATCCACCCGCAGAAACCATAGATTCTTACAAATAAACTTACAATCGATCATCACTCATGCTGTAAAGCCAAAGCATACTGATCAAATACACCAAATGCAGTATCTACTGCTTAATCTTCTCAAAATCGATGCCAAACTTGACAAATCAAAGCGCAAAACCATAGATTCATACACATAAATCCTATTTACGTCTAACTGATCTCAAATCAACAACAATTATATCAGATTGAAGAAAGCGCAACAGATTAGGCAAAATCCCTCTGCATTAATGAAGCAAACGGCATGTAGATATAAAAGCAAACTCAGAGGATACATGCAAATGCAGGTACATGAATGGATTCGAATTGAAGGTGAAATTGAAATGGTGGAATGTACCTAGAAAAAGAAAGAGAATATGAAATGAAATGAAGCAGAGGATTGATGAAGGAATAATACCTGAGGAAAACCTAGAAAAATGGGGTTGTATGAGGGGTGAGATGCAATTGCGGAAAGAAGTTGTGAATGGTGATTGTATTTGTTGTCACCGAAATTAAATGGAAGTGGAGGGATTATAATATGATGGAGATTGGATGTGGATCGTTGGATGGGTTTGATACTTTGATGTTGTCTACATAAAAATTTATAAAAGTAACCTTTAAACTTTAAAGTAGCGGTAATAAGTGATGAAATTGAATAATCCATTGAGTGTAAATTAAAAAAAAAAATATTTGTTTAAGGAAAATAATAGAATAAATCATTAAAGAGTTGATTTTATTCTTTCAAACTCATTGCATCTATTGTTTTATTATTTTTTTCACTTCATTCATTTTTACATTATCGATTACCAACACCACCCACCCACCACAACAACCAAAGTCGCCACCACCAACCACAGCCACCGCCTTCACCACCAACCACCGGCCACCCGCGTGCCAACCACCACTTTTACATTTTATTTTATTTTTTGTCTTTTCCGATCTAACAAACAACAAAAAGTAATGATTTATTTAATTTTTAAAGAGTAACTAAACAGGATAATAAAATGTAATGATTAAATTCATTATCTCATCCATTTCCTAATTTAATTCATTCATTCGTACGTTCCATTACGTCATATAAAACAGACCCTAATTGTAATACGGTTTAATTGGTTGGTTTGGTATAAAAGAGAGTTAACTGATTCTTGGTTTTTCTTAGTCTTTTATGGTTTTAATTAGTTTATATAAAATTGTTTGATTCACTAGCTCATAAACAGATCAAAGACGCTAACGTTGTGGAATTTGTTGAGATTTAAATTTACGAAGCTACATAGTTGTGAGAAAAGCGTCACAAGTGTTTACTTGATTTTATATGATATGTTATTAGGATACGTTCAACTTTTTTTAACACAGCCTTACCTATTTCTAATGTTTCTTTATATCAACACCTTACAATATTTAAACATTTGAATTAAAATTTGGAGAGAAAAGAGACGTCTTATCATCATAATATTTTTTTTAAAACATTAGAATTAAAATTTGTGAAATTAAATAACAATTTAAAAGATGAATTATATATAATTATACAAGAATATGTCGTTTCTCGTTTTGATTGAATTATTCTAAACTAAAAAAATTCCTGTTGATTTGTAATTAAGAGCTACATGTGATTTTAGGTACCAAAAGTGAAGTATCTTTTCGTATCAATCTCATCATTGACGCTTTTGGATCACATGGATTTTGATTCTTCATTTTGGAGAATAATTAACTTCTTTTGTCTCTTAAAATTATACTTATAACAAAAATGTTACATATAAACTCATATTGATATTGTCATTTAAAAAGAAATATTATGAATCCTTTATCTCCTTTTATACTCAAATGAGGAATGATGTGTAGAACCACATAAGAACACATGGAGTGCGTTGCCTTTATTATACTTTGCAAATTTACCGTTTTGACCGATTTTTAGAGGAACGGTGTTTTTGTTTTCTCCAAAACAAATTTAGTTAACAAGATCGTTTTTTTCTTCAGGCTCTTCTTTGATGCATTCGTAAAGCTATACATTTAGCACGCCAGGAAGAAAAAAACATATTAAATCGTCCGGGGGTGGTGTCATTATTCCACATTTAAGTTAATAATAATAACAATACTCATAAAAAAACTAGAAAATAAAACTATAGAAAGGTTTAGATTGTTAAAGACAAAATACGTCTGAATTTTGTTTATTAAGATTGAGACACAACACATGAATGGAATCTATGATGACCTAGCAATATAGAAAGAAGCAATTTTTCTTGCTAACAATTGCCATGAATCATGATGTTTTGTTTTGAATTGATTTATGTTCATTTGCCTTTAATTTAATACATATCCCTTTTATATTACTTATTTATGCTCTAACTTTTTTAGAATAGTAAGCGCATAAATATATAATCTTCCGTTAAAATCTATAACATAATCAATCATAAGACTCGAACTCTGAGAAAAAAAAATTCATTATATGTCCATCAAATATATTAATGTGCTACAAGTCATTTGTTCATTGTGTTTTAATAATGTTATTAATATAAAACTAGGGTATTTATTTATAAGGTTTAATCTCTGAGATGTACTAGTTTACTCATGTATTGTCATGTTAATTGACCGATGATATATAGTAAAAAGAATAAAGTTTAAATACAAAGTGTACTTTTGCTACAAAGTGTGAGAAGACACAATGAGTAAAAAAAACACAAAAATTATATCTCACAATCTAAATCGAATTTCAAAAAAGTAATTCGGAGCTTTTGTTCCCGTAGTCATCATCACTAAGGAAAAAAATAAAAGAAAAATTAAAAAAAATAAAAAATTAACGTTTTTTTATTGTGTCATTTATGAAAGACACAATGACTCATTGTGTCATTATGAAAAATACAATGACGTCATTGTCAATATAAAAGACACAATAACGTCATTGTGTCATATAAAGACACAATGAAAAAAAATTTTATTTTTTTATTTTTTTTCTGAAAGAGAACAACGAGAGGAACAGAGGCTCCGAATTACTTTTTTAAAATTTGATTTAGATTGTGAAATATTAATCTTTTATGACTTTTTTAGGCTTATTGTGTCTTTTCACACTTTATAGCAAAAATACACTTTGTAGAATAATCTCACCTTAGTAAAAATATACATGCGCAATCGTTTATAATATGCAACCATACAAGCATCAATTCAACTATTCAAGTGTATTCACATTTGGAAGGTGATTGAAAGAAAAATCATCTAATCAAACAAACCATATATAGAAAAGACGTCTAACTATGGTAAAGTTAATAAGTAATTCATGTCGTGCATGATTTAAACCACTCGCCCTGATATAAATATAATATTGCAATACCTCTTAAGTCTTATCTAGTGACGGGCAAGATTTTCTGACACGGAGGTAAAATTAAAAAGTTAAGATTTAATTTGAAATTCAAACAAATTATGCTCCCAACTTGTTAAAAAGACCTCAATTTCAGTCAAAGTGTCCCTATCTTGATCAAAAATAAGCAAAAAGTTTACAAATTTATAAATATTTGAACTACAAATTCATAAATTGTTTTGGTCTACAAGGGCCTTCCACCCCCTCCCAATGAATTGGCTTCATCTCCGATCTTTAACACTCTTAACTATCCTTTATTACATGCCAAGTTTTATATAATGTTCGTTGCATATTTATTCTCGGAAAATTCATAACACTTTGTTATGGTTTTTGTTTCCCACCTTTCAATTACACATTCATAATCCTATTTTGTTACTTCTGTTAGTTTGTTATTCTACTACACATGAAACAAAAGAAAAAAAAAGCTATTTAAATATATCAAGAAATAACTGAGCAAATATATACATACATCAATGTGTAGAGGTGCATAATCCGGGTTCAAAACGTAACCCGGGTCAGGTACAATCCTGGTTGGGTTTAGGTCAAAGATTTCAGAACCGGGTTTGATCAGGATAGGGTCGGGTAAATGTAGACTACAACCCTACCTTATAGAAACCGGGTTGGGTTTTAATTTTTTTCTTTTACAAATCCATTACAAAATTTCCTTAAATAAACAAAAATAATAATTAACATAATTTTTGATTTAATTAGAATTAAAAAATTACAGTCCTTTTAGAACTTGCTTTATAAATTTCTAAATTAATTAAAACTGACTTGAAACTAAACAATTTTTCTTTGCTCAATATATGCACTTTTGTGCCAGTATAGCGTGAAGAGTTCGTTAACTAAAGAGAATGTTAAAAAGTTATTGTGTACCATATAACATGACACTCATTGGAATGTTAAAGAAATGTCTTTGTAGCAGGACCGGGTCGGGTTAGAAACCGGGTCAAAGGACCCGGTTGAAACCAGGGTTTGATGCGAGAAGGCAAACCGGTTTGAAACTGGCGGAGTACTATCGGGTTAAAATCTGATTGAGAAGTCACCGGGTTGGGTTCAAGTCTGAGACCCTGGTTCTTTGGGCACCTCCGTGCACGTGTATGTTCAAGTGCATTAGAAAAATGATGTGAACATATTTGTATATGTGCATGCTTAGGCACTTCTATTTAGTTCATATAGTTAGTTTTAACATAACATTATTTACCAATACAAAGTATAACGAAGTCTGCATCAAATTCCACATGCATTTTAAGTAAAATCTATATATAATACTAAAAGAGTAATTTGGAAGGACACTTGTCTTATTCCTAAGTCCTCTAAGTTTGTTTTTTTCGTCTCTCTCTCTTCTCTTAAATAGTTATTTAAATTAAATATTAAATAATTTTATTTCTTTACAAGATTAAAAATATTTTTTAATAAATTAAGAAAAGATGTTTTTTTATTAATGTTATTTCTAGAAAACAAATTGGGTTTATTAAAGTTAGTATTATATAAATAACAATCAACAACTAATCAATTTTATTTTTTTAACCCGTGTAATACATTTAGTTTTATTTATGTTTTTGTGTTATTTTAATAATTAACTATTCACCTCCCGTGTAATACACGAGTAACTAAAGCTAGTACAAAATAAACTGCTTAATTATTGAAGTGTGTTATCAAACAAACGGGAAGCAAATTTATAAAACTCAATTTAAGGAACCCAATGCATTATTCTCGTACAATAAAGTAATAAACCTTACACTGTTTATATTATGTGCATTTTTTTAAGAAGTCTTCTGAAGGGGACATTGAGGTGCTGTTTGTTTTTCTTCAAAAGCTCTTCCCCACCTCTTCATCTGCGCGTACGCAGACGCGGGAAGAGGTTTTGAGTGCGCAGACTGTTTGATTTTTGGTAGACGTTTCATTAAAAAACGTCTTCCTGACGTCTGCGTGGAGAAGAGGTGGACTTACCACTTCTGAGGTCTTCTAACCTCTTCTCACCTCCCCCACCTCCCCCACCGGCCGCCCCACCTCCCCCACCGGCCGCCCCACCTCCCCCACCGGCCGCCCCACCTCCCCCACCGGCCGCCCCACCTCCCCCACCGGCCGCCCCACTTCCCCCTCCGGCCGCCCCCACCGCACCCTCCTGCCGGACCACCGCAGCCACCTCCGGCCACCGCGAGCCCTAGCAGCCCTCCGGTGGTCCAGTCACGAGGCCTAGCAATCCTCTGGTGAACCTGTCTCGAGCCCTAGCAGCCCTATAGTGAACCTGTCGCGAGCCTAGCAGCCTCCCGTGGTCCTATCGCGAGCCCTACCTGCGTTAGCAATTCCACCGGTTAACAAACACGAGCAACATAACATAACAAATCAGTTCAACGATCGATGGTTAACAATTACCGTGAAAATGAGTGTAGAAATTGATATAACCGTAGCAAAGCGATTTGTGAGATAAACGGTCTCTGCAAACACGAACAAAACTCACTGGTCCGATCATGGAGAAAAGTAGGAAGAGATCGTTCTCGTTGGTGTCGGGGTGAAGGTCGCCGACGTAGAGGGCGGAGCGGTGGTGGGTCGCCGGAAGTTGCAGAGGCGGCGGCGGCGGTGGGGTTGCAGATGTGATCTTAATCAAATGCAGAGAGATTGTTGATGAATTTGAAGCTCACTGTGTGTATCAATGGCGTATGTAGTATGAGTATGAAGATTGTATAGTATATATTATATACTCAAATATAATCTAAATATAATCTAAAGAGAATTGAAGATCCTGAAGCTTTGTTTTTTTGTTTCTGATCTGGTTTATGATTCCATTTTAATTACAGAATATTTTAGAAGTACGCAGATGTTAAAAATCAAACAGTCTTTTTCTTGCAGACTGCAGACGTTTGGTCCACCTCTTCTGCTGCAGATGTCTGCAGATGTGGTCCGCAGACTGCAGACGTTTTCCTGCAGAAAAAACAAACCACACCTGAGTGTCTTAAATATTTCATCAAACATCTAGTAATAGTGTTTACCTTTTTTAACTGAAGTGAATAATATAACAGAAATAATAACCAATGTTTTCAGAACCGGATCGGACGTCGAACCGGACGCCTTACTGGTTTGGTGGTCGGACCGGTCGGACCGGTCGGACCGGATGGACCGGATTTAACTATATTTTAATTATATTTATATATGTAATTAAATATAAGTAATTTATATATGATTTATACATATATTTTATAGTTATATATAAAACTTAACTATATTTGTATATCCTACGTACTAATTTATGGTTTAACACCCCGTTTTACCCACTAAAATAAAAATAAAAAAAATACTGAAAACCGGTCGGAACCGAGCCGGTTCGCCGGTCCAACCGCCGGTTCGGTTCGGACCGGCCGGTTCAAAGCCACAAAATCGAACCATAGTGGATTGGATCGGCCAGGTCCCCGATTCGCGGTCCGACCGGTCGGACCGGCCGGTCCGATCCGAGCGTGAAAACAATGTGAATAACTTCAACTTGTTTTGTGAAGATACTAAGGTGGTGTTTGTTTTTCTGAAAAAGAGCTTCTGAAGAGGTGGACTAAAGTCTTCAGAAATCTTCTCACATCTTCTTCACATTTCAACCCTAAACCCCCAAATACCCACACCCCACATTTCTGGTCTGCTCCCGTCGCCTCCCCCGTCGCCACTCCCCACCGTCGCCACTCCCTCCTTTCGCGACCTCGCCACCGTCGCCACTCCCTCCTTTCGCGACCTCGCCACCGTCGCCACTCCCCTTTTCGGTGTGATTTCTAGGGGTTTTTGGTATGCGGTGGTGGTGAAATTGCTGCTGTATTTGCACTTGTATACACCAAAATTTGCTGATTGAGCTCCGACGAGATTAACGCCATTAGTGATTGTTTGAAGAAGAATCAGGATTGAGATTATGGAGTTCAACTTCAGTGATTTGAGATGCTTTTGGTTAAAACTACATGTGTTAGCGTTAGTTCCTGCGGTGTTGGCGATGGGAAAGAGTGATGGTGGTGTTGGGTTGCCGGCCGACGAAGGTGAGGTGGGAGACGGTGGTGGTTGTCGGCGGGAGACGTGCAGGCGGATGTGGGCTGTGAGGTTGGGGAAGAAGATGATGATGATGATGTGGTAGAATAATAATAATAATTATTGTGACAGTTTATTTTAACTTTTTTATTAATTTAAATTTAAATTTATTTAAATTTCTTTTTATTTTAACTTTTTATTAATTTCAATTTATTTCAGCAGTCTGCAGACGTTACAAAACAAACGGTCTTCTTAGTACAGGCTGCAGACGTTTGGTCCACCTCTTCTCCTACAAATGTCTGCAGATGTGGTCTGCAGACTGCAGACGTTTTACCTTTTCAGAAACAAACAGCACCTAAATGACTTAATGCCCACACAGCCACAAGAATATCACTCATCAAAACCCGATATTGAAAAAAAAAATTATTTAAGTTTCTATTTTCTTTGTTGAAAGGATTTGGTTACTTATACGCCTATTTGGTTTATTAGTATCTCTCTTTATATATACGTGTGTATGTATAAAGAGAGATAGAGAGGGTTTTAATAACCAATGCGTGTAGAAAACACACTCTTTGCCTCAAAGAAAACAATAGGTTTGAAGCACAGTCCAGTTATTATAGCCAAACCAACTCACAAGATTTTTCAATATTTTTTACACACAATCCGTC
Source organism: Flaveria linearis (assembly GCA_024085815.1). NCBI lineage: Eukaryota > Viridiplantae > Streptophyta > Magnoliopsida > Asterales > Asteraceae > Flaveria > Flaveria linearis. Next base: position 14,308,226 of record CM044005.1, on the reverse strand, counting down.
GTTAGTTGAATCGACTTAGACTTTTATACGAGCGGTAGAGCTCAAATTTCAAAGGAGGTTTCAAAAGAACTAATTCATACTAGTCTATGATAACCCTGAATAGAAAACTTTTTTTTCCAATTTTCAAACAAACTTAGTCGGGTTTCCTTTTGGTGCAAAATGAAATTATTATTAGAAAAAGAAAAGCAATAATGATGATAAAAAAGAGAAGCTTTTAAGTTGTCAATTGTAGCTTTTTATTGATAAAAGAGGAATGTTGTACATGTTTGCTTTGCTTCATCATGCATCCACCTTCATCTTCCCCCCACATGCACCCTAATCTAATGAGTTGTTCTTTTATATTTTTTTATGTTTTTGCCTACACAACAATTTTTTTTAAAAGCATAACGAAATAATATACTTTATATAAGAAAATATATTCGGTAACTTTTTTACGGCTAAAATTTCATTATGTAAATAGTTATATATCAAAGTATTTATAGTCTGATGGTATCTAGTGCGTACATACTATACTATATAATGTCCTTCATCCTCATTAGATTGAGGGTTTGAGGGGGGGGGGGGGGGGGGGGGGGGTTAGTGATGTAGATCTAAGATTAAGACAAATCAATGCTATTGTCGCTTTAAAAAAATAGAAAAATATAAATATTTACGTATTTCGTGAGATCTTTTAGTAAGTCTATCATATTCGTGAGGATTTATCAGGGCTATGCCTACAACTCAAATTAAGTTTGTATTCTCATTTGATCTAACCTCTGCACTCAAAGGGGATTTTCTGGCTCTATGATATGTGTCTCAGAGAAGGGCATGTCTATAGCGCTATGTGAGTATGTGTAGTTAAGAATTCAAGATTCTTTTACTAGGTCATTCATATGCGCATAATGAATTTGAGTATATCACACATAAATGACCTATATCGAATACTAGATAACACATAAAAATATCCTCTAGAGCCCATAGTTGCTAGATCCAATTAAAACCAAACCAAAAATCAATTAGAAATCGTTATAAATCCAATTCACCTCTTGTTTTTCATTCCTTTGAAAACCTTTTCACATAAAAACCAATTATTACAAATCATAAATATCCAAGTTTTAACTTGTATTTTATAATGTGTATAGTAGAACCAAGATCGACTCGACTAGAGTTGGGTTTCAATGCTCAAGTCCAGTTAGGATCAAAATTTTCTGTTGACTCACTGTTTTAAAACTTATCAGATCAGTTGGTCAAGGAATGACAGGCAAATGGTTCACTTTTATAAATTTTGACAGTTTATAACGGGTTCAAATAAATCAGCCCCACCACTGCCACTGCCTCCCGAGTCTCGTCACCACCTACTGGTTGCCAGTAACACTACGGGCTTCGTCTCGACTACTGTATGCTTTTATTTTATATATATTTTTAAAAGAATATGGACGAGAAAAACAGAAACTAGAAATTTTTGTAAACAATGCATAAGCAAATGTGCAGCTTGCTTCATACTCTTAAAAGTGAAAGCTATACAAATAGCTACTAAGAGTGGTTCCAGATTTCATAAAGGGAAAGTTAAAGTGTAAAACTAACAATAGTCTACGCTCATAATTGTAGCAATTACATATGAGCTTACAAAAGAATTTGTATCACAAATTAAACTGAAACAAATAAAGAAAAAAACATAAAATCCACATTTGAACAGGAACAAGCTAGTCGGTCAGCACGAACTCATAACATCACTTACATCTTGCTTAGCATGCAAAACAGGTAATAAGAAGATATGACTCGTGTTTGGATCCATTTAGAGGAACGGGGCCGTATTACCCATCTTCAAGGATACTTGGGTCTTCCCTGTTTCCCATCAAATAGCTGCCTAGTGAGCCGGAAAGAAACACAAAATTGTGGAAGAGTAACACTTATGGGCGTTTGGATTTTAATTTTGAATCTGTTATTTGGTTATTGCCACTTGATGTTGCAATAATCAGTGTGTAATGTTTGGATGAACAGATTCTGCTCATTGCTCAGCAAGCAGTTTTGTACCAGCTGCAACAAACCTAACTGTCTTCAGGGTTAAAGTAAACTACTTATCTAGTCCCTCTTTCTTACCTAACTTTGGAGATATATTATGTCAATTTCACACAAAACTCTATTATTTTCATACGTTAATCCTTTCTTTCTTCATGTTATCTATTGGTATCTTGCATAACCATAATATTTCAAACACTCAAACATCTGATTATATGATTATCACAACTTTGAACAACGGTCATAACATACTGTTTGCTGCAGACAAATATCTGATCTGTATATTTAATATGAAATAATTACTTTTGGAATACCAATTGGTCATAACTGAAGCAGCAACCACAAGAAAGATATAACCTGCAACAGTTTGGGTCACTACAGTGAATCCCAACCATTGATAAACCTCAGTTGTGTAATCTGCGCAACAAAGTTAAACAAAATATCACGAGGAAATCGGTACCTCCCATTCCCAATTCACCCCAGATGGTTTTCTCAGTATGATGTAGCAGTACAAGTTGCAACACTTGCATGAGCAACCTAAACCTAAATCCCATCTTCATTGGGAAGTCACTTACGGAAAAGTATAAAGGGTGGTTCACATAAGCAACAAGATTTGTAGATCTTACAATGGTATCAATATCAATTCCTCAGCTGACAATTTTCTACCGCTCTGGGTGGTAACAGGCACCTGTATTGGATCCTGACATCAATTAGAAACTAAAAGCTTTCAAGCCAAATCCAATTGAAGATGTCGGATAAAAAACCATAGCTCCTATAAAGAGCTAGGTTTTTTGAGTCGTGATCTCTCTGAAGCAGTTTCTTTATCTTATTTAAGAGATGTAAGGTTTGTCCTTATCTCACCTTCCCCATCCTAGTGAAAGTTGGGTATGTTTGTTGTTAGTTCCGTACAGTGGCTGTGGTTTAACAAGCCATTTCAGCAGTTATGGCACCACATTAGGTAGAACAGACCATCTACTTCAGTCTTTTGCCAATTTAATCAGTAATCTTAAATTCTGTATTTTACTAGCCCATGAACTTTCATTTAGGTGCTAATGTGCTAATAAATGTAACGTAATAAATCTTAAGAATACTTGATCAACTAGGGTCACTCAAATAAGTCGATAACAAGGCCACCCATAGATGTGGCATAGTAGTTGAAGGCGACACACTCTCGGCGTAAAATGTGAGCCTTGAGCCTAGGCGCAAGGCGATTAAAAAACGAGTGCTTTTAAGTAAGATGCACACTATAAACATGTTATTCTCCCATTTCCAGTTCTCATAAATTCTAGCCACACAGCCTATTCATTATCGAGCCTAAACAGACTCATCCACATACATAAATACGACATCAGGAAGAAACTTTATTTGATTATCTGATTCTAGATTCAAACACAAAGCGTTTGGAGAAGTCACAATCCACCTATAAAAAAACAGAAAGAAAAAAAAAGAAAAATGATTCCGAAATACAAAATCTAAGAGATGCCCAGTTTCACACTTATCATAAACTACATTAGTTTGACAAAAATGTTCATTCTTTACCAGGTGGTTGCATCTTAGCTTCCTGTGAAGTATCTATTGGAGGTAATGTCTGCAGATCAAACAAATACGAAAGTTAATTAGAACTAGTGTTTTAATTTTATACAATTACTATTTACAAAATATCAATCATTTTATAGATCAAAGAATATGAAAACCATTTAAACATGGTTCTTTTATGTTTTGACCCATTTATATGGTGTTTCAAGAATTAACACTGTAAACAAAGAAGGGTCCCTTGGTAAAAGAACAAAAAACAAACTGGCACAAAGAAGAACAAGGAGATTGACACCAATGTTGCTCATAGGGGTTCACAACTTCACATACTCGCTCTCTAGCACAAAATGAATGACATAAGATGCCAGCACAACAATAATTGTAGCAAATCATAGTTCAATTGCATTCATGGGCAGAACTAGGGGGACCGTTGTATGCTAAATCTGCTGTTCACAAAGGTATCTAACGTTGTTGTTTTCTAGTAGTTGTTTGTTGAATATAACATAATAGTTTTCAAGTTGCAAGCTTGGCTAAAGAGCAAATGAGCTAGACCCTATCTCCAGAAACCGAATGTTTTTCATCTTTCTTTAAAGGCACAAACTTGATACAAACATGGAAACATAACTAGAGTGTCATGGATTGTTCCATCTTCTACTCAACAAGTTAGAATCCATATCATTTGTGAAGTAAGAAACCAAAACCGAAACCCAATTGAGAACTAATGCCAAACGAGAAGTTTATTAATTAAATAGCTCTCATATTCATTTGTGTTCGCTCACTGAGGCATTTCATCAAACACTTGATATGCAAAGTAACAACAGGCCATTTTCCATCACTCGCACAAAGAATTAGGCTCGCAAACATCTTTTCGCACAGTCATAGACATATTAAGAAGTTCATTCATTAACTAAGAGAAATCTATCTGGGTCACAAGCAAATTTGAAGAAACAATGAGATGTGTGCGAGAGAGAAGAAGATGAACCAGATCAGGCTTGAAGATGTTATGAACGACTGATGCACCGGAGAGCAGTGAAACGACGACAACCACCGTCGACCAAGCGATTGACGGCGTGCCCGTCGGCTGTTTACTGCCGAATTTGCGGTTCATCACAGATGATCGCAAAGATGCACCAAGCCACCGCAGCGTGTGTTATTTATTTCACACACTTGTTCATCATATTTCACTTTTGGCCCCCCAATCTTATGAGAAGAGGACATTGCTTATCGGCTAAATGCAGTGTTTTCACGGCCGGATCGGACCGGCCGGTCGAACCGGGGATCGGCTAGGTGGCCGGTCCGGTCGTGTGCGATTCGTTTTGTGGGGGTCGAACCAGCCGGTTCTACCCGAGTCGGTGGTCGGACCGGGAAACCGGACCGGTTCGGACCGGTTTTGCAATTTTTTTTATTTTTTTTGAGTAAAAACGGGGTGTTGAACTACAAATTAGTGTGCTAGATCAAAAGGTAAAACCGAATTCAAAAAACGGGCTCGCACGGGCCTAGGTTTTTGAAGTTGCATTCGTGTCCGCGACACGTGCGGGCACACACGAGTTCGCTGGAAATCCAACCTTTTTCCCATTTTTGCACCCCCCCTGCGCGCGGGTAGTACTTGTGGCAAAATATGTCATAAGGATACACTAGAGTGATAAAAAAATTACTTATAAACCAAACATCACTTTGTCCCCACACCAATGTGGGACAAAGTGTTCAATATAATCTTAAACATACATTCACACACACCCAAATATACTTAAATTTTATATATAACTATAAAATACATATATAAAGCATATATAAATTACTTATATTTAATTACATATATAAATATAATTAAAATATAGTTAAATCCGGTCCAACCGGTCCGACCGGTCCGACCGGTCCGACCACCAAACCAGTAGGGCGTCCGGTTCGACGTCCGATCCGGTTCTGAAAACATTGGCTAAATGACTGAATTAGGAATTTAGGATCGTTTTGTCAATGTTGAACCACTAAAAAGTAATAAGTGGGTATACCGTATATGGGATTGCTTCTTCAAAATCCTTTGTGATTTTGAAATTATGAAGAGAAAAAAGAAGATTTTGAAAAGTTAAAAATTTTAACGTTTTAAAACTCCTTTTGAGAAGTTAATAAGGAGCTTTTCACCGGAATTCCAAACACCCACTAAGTAGTGTCTTAATCATTCAGTATATTTTTAAAATTTATTCATTAAAAGATTAAATGAACCTTTACAAGGTTTTTTTTTAAATGAACCAAACACAATTTATCTTATTCTTTTAATGAAATTATTAAGATATTACCAAACAGTCTTTTAGTATTTAATCTTAATAACAATCAAACTAAATGACATTTTTTAACAATTTCAAATAATTATTAAAACTAGATAACACGTGAAAATATAATACAATATTACCCACGTGATACTTGCTTAAACTTGTACGTGACGTGTAACATATGAAAATATGAAACAATTTCAATTAATTTTAACAACACTCTACCTTGTACGTGACGTGATAACATATAGATTAACAATCGACCTGACTTGTCTTCAAACCGTAAACTACTTCGAGTTTATACCGTTGAACGAAAACGTGTTATACTTGGCTCGACTCTTTTTCAAACAAAATTATATCAAAACTTAGTCCAAAACGTACATGAAAAAACACATGCAACCATTACAAATCGTCCTGATTCTATCTGAACTAAACTTACATTAAAACATAGAGTAACTCGAATTTATATTGTTAAATAAAAGCGTTTTATTTTGACCCCACTCATTACATAAAAAAATTTACGCTCAAACGTTGACCATCTCAAAGCATATATAAAACTATGCACGTAAATATTTTATATTAAACCCGACTCATCCCGACACCTAAACTCAAAACTTTAGGAAGCTAAGGGAGTTAAAGTGATATTTTACAAAGTAATTAAAATGTGTTAGAATGTGAAGATGTCAAAGTTGATCACTTAAAATGTTTAAATAACATTCAATAAACAAATTATGTATATATTATTATAATTTAAACTAGTTATTTTACTTGTCGCACGTTGCGGCGGCGGCGAGCGTACGTGTCATGATCAAGTATAAAATACAATCGACTCAATTTGTTTCCGAACTAAATTTACGTAAAACATGGAGTAATACCAATTAGTACTATCAAATGAAAACATATTTTATTTAAATCGACTATATTTCAAACGCAATTTACGTTAAAACGTAGAACAACTCAAAACGTATATCAAAATAAGCAAGTACGGGGAAGACATAAGCGACATGATAAAGCATAGATTACATTCGCTCTAACATATTTTCTAACAAAAATTACATCAAAACATAGAATAATCCGAATTTATACTAACGATATAAAATTATAATATTTGATCCAATTCATTTAAAACAAAATTTACACCTAAAAATAAACACGTAGTACTATATAATAACGTTTTTTTCAATATGGGTTAATTAAGAAAGCATGCAAATTATAAGTGAATGTTAGACTCGAACCCGGGTCTTATGTATAGTGAAAGAGCTAGCAAGCTAGATGCCCTTCCATGTCTCAATTTTGCTATATATAATATACAAAAAAATAATAAATTAAAATCCTCCATGTCTCAAGGCTATATATAATATAAAAAGAAATAAAAAATAAAAATAAAAATCCTCTATGTACATCGATTAATAAGTAAATATAATATTATTATTATTATTTATTACAATTATTACTGTAGAATCACAAATGAATTTATATACATATATATATATATATTTATAATTTAAATATTGTTATTATTTATTACAATTATTACTGTAGAATCACAAATGAATTTATATACATATATTTATATATATACACAATAATATGTCAATAAAAATAATAAGCTTGATTTAGTTATTAATAATATAATAATTAATTATTAAAGTATCATTTATTAGATGTATAATAATATTATTTAAGAAAAACTTCACAAAATAGTAAGTCTTAGGTCACTATTATGCTTATTTGTTCTAATCAGGTCTCTATAGTTTAAGAGTGTTCTAGTTAGGTCACTCATTTTTTTTAATTTTTCTAAATAATTCCTGAATTTTTTTAAATAATTTGATTTTTTATAAATATTGTTAATTTTTTAAAAATAATTTAATTTTATTAGAAAAATTACAATTTATGAAAATAATCTATTTAGAACAATTTTAAAACTTTAGTAACCTATTGAATTTAAATTTTTATGAGTGACCTGATTGAAATAAAAAAATTTATGAGTAATCTAATTAAAAACAATACTAAAACTTGATGAGAATTAGATTAAGATTCAAAACAAATCAAAATTATTTAACAAAAATCAAATAAACTAAGTTATATGGCTTAATAGCCAATCAAAACTTCAAACAAACTAACAATGACTAATGTTAAACAAGTATCATAAACCCAAATCCTACACCAAGAGAAGATCATAGGTGGCTTAGTCTTTCATGATCATCATGAAATCAAAATCAGATGTTATAACAATAAATGGCATGAAAAGATGGATTCGTATGTATTTTACGCTTCAAAACTCAACCTTGGTATGGGTGCAATTGAGTTGGGGAAGCTTTTTCATAGCCCCCTTTTTACTCTTTAAATAGGTCATAAAAACCTGAATTCACATTTGATAGCATAGGGAGGTAATTTATGTCCTTAGGGACGTAATTTATGGCCCCTCAGGGAAATCACTTTTTATCTATGTTGTACATTCTAGTTTCCGTCCTCTATTTGACTGAATTCCTTATAGGGAAATTACGTTCATATGGACATAATTTATGTTCCTCATCACTTTGGGTTTGTTTCTTCTCTCTTCCAAGTTTTGTTTTCATCGTGAGCTTTAGGCTTCCATTATAACTTTTGAAAAACGCTCGCGTTCATCTGTTTAGCTTTATACACATGCAAATCAAATAACTCTAAAAGTAAGTATGTTTTCATATTACTAAACACGTAAAAACACCTAATTAAATATATTCACACATAAAAACCTTACACATCAATGATTAGTACACAACATAAATTACTTAACAAATCATAAACACTATTATATGTTATTATGTCATTGTTACTTGCATTATATATGCGCACGTCAATCGATATTCTTGTAGAAATCACCTTCAATCTATGTATACTAATAAGTAATGGATACTTCAATTAGGTGTATATTGGACATCATATATATTGTATGATTGATGAGTGCATTTACATGTGTAAGAACGTGATTCCCAGAAATTTAAGTTAACACCTCTCTCATTCTCCCTTTATTTATGTATTTATCTATTTTTGGGGTAAGTGGCCCAATAACAGAGACAAAACCTTTTCAGAAACATAAGTTTAAAAGTCTCGTGTTCAAGTCTATTTTTTTCTTTGGTGTGAATGACATTTTGACCTATCACTTGAGTCTTCAAACTTTCAAGACTAGTAAGAAAATGATCCACTGAATAATGTGTATTTGTTGGTACATTTGAAAAACTCGCAACGACGTAGTGTTTTCGGAAAGAAAAGTCTCAATATCAATAATGCTCGAGGAAAACAAGACTATCAACTTCTTGTGATAAAAATAGCCAGCTAGGTCCAACATTTAATCCCTTAACTGGCCAATGGTATAATTTTAGCTTCCAAAATATTTAGCATTTCGGTTTCTTGTATTTAATTTCTAGCTCTGGACCGGTCCTTGTTTATTTTTAATAAAATTGTTGTGAAAAAAACAAAAAAAAAATATATATTTTTTTGAACAACCAACGAATAATTTTTAAGTCCAGTCACCGAGGTAAACCCATTGGCGAAAGGTCACCCACGCCCGCGAACACAGACAGCGTTGGTGACCCGGCTCGTCCACCATTCCAAGGGAAACCCACCACCTAAACGCCCAGTGTGGGATCCACTTAAAGCATATTACACCTAATGAGACTCCAACACATAATCTCCATTTTAAAAAGTCATACAGTACCTCATCTTAAATCAATTTATCTAGGACTCCAGAATATTTTCTTCTAAATAATAAAAGATAAATGTACGTATGTATGTAAAGGAAACAATGACATGTCAAAAGCTAAAGCTGCTTTCCAAGTTAGAGAGCCGTCTATGTTTCATTTTCACTTCACTTACTTTCATGCTAATGGATCTCTTTTACAAATATTTCAATCATAGTTCTATAGATACTATCTAAAGATAGGAATTAGAATCCAAAACAACTAGTTCACATTTTTTGAAGTTGCAGCCACTTGTACACCTTTTTGAGTAAAATATATATGAACTTAAAACAAAAGTAACTTTTAGTTAGTATGTTTAACCTTTAGATGAAACTAGTATTTTTTTGGTTTCTGTTTTTGGATAAAATTATATTTAAATATAGTAGAATAAAAATGTCTTAAGGATATATTTGGAATTTTAAAAAAAATTACGTTATTATGAAAAAATAAAAAATGTAATTCTATTTAACTCGTGGGTTTTGGCAGCACATTACGGCTGTTACCATCACACCCCCTAATAGAAGGCGCGGGGTGGTGCGTGTGGTGGATCTACATTGGGTGAGGAATTTTTAAAAACTTAACTTGTGAAAAAATGTATCACATTTGATCTTAGTCGTTTTTGTAAATTATCATATTTTTTAAAATTTTTGAAGAAAAATAAAATATGTTGAAAAGTACGTATAATATTAATAATAGTATTAGCTTTGAGGAGTTGTACATTGTACTTCAAGAACTCATACTAAGGTTAATGCTCATTATAGCTGGTAAAATTGTGTGTATATAAAAGTACCTCATGCTATATTCACATATACATTTAGTTATATTTCTAAAGAAATATACCGGTAGTATTAAGTAATAGTGACTCAAACATGTATTGTAATTAACTTATAAGACCATCTCCAATCGATGTCACATATGTCTGGTGGTTTATCAGTCACGGTAGGGTTTGGTTTGCCCATCACCTATTGTGAAAATATTTCAAGTATATTTTATATCATTCACAAATGTCTGGTGGTTTGTTAAATTTGTTATTATAATTACTTAGTGTGTGATAGTTTCACCATGTTCATGACTTAACTAATTTAGTAAGAAGCAAATCTTAACATCAATCTCTCAGGATTCAAATGGTTGACATTTCAAATCTTGAAAAACAAAATATAGAAGTAAAATTTTATGTTGCAAGTTATGACTCTGAGTTATCAAAGTTACATAATTTATAATCTTAAATACGATTCCATGGTAGAAAGTTTAGGCGTGACAGAAGTGTACTATTTAATATCAAACCCACCGACCCTCCATAATAGATGTAGAATAACAATAGAGAGAGACATGGTGAACTAATGCTTTCATGGGGTTTTGAGAGAAACTAATTAGTCTTTGTGAATAGACGGCCCTTGGTTTCTGCAAAAGCAATTCTCTTAAGGACCCCATGCATATTTTCTATACCCCCATTTCCACCCATAAGATTCTTCCTTAACCCCCAAACCCTTAAGATCCATCAAACACTTGTATTGATGATCTTCGGTTCAAATGGTTGAGATCAGGTAAACTACGATCTTATTAAAATATGGGAACATATTGGGTTCAAGTCGTGCCTGTGATAAAAAAGGAAGGTTTCAGGTTGGGTCAGAATGTTTCTCACCTAAGATGAATATCCTCTTGAGAGTGGTTTGAGTTCCGTACTCGAGTAATGATGATGAGTGCGTTTGTCAGCGATCCATCACTGATCCTTTAGCCGTTATAAAAAAAACCTATACTGATCATGAGGTAAAAGATTTTTTTCATATTAAAGAACACGCAAGATCATGTTAGTGATCTTGAGGTTATTTGTTAATCAACAATCTGTGTGTTTGAGGGACTCATTAAAAGGTAAACTAAGATGAAATATTAGGTCCGGATTGAAGATACAATTCACAAAATAATGATAAAGAATGAACGTTTATGCATGGTAAGACCAAAAATGAAATACCCTATCATCATACTAGACACCCTTTCGATTAAAAAAAACCAATAAAATCAAATCCTTATAAAAACCTCAATAATAATACAGCTAGCACTCACTACTCATTAAAGTTTAAAATTTAAATAGAAATAATATGTAATTAACACTATATGAGGCAATTTAATTTTTACAAATAAATTTGCAACGGTAGGAGGAACCATTTACTTCGAAATTCCTCACTTAGCCGGAGGCGAGTCAGAAGCAATATAAGAGATCGAGTGATCATTCAATTTAGATTCTTCTCATTAGAGATGTAGTCTTATTTCTTCTCTACTCAGGCATATAAGCTTTGGAGCTTGTGATTTAAGAGCACTTCGATAATAGCAAACCCTGAATTTTTTTTCATGAGGGTTAGAAATTTTGATGGTCGGTTGAATGTTGTTAAGTACTATCATTTTTGGGGTCGGGTCGGGTCATATAATAGAAAGAAAGAAAAACCAAATTAAATCTCAAATACGTAACAAAAATACGTTAATCATCATTAGAAATACATAATATACATATTATTATATCTCTAAAAAGTTCATTACTGATTTTATTATTTGAAACTTAGCCATTACATCTTTAGCAAAATATTAATAAGCCACTACTTTTCAATATAACCAATATATTGGGATTGGAATTGCGAAAATAGGGATGGTCAGCAGTAAGCTGCTTCATCAACAATTTAAATAGTTCTTGGGTTGACAAAAATTTTTACAATTTGTACTAATTACTTTATGATAGGTTTGTACTTGCAAAACTTTGTAATATAAAATTGATTTTGTTGTGGTCGATATCAAAATTTTTGAGAGTTTATGTCAAAAATTTCAAAGTGCTGGTCGGGACTAAATTGTATATATACTAAAGAAGTATCAATTTTATGGGGAGTGGATGACCCACTCCTACCACCTAGGTCCACTATTACATTCTGATACTCAAGTCAGTATATGTATAAGATATACTAGGTAAGCATGCATGTATAAGCATAAAAATAAAAATTATTAGCTAGTATGTTTATAAACACTTTTAACTTTAAGTTTATTTTTCTTCAACGATCTTTTACTAACTGAAAGTTAATCCAGTTAGTTTTTTTACGAAATGGGATCAACTTTAAGCCATTTTTCAACTCCACCACCACTCAGCCTCTATCGAGTCGTGTGTCTAGCCTCCATCGTAAAAATCTATCTCCAACGAGTCAAGTTGTTCAACAAGAGGTGGAGATTGACGAGTTTTTTGGTGCAGAAGTTTCAGATTGACAGACCTAACGGTTGATTTTAACTTTATGTTTAATGTTTTTGCCATATAAGTAGTCCACGTCATAAAAAAACTAACAATGTTAACTTTCAATTAATAGGTAATCGTTAAAGGAAAATAATCACAAAGCTAAAAATGTCTGAAAGTATTTCTTGAGTTGAGATTAATCACGGCCAAAAAGTAAAAGTTGAGATTATTAAAATAAAATAACCCTAAATATTTTTAATTGTAGAGCTTGTCTCCAACTTTCTTAATCAGCTCAGCAGCGACATGCTATTGCTAGTTTTATCCAGCTGTGATCAAGGTATTCCTTCTTAGTTGCGGATTAAGTACTTCAATCCTAAATGTCCTTGCGTCTAATTATTTATGTTAAAGCATACATGGTTACCCTTTTATGTCCACTTGGTATTGGATCCTACAACACAAAAATGAACCAAAAGTGTATAAGTTAAAATGAAAACAAAGAGTCCACAAAATAAATTTTCGTTTATTTTTATGTTTAGATCAATGTGTTTATACATGTAACGTAGAGGAGACAGTTTAGCCGTATAGATAAAAATATATATGCTCATTTTTAGATCCATGCAAGTAACACAAAACGTACCAACCGTTTATAACGTTCTCTAAGTCCTATGTGGTGCAAACAAACGTGACAAAACGCTACAAAACTCAATGAAACAAATGTAGCTTCATAGCACATGGCACAAGAGCTAACCTCGTGCGGCAAGAAAATAACATAGATCTAATAAGTTACCTCTTAATCGTTTTAAATAACATACCAGAACAATATAGTTATGAACTAATAAAAGAGGTACAAGACATACCATATATAGTTTTTGAAGGAGTTGTGAGGGATGAAAAGGAAAACATACGTGAAAAAAAAGATTTTCAAAACGTATAAACAAGGTTTAGAAAGAAAAAAAACATTCTAAAGAGACATATAGATCGAGCCTTAATTGATACCTATTAACCAGTTTTACTGTGAAAGTTTGATTACCATCTTGTTTTCACAAAACCAAGTTTTATACCATAACATAACCAAACTTAGTAGATTTCATTCATAGCAAAGTTATTGATATGGTTTTCGCAGAGTGAGATATATACAAACTTTACCTGTAAGGGATAGAGAGATTGCTTTGAGAGAGACACTCGACTCACACACACAATAGTAGCAAGGCACCCGATAAGAGGAGTTCTTCATTACATGGTAGAAGCATCCCAATTTATTGACAAAGAAACAATTTTTATGCGTTTAAAGGTAAAAATACACTTAAAAACTCATTTTCTTTTGAATTCTTGTTATATAAGGGATGTTAATATGTTATCTTCTGTGACGGTAGTTTTAATTAGTGCTTTTTAAAAGTAGATAAAAGAGCTTGCATGCACATATGATATGATAATTAAGATATAACTTTTTTAAATGTAAAAGGTAAAACGGGAATTTCTGAATTAATTGTATGGAATGCCACGTAGTCATCATCATTAATATTAGATTCAAGACTGAGGTTAAAAGTGAAAAAGCATATACTGCAGTCAGACTTACATACAGTTAAATTTGTGCACATACTGGTCCTCATAAGCATGGGCACCATGACAAAAATTTTTAACTTTCGAAATGGGAGTTTGCTCAAATGCTAGCCTTTAAAAAGCAATAACAGAATTCAATGCTACTTGCTATTTTAATGGTACCTTACTGCTCAAATCTAAAGTGTTTTGTCACTATCATACTCATGTCTTATTTCCTGTTAAAATTCTACATAATGTGGTACTTCTTCTTGTCTTATTGATATGATATAACAGATCAATCCATTACAATATTTTGACCAATTTCTCATCATGATTTTAAATGATTTGCTGGTCACTAGCTTATTAAGTAAATCATCTTGGTGATCGATATTAGTTGGTGCTACTTGTTTCTCTCACATTTCGTGTATGCCACCAGCATGCCTGTAATATAGTATTTTGTCCCTCGATCAAATGGTTAAGAGTTCAAGTCTCAAGTGTATATATCGCGTATGCATGAGTTTCTAGTTAAAAACATAAATGTTTTTTTGAATGGTTAAATGGATCACTGATGGGTCACTGGTCCGTCCGATCATCTTCATTACACTTTGAGTACGCTACTTGAAATCACCCTCAGAAGGAAACTCACCATAGGTAAGGAATACCCTCTAACCCAACCTGAAATATTTTTTTTTTGTCACAAATGAGACTTAAACACAATGCCTACATTTATTTTAACAAAATCTTAGAATATCTTACCTCAACCATTTAGGCTAGGGAATATTGGTGGTTAAAAAGATATATATCTTGTACTACATTTGAACTCATGCTCGGTTTTCTAGAAAACAGGGAATTGAAGGAATGTTGAGACATTTTTTTAACCTTGAGTTAAGACATTGGTCATAGTCAAGGGTAAAAGTAATAAGTTGGTTACATTTATGAAGATGCTTTAGCTAAGAAGATGTAAAGATAATTTTGGTATCATATAGAATGTCACCATAACATCTCAAACAATATTTGCACAGAATTTTCATCGTTGAAAAGGGTATTCCCCAATTCATATGACAATTAGATGCACATCATGAAATCATAATTATTAACACAAATCAAACTAGAAAGGTAGTTAGAAGCTGAGTTATATTTTAAAGACATAACCTACCCAAAAGATATTATAGAATCTTCAACAACGATGAATTCAATGTGTTCTTAAGCCTTTTTCTTTTCTGGATCATGGATATCTTAGCAAATTAATCGAGAGTAATTAAACTCTTTAACAAATGAATTGAAACAACTTCAAATGATTAACATAAACAAAGATGCATATAAAAGAAATTAACTCACATGATAGCAGTACAATGCAACTTACAAATATAACTTAAAGCAAATTATATGTATATATTATATATATATATATATCACTAGAATCAAGCCCTATATGCACTAGGGTTTCCATGAAATCTTTCATATTGGTACCCAACACTCTCATATTCAGTCACGTGTGAAGCTTACTTATAACGTTGTGCAACCAATGGTAATCATTTAGTCACTACTGATGCACAATGTTGACAGCTTCTGTGCACACATAGCTGAAGATGATGCAAGCTTAAAATGGAAAGATGGGAAAACAATGTAAATCAGTAAATCACAAGTGATGGGTGGTGCTAGTAGAAGAAGAAGTGAAGCCAGTGAGATCAGTTGTACCCCATGCAACATTGCTAGTACCTGAAAACTGACCATTTCCTGCAACATCCAGGAAGTTTCTTGACAAATCCATCCGTTGATCATCATGTTGTTGTTGATGATGATGAGTTTCCTCCATTTTCATCCCTGCAACTTGTGCACCATAATTTGATGGACCATCACCATACACACCACCATTTGAAGCTTCCATAATTGGAAAGTGAGCAAATTTGGTTCTAGGGTAGTTACTATCATGATCAAGGTGAAACAAGTCGGATCGGTTTGTACCCGCATAGGTTAACCCAAGGTCCGAACCTCCAAAGTGATGCAAAGGGGACAATATTGGAAAGTGAGAGGAATTTCCTACTATATGATCAGTAGGGCAGCTATTAATATTAGCAGAAATGAGAGTGTTACTTGTTAAACTTGTGGTAGTTGATGGGGACTTTGATCTACAACCCCTTGAACCCTTGTTGGTTTTCTTGTTTCTCCTGCAGCCACCGCCTACGGGTACGTTCCTCAACGCGCCACCGCGTGTCCAATACCGCCGGCATGTCTTGCAGAAGTGACGGGGCTGCGAGAGACTGTAATTGTTGAAGTAGCAGAACTTCGTGTTAGTAGATTCACATCTAGGGCATTTCATCGCGGTTTCAGGCTGTGGCAGTTTTGTCATCCTTCCTGGCTCTAGTATCTGTAAAGATCTTCCAGCTCCACCACTCCCAAGTGGTGGAGCTGGTGATGGTGGCAGCAACGGTGGTGTGAGCTGATAAATCTCATGATCTCCACCACCAGCACTGCCACCACTATCACCAATAGCTCCAGCTAGATGCTGTAAGATCAAGAAAATCAAGATGTGCAGTGGGTATATTCTACAAAAGATTATAAAGGAGAAACTAAAGTAGCACAAAGAATATATCAAATCATTGTGTATTTTTTTAGTTATATATATTTAATCAAGTAACAAACTTTTATCATGAGCTAGATACCTGCTGAGGCCAACTGGGAGGATCTACATAGGAAGGAAGTGATGAGAAAACCATATGATCAATTGGGTGGTCTCTATGCTAAATGAAAGCTGTGAACTTGCTTTAGTTTCTTTTGTAAAAGTTTGATGGGTATGAGTGTGGTGGAGGATCACATCAATAATAAGAGACTTTCACAGAGAGAGAGAGAGAGATAGGAGCCTGGAAAGATATAAAGGAAGAAAGGAGAATGGAGAAGGTTGTGTTGTGTTTATTTAGTTTTGTTCAATATCATTCCTAGCTATAGCTAGACCACTCTCCCTATGTTATTTCCTTGTAGATATTTCTAGGGTTTCCTCTTTCTTAATTTCTAAGCTTATATATGGTATAGTACTACAAAAATGTATACATAATAATCACATGATATGAATACTTATACGTAGTACTAAACAAACAAACAAACAAACGTACCCAGTAAATCCCACGCGATGAGTAGGGTCTGGGAGGGGTGGGTGGTGGCGAGTCTTTCCTCTATCTTGGGAGATAGAGAGACCGCTTCCGAAGAGACCCCCGGCTCGATAACGAAAGCAATAACAATATCGATCAAAATATAAGGCATACCACCCAAGGTATAAATCACATAAAGAATTAGAAAGTACGTACAAGAAATAGGCGGCAAGTAACACGTATAAGAGCAGGTTGTGGAAATCTACATCTCACTGGATGAGACCCGCATCAAATCTGCGTCTACCCTTCCCACCCACACTTCCTACTAAAAGTCCTTAAATTTAATTCTACGCCTCCATGCACTCCTATCCTCGATCATGTCCTTAGAGAGGTGCAAGTCTACCATATCCCGCCTAGTTACCTCGTCCCAAGTCAACCTAGGTCTTCCTCTACTTCTCCTACCCTCTAAGTTGACGTTCTCTACTACTCTAACAGGAGCTGTCATCGCCCTCCTCTTCACGTGGCCAAATCATCTTAGTCTTCCCTCTCGTATTTTATCTGTGATACAAGCCACCTTTAACCTATGTCGAAACACTTCGTTTCTTATTCGGTCCAGTCTTGTGTGTCCACACATCCACCTCAGCATTCGCATTTGCGCGACCTCTATTTGTCTCTCGTGCGATTTCTTTATGGCCCAACAGTCTGTTCCGTATAACATAGCTGGGCGTATTGCCACTTTGTATAGTTTTCCCTTTAATTTTGTTGGGAACCTCTTATCATACAAAATCCCTGATGCTACTCTCCACTTGCACCATCCTGATTGAACACGGTGGGCTATATCGCTGTGTATCTCTCCGTCATCCTGTACGTACGAGCCTAGGTATTTGAACCTAGACGTTTGTGGTACCGTCATACCCTGGATACTGATTTGGGTGTCCTCTTCAGCCTCACCACTAAAGTTACAATGCATGTATTCCGTCTTAGAGCGACTTATCCTTAATCCTCTGCGCTCTAGTGCTGCTCTCCACTGTTCTAGCCTCTCGTTTAACATCGTTTTAAATGAGTAATGCAATGCATATTATGATTACAAACAAACAATATTATTACAATAAAAATAATCTGAGAAAGATATAACGGTTTATGAAGTTGTGTATTAAAAGTAATCTTTAGATGACTTTCACCCTGTCTGACCCGTCCCCCAATTATTATTATTTTTGTTTGACCTAATTGACCCGTTTGAGATAAAACACAACTCAAATCAACCCATTCACAAGTAAAGAGGTCAAAATTGCCACTTTTAATACAAAAAGATGATAACTTGCCTATTCCTTCACGAACAGATAAGTTTGGTCTGACAACGTCTTTCGAATTCACCAAGAATATATCACCGATGTAAAGATGGTTTGTCGGGACATATACTGAATACTATTAACGTGTATATATATTATTGTATATTATTAGTTTATTTATTATATATGCTTTGTAAAGAGATAGAGTCAAACAAGAGATAGACTTAGAGTTTCATATTTATCTATTTATTAGTTTAGTTTGTTATGTATTCTGGAGATATATATCTCCCTTATTGTTATTGAATGATTATCGAAGTTTCATTATTCTTCATGGTATCAGAGCCCCACTGGCTCTTGATCATCATTCGACCACGGTCACAACTCCCGATCCAGCTTTGTATCAACAGATTTCATGGCAAACAAAGAGCCCTTCACGTCTGTTGCTCAGCCCTCTGTTTCGTCCGCACCCAAACCGGTTAACCTTCATCCGGTTTACACCGTTACCAACATCCAGAATAAGGTTCGAGTCTTAGACAGTACAAAGGTTTCGTATTCGTCATGGGTGAAGCTTTTCCAATTGCACGCAAGAGGATATAAAGTGTTATCACACATTGACGGAACGTTACATCCGGCTAAAACCGACCCCGCCTATGAGTCATGGTCGGAAATAGATGCCATTGTCCTACAATGGATTTATGGCACCCTATCTGAAGACCTGCTTGTACGCGTCCTTGAAACACAAAGTACAGCCCTTCAAGCCTGGAATCGCATTAAGAAAATCTTCCTGAACAACAAAGGTTCTAGGGCGGCAGCCCTCGAACATGAGTTCACAAATCTGACCCTCAAAAGCATGCCCTCTCTAGATGCGTATTGCCAACGTATCAAAGAACTAAGAGATCAACTTAATGATGTTGATAGCCCGGTCAATGAACAAAGATTGGTTCTTCAACTCGTCCGAGGCCTTCCGACCGAGTACGATACAGTTGCATCGTATATCAATCAAAGCCTGCCCTCGTGGGATACAGCCTGCAGTATACTTCAATTGGAACACCACCGTCAGACCGCTTATGATACAATCACCAACATCGCTGCTGCAGCCATCACCGGCAACCCGCCGCCTCAACAGGCGAGCCATCGGCCGAACCCTCCTCGGGGAGGTGCTAACAGAGGCCCATCCAATCGTCGTGGCCAGTCGGACTCTTGAAACCGAGGCCAACAATCCAAAACACCTGGAGTTCCCACGCCTGCCCGTTCACAAGCACCCTCCTGGACTCCTTCTAGCCCACCTTACTGGCCCAACTGGTGGCAAACAGGCCCCCCACCACCTTGCCCTTATCCCACGCAGCCTGGCTGGGCTCCCTTCTGGCCCAATCCAGCCAACTTTTCAGCCCATAAATCTGCCCGGCCCACTGGACACCCTTCACCTGCTTCTGCGCCTTCTCCACAGGTTCACCTCACTGATTTTGACCCAATGGATCCAACCGATCTGAGTGCAGCATTCTCAACCTTGAACACCGACTCTCTGGACGACCAATGGTGTCACACCCCGACCAACGGCGGAATCATCGGAGCGGACGAGGGAATGATTGATTGTTCATAACTCATGATTGTCTAGTAGTGAAAATAATATTAAACTCAGATTACAGGATAACATGAATTTAACAGATACAAATACAACAGTTAAAGTCACAAATAGTAATTGTCTTTTGTTTTGACTAAGTCCGGGTCTTATATGAGCATGTAGAAGTCCACTAACTTGCTTAACCTGAAATCATGTGAGAAAATAAAGTCAGCTAACGAATTAGCTGGTGAGTAATCACAATTTTAAGTATACATATAGATTGATTGATTGATTAAGAATAATCCAATTCACAAGGTAACGTTAAGACTTATACTGCAATAGTAAAGCATATAGATAAACCGACACAATAACAACCCCTTGACTTGACACTTGCATATAATAGACTCCACACATACACCATAGATTAACTCCTGCCTCTGGCACAATCACCACTCGACTATTCATATGGGGTGGGTTATCCAAACCAGTAGATCTACCATTGATACCAGGATTGATTGATTGAATTAGGGTTTTACTGTCGTCCAGTTTATCACAGTATGTTCACATAATTGCAAGTAATAACATAACCTGTCTTGAATTGAATTTAGAATGAAATAACAATAGAATATAATGATTGAATATATTGTATCACATGATTTCCCCCAAATAAGAAATGATATAAAAAGGGGATATGAATACTCACTTTGATTGATGAGATTAGAATCTGGATGTGATAGATTAGACACCAATGATTTTCTTATGATTAACCTAAGGAACGGTGCCTCGAATTAGAATAATAATGATTTGGGAATTTGGGAATGTATTAGGATTTCCATTGGGTCTTGAATGGTAGTTTAAATTGGTTAATTTTATTTGGTTTGAATGTCTTGAAATAGAATGAATTTATTGAATGTGATTACGTTTAGAATTTAATAAATGTATTTGTATCAATACTCGTAATTGTTTGGTTTATTGTTAAAGTGTGGAAAAATAAATAATTAATTTTATTAACTAATTATATGATAATTAATTAAAATATTTAATTATTTAGATGAGTAAAAGAAATGAAAATGTTTTTGGAACGATTTAGATATAAAACTTTTATATTTGTTTGAGATAATCATGATTTAAATAATATTACATAAATATTATTTAATCCAATAATTATTTAGTGATTTCAACAATTATTTAAAGTCTATTTTTTTATAAAAAATTTAGCTAGTTATGTTATTTATTTGAAACAATTTATAAAATAAATAAATAAAATGTCAAATAAATTTCAGAAAATAATTATGTGGTTTTAAAAATTTGTAATGTTTGTAAAAACATTTTTATAATTTTTAGGAATTTTTTTGGAATTTTTAAAGACTTAAAATGGCCCAAAAAAATAGGTGAGGCGCCCAAGGGTCGAACCCGGGACCTCTTGGATAACATGTGTACAATGAACCGATGAACCAAGGGCCTAAGCCGTAATGGATTCTCGGTTTTAATTGTTTTAAACACAGTTTTCGATTAACCCCAATTCCATATGAGCCCTAGTTCGAATCCGGACCAAATTGACCACCAATTCGACTTCGATGGCAACTGAAATCATGGGGCTTTTGACCCTCATGAAAAATCGAGTGTGTGTGTATGTGTAATTACCCGTATTGTGTCGATTTGGAACTGAACCCGATGAAGAACAGGTCGCGGCACAGGTTGATGATCGTTTGATGCTCAAACAGTGATTGTAATCAAATTAAACTTTAGGGAAGCTTAGAATAATGATTTGGAAGCAAAGCCCTATGTTAATTTCGAAGTTTGAAGTTCGAAGGGTGTTGTTCGAGTGTGATGCAGGTCGCGGTCGAAAGTGGACGTCGGGTGTGGTGTTTTGATTGTTTCAAATGAAATTGAGAATGTTAACAGCTTATAAACAGATAAAGGGTCCTTCCACTTCGATTAATTTGATTATAATAGTGTGTTAGCGCGATCGTGGTTGGAAAAGTCGACCGAAAGTGGATTTTGGATCTAGATCGCACTTAATCAGCTAAATTTTTAAATTGTTCTGGTGGATTAGGTTCGATTCTTCCATGTGGGTTTGTCGGGGATGTTTAATTGTATCGAAATCGGTTGGTTTTGCGGGTTGTGGGTCGCCGGAGATGCGGCCGGAGAGTGGCCAGAGGGATCGACGGGGAAGGGGGGTTGGGTTTGCAGATTTTACAGAAATGGTCCCTGTGGTTTTAGTTTTGATATTTTATGTTAGAACTTTCAATTTAAAGTTTCTAAAATGACAAATTGACCCCTAGACTTATTATTATTATTATTATTATTATTATTATTATTATTATTATTATTGTTATTATTATTATTATTAATATTATTATTACTATGAACATTATTATTATTATTATTATTATTATTATTATTATTATTATTATTATTATTATTATTATTGTAATTATTGGCATCAACATCGACGTTTTAAAATTAACTTTTATTAACGAATATACGCGATGTTACAGTCTCCCTGCTTTAGGAAATTTCATCCCGAAATTTTAATCACAAGGAGGCTGAAATGAAAAGATGAGGATACTGGGACTTCATTTGGTCCTCACGTTCCCAGGTGAACTCTGGGCCACGTTTAGATTCCCAGCGGACTTTGACAATAGGTATCCGGCTACGTTTGAGTTGTTTGACTTCCCGATCCACAATTTCCACAGGTTTCTCAATAAAGTGCATAGATTCATCAATCTGGACTTCGTCGAGTGGAATGTGGAGATTTTCATCGGCAAGACATTTCTTGAGATTTGAAACATGAAACGGCGGATGTATATTGCTAAGTTCTTGGGTTAGTTCAAGCTTGTAGGCCAGTTTCCCAATTCACTCATGTACTTTGAATGAGACCACATAACGAGGTGCTAGTTTCCCTTTCTTTCCAAAACGGATCACTTCCTTCCAAGGTGATACCTTAGGAAGTACGAGTTCGCCAACTTTGTATTCCATGGGTTTACGTCTTTTATCAGCATAATGCTTTTGACGCTTTCTAGCAGTGAGCAAATTATCACGGATCTTATGAATTTTGTCGGTTGTTTCTTGTATCAATTCCGGACCAGTAATCTGTGATTCACCAACTTCAGACCATACAAGGCCTCAAATGGTACCATCTGTTGGTCTGGTAACTGTTATTGTAAGAGAATTCAATCAACGGAAGATGAGAATCCCACGATCCACTGAAATCAATGACACAAGCCCGGAGCATATTCTCGAGGGTTGGTATCGTTCTTTCAGTCTGACCGTCGGTTTGCGGATGATAGGCTGTGCTAAAATTCAGTTGAGTTTCGAGAGCTGATTGGAGACTTTTCCAGAAATGAGAGATGAAGCGACCATCACGATTAGAGATAATATCTTTACTTGACAATAGATTGTTTAGGAAAACTACCATCACGTAATCAGGTTTTGATGATAACTCAAAATAAAAGTTGATAAGTAAGGAATAAATGGTTTGATGTAGCTAGATCGAGTCAAAACATGAGAATAAAGGAAAAGGAATTGATTTAAGAATTTAAATGCTCCAAACTTGGAATCAAAATCAACTTAAAGCGATCGGGTCTCTTTTCAAGTTCAGAGATCATGCTTTGGCTTGATAGGCCGAAACACTATATTATTTCACCCTTCAAGTTACTACATACTTCTCGTTACTTGATTACAACCTTGGTAAGTTGGAGATCAAGAAATGAGAATAGTCATCAAGGTATGGTTTTCACCCCTAACTTGATGGTGTACTCTCAAGGTATGACTACTAACTTACCAATCAAAAGTTCGATATGAGGATCTTTAGAAAATAAGACGAGATAACTCACCATTAAGGTAAGGGAAATCACTCCTATCTTAACGATGAAGTTTACAAAACAAAATACAACAAGATGAACTTCTTCATCAAAATCCAGAATTCACTCCTACTTTGATGAGGTCGTTTCATTTGAGAAAATACAATCCATAAAAATGAAATTATCATCAAGGTATGAATTTCACGCGTATCTTGATGATTGAGCTTGATATTAACAAGAAAACAATCGAAGATTGACATTTGTCACCAAAGTACGGGTTTCAATCCTATTTTGGTGAGATCATGCCATTTGTGAAATGTTAGTTCCAAAGAGAATAGTTGAAGTCAGTCCTCAAGATAAGGAAATCACCCTAATCCAGAGGATGAAATTTCATAAAACACATCATTGGAAAACCATTTATTGGAACGAATAAAGAATCATCATCAAAGTAAGGGAATCACCCCTGTTTTGATGAGTTAAAATCATTTAAGACACTCGTATCTCCCACGGTGCATGCGGTTCAAAGTTCGACTTAACAACGAAAGGAAAAGTATCTCAATTAGAAATTTTAGAACTTTTCAAATTACAACAATGTAACAAAAGGAAATCACGATTACAAATCTTGAATTAAATTAGGAAGACGAAATCAAGGACAAGAATTATTCAACACCACATCATTGGTGGCTTGAGCTTGTTTAGCATTAATGTTGAAAGCACGTCCTTGAGCCGTGGGAACCAGGATGACAAGTTGAGGGCATCGATTGTGAAAATGGTTCGGATCACCACATTGATAGCATGCACGACCCTGGGTAATTGCAGGAAGATGTTGATGAACTGGTGCATTGGTCGGAGCTTTAGCAGCACTCCTGCACACGTTGAATGTATGACCCAAACGACCACAGTTTGTGCAATGACGACACTGAATGTTAGCGGGATGGTGATAACTGCAGTTGTTACACTGCGGATAGGGTCCAGCGTATGACTTTTTCATTAGTGATTGGTTGTTTACTGCTGGTTGACGAGTTGGAGGGACTTGATTAATTGGTACAGCAGGGGTAATTACCGCAAAGTTTTGAGATTGAGCCTTCCTCTTCTTGTTCTTGGAAAGCTCGGCTTGGTCCGATTTGACGGTTTCGTTAGGAAGTTTATCGGTATTTTTCTTCGATCCTTTCCTGGTTAAAGAACCAGATTTCACATGATTATCGGTTAACTGTGCAGCCAGCCTGATAGCATCTTCTAGTGTCGAAGGATTCCTTCCTAGCACCGTATCCTGAATCTGCATGGGTAGACCACCAATGTATTTCTCGATGGCTCGGGAGGTAGGGGTAGCAAGATGCGGTACCAAAAGGCTTAGTTCGTGGAATCGGTTAGTGTATGCTAGGTTCTCGCCACTGTCTTGGGTTAATTCCCAGAACTCAGCTTCCAGTTTCCGGACTTCGTTTCTTGGGCAGAACTCTTTAGTCATGAGCTCCTTAACTTCAGTCCATGTTAAGGCTAGAGCAGTTTCAGTTCCACGGGTTCGTTTCTCTTCGTTCCACCAAGTAAGTGCACGTTTCTGGAGAACACTTGTGGCATATCGGACTTTTAGATTTTCAGGGCATTCGCTGTTTAGGAAAATGTTCTCGATGCTTTCGAACCACTGTAGTAATCCAGTAGCTCCTTCAGTTCCACCGAACTTAGTGGGGTTGCAAGAACTGAAATGTTTGTAAGTACAAGTCCGGGGAGGGTTTGGTGCAGTTTGGTTTTAAACAACATTATTGCCTTGGTTCAAATGGGTAAGTAGAGTTGGGATGACCGCAGTAACTTCACGTGCTACAATAGCAGCAATCTTACGGCCAGAGTTTCTAAACCGTGAATGGATTTGACGAGAAGACATTCTGGAATATCATTAAGATGTTTTATAAGAATTAGATAATATGAGCTATGAAAACGACAATCGGGAATTTGGCATAATAACAATGATATGTTCCGAGTGTAATCGTTTGATTCGTAAATCAAAGCGAGTACGTTGACTAATCAAAGTGTTATGTCCAACACAACCTTATTGAAGACATGCGTACCTATAAGCAGCTACTCATCCCGAGGGTTCCCAGGTAAGGTAGACAGATCCATCGGTTGATTTGGATTTATACGAATACCTTGCCTAGACAGAATATCCCGAGATACAGGCATCCCACTCTTCCAGCATAGCATGTTTCAAGTTGTAAGACACAGACTTTGACGAATTTGAAAACCAAGAATAACAATCGAGTTTTGGAGTTTGAAATCACTTGAATTAGGCATACAATGCCTTAGAATATGAGTTAAGATTCGTGTGTACATTGATAAGATTCAAAGTATAGGAAGAATCACACAAGGCATATAATCACATAATCAAGTATAAGCATGTAGAGCACATATAATCCTATCTATGCATATAAAATACAAGAGAGGACTCATGTGTAAGGGTACTTAGTTATAGCCTAGGTCATTCCATTTCTAATAACCTAATTCCCTATAACCATGGCTCTGATACCAATCTGTCACACCCCGACCGACGGCGGAATCATCGGAGCGGACGAGGAATGATTGATTGTTCATAACTCATGATTGTCTAGTAGTGAAAATAATATTAAAATCAGATTACAGGATAACATGAATTTAACAGATACAAATACATCAGTTAAAGTCACAAATAGTAATTGTCTTTTGTTTTGACTAAGTCCGGGTCTTATATGAGCATGTAGAAGTCCACTAACTTGCTTAACCTGAAATCATGTGAGAAAATAAAGTCAGCTAACGAATTAGCTGGTGAGTAATCACAGTTTTGAGTATACATATAGATTGATTGATTGATTGAGAATAATCCAATTCACAAGGTAACGTTAAGACTTATATTGCAATAGTAAAGCATATAGATAAACCGACACAATAATAACCCCTTGACTTGACACTTGCATATAATAGACTCCACACATACACCATAGATTAACTCCTGCCTCTGGCACAATCACCACTCGACTATTCATATGGGGTGGGTTATCCAAACCAGTAGATCTACCATTGATACCAGGATTGATTGATTGAATTAGGGTTTTACTGTCGTCCAGTTTATCACAGTATGTTTACATAATTGCAAGTAATAACATAACCTGTCTTGAATTGAATTTAGAATGAAATAACAATAGAATATCATGGTTGAATATATTGTATCACATGATTTCCCCCAAATAAGAAATGATATAAAAAGGGGATATGAATACTCACTTTGATTGATGAGATTAGAATCTGGATGTGATAGATTAGACACCAATGATTTCCTTATGATTAACCTAAGGAACGGTGCCTCGAATTAGAATAATAATGATTTGGGAATTTGGGAATGTATTAGGATTTCCATTGGGTCTTGAATGGTAGTTTAAATTGGTTAATTTTATTTGGTTTGAATGTCTTGAAATAGAATGAATTTATTGAATGTGATTACGTTTAGAATTTAATAAATGTATTTGTATCAATACTCGTAATTGTTTGGTTTATTGTTAAAGTGTGGAAAAATAAATAATTAATTTTATTAACTAATTATATGATAATTAATTAAAATATTTAATTATTTAAATGAGTAAAAGAAATGAAAATGTTTTTGGAACGATTTAGATATAAAACTTTTATATTTGTTTGAGATAATCATGATTTAAATAATATTACATAAATATTATTTAATCCAATAATTATTTAGTGATTTCAACAATTATTTAAAGTCTATTTTTTTATAAAAAATTTAGCTAGTTATGTTATTTATTTGAAACAATTTATAAAATAAATAAATAAAATGTCAAATAAATTTCAAAAATAATTATGTGGTTTTAAAAATTTGTAATGTTTGTAAAAACATTTTTATAATTTTTAGTAATTTTTTTGGAATTTTTAAAGACTTAAAATGGCCCAAAAAAATAGGTGAGGTGCCCAAGGGTCGAACCCGGGACCTCTTGGATAACATGTGTACAATGAACCGGTGAACCAAGGGCCTAAGCCGCAATGGATTCTCGGTTTTAATTGTTTTAAACACAGTTTTCGATTAACCCCAATTCCATATAAGCCCTTGTTCGAATCCGGACCAAATTGACCACCAATTCGACTTCGATGGCAACTGAAATCATGGGGCTTTTGACCCTCATGAAAAATCGAGTGTGTGTGTATGTGTAATTACCCGTATTGTGTCGATTTGGAACTGAACCCGATGAAGAACAGGTCGCGGCACAGGTTGATGATCGTTTGATGCTCAAACAGTGATTGTAATCAAATTAAACTTTAGGGAAGCTTAGAATAATGATTTGGAAGCAAAGCCCTATGTTAATTTCGAAGTTTGAAGTTCGAAGGGTGTTGTTCGAGTGTGATGCAGGTCGCGGTCGAAAGTGGATGTCGGGTGTGGTGTTTTTGATTGTTTCAAATGAAATTGAGAATGTTAACAGCTTATAAACAGATAAAGGGTCCTTCCACTTCGATTAATTTGATTATAATAGTGTGTTAGCGTGATCGTGGTTGGAAAAGTCGACCGAAAGTGGATTTTGGATCTAGATCGCACTTAATCAGCTAAATTTTTAAATTGTTTTGGTGGATTAGGTTCGATTCTTCCATGTGGGTTTGTCGGGGATGTTTAATTGTATTGAAATCGGTTGGTTTTGCGGGTTGTGGGTCGCCGGAGATGCGGCCGGAGAGTGGCCGGAGGGATCGACGGGGAAGGGGGGTTGGGTTTGCAGATTTTACAGAAATGGTCCCTGTGGTTTTAGTTTTGATATTTTATGTTAGAACTTTCAATTTAAAGTTTCTAAAATGACAAATTGACCCCTAGACTTATTATTATTATTATTATTATTATTATTATTGTTATTATTATTATTATTATTAATATTATTATTACTATTAACATTATTATTATTATTATTATTATTATTATTATTATTATTATTATTATTATTATTATTATTATTATTATTATTATTATTATTATAATTATTGGCATCAACATCGACGTTTTAAAATTAACTTTTATTAACGAATATACGCGATGTTACAAATGGTCCATGGATTCGGGGGCTTCCTCTCACATCACCGGTGATAAAGGTAAACTTAAATTTCATTGTTTGACAACTCCTATTAATGGTATACTTGTAGGTAATGGTCAACGATTGCCCATTCTTGGCTCGGGTACCACCACATTCCACTCACCTACCAAGCCCCTTCACCTTAAAAACGTTCTTTACACACCACAAATTATCAAAAACCTTATTTCTATAAGACGTTTTACCACTGACAACTCTGTTTCTATTGAATTTGATCCTTATGGCTTTTCTGTGAAGGACCTTACGGATGGGAAGATTCTCACGAGACACAATAGCTCTGGCAACTTATATCCTCTCTCCACTCTTGCATCCGCTCTTCATATCTCCCAAGACTCTGATTTTTGGCACAACCGACTTGGACATCCTGGCCACCCTGTTATGGATTTTCTTATTTCTCGTCATTTAATTCCATGTAATAAGCGTAGTCGCTTGGTAGTTTGCAATTCTTGTCAATTATCAAAACATAAACGCTTACCATTTTCAATTTCATTGTCAAACATCGCTTTACCATTTGATATTATTCATTGCGATCTGTGGACATCTCCCGTTCTTAGTAAAAGTGGTTATAAATATTACATGGTTTTGGTAGACAATAAAACACAATATACATGGGTCTTCCCGTTAAAATACAAGTCAGAAACCTTTGAAAAATTTTCCAATTTTCACAAGTTTATTGCCACCCAATTTCGCACTCAATTAAATCTTTTCAATGTGACTTAGGGTGCGAGTTTGATAATCACAATTTTAAATCGTTTGCTAACTCTAAAGGTTTTCAATTTCGCTTCTCGTGTCCCCACACCTCTCAACAAAATGGGAAATCAGAACGAATGATCCGAAGACTCAATGAACTCATGCTCGCCCTCCTCACCCACGCGTCACTCCCACCATCATTTTGGGTTGACGCCCTCCACACTGCTACCTATTTGCAACACATCTTACCCACCCAACTACTTAAATTCCGATCACCAACCGCTGCCCTTTACCAAAAAGATCCGGACTATGCCCACTTGCGAGTTTTGGGTGTGCTTGCTACCCCAATTCCTCGGCTACCCGGGCTCACAAACTCGCCCCACGCTCCTCGCTGTGTGTATTCCTCGGTTATCCTGCTTATTTTCACGGATACCGGTGTCTCGACCTTACCACCGGAAAGGTCATTCTATCTAGACATGTCACCTTTGACGAGTCTAAATTTCCTTACACCTCTCGGCACACAGTTGATCATCATGACTATTCCTTTCTCGACGCCGACCCATCTCCCATTATCTTCCACCCACAGCCACTACCTTCCACCACGACTTCCCTTCCCACCCCCAACCCTCGCCACCTTCCACCCCACCTCCACCACCTCCACCTACCAACCCACCAGCCCCCTCCACAACACCTTCTTCTTTCCGATTCACCTACGCCCGACGACCCCCCACCCAACAACCCACACCCACACCGCCTCCTGTCAACCAGCCCCCTACCAACCCACCTGCCCCTACTCACCCTATGACCACTCGGTCAAAATCCGGGGTCACCAAACCCAAAGTTCCACTGAACCTATTCACTACCACCGACCCCTCTATCAGCCCTATTCCCCGCTCAGATGTTCAGGCCCTATCCGAGCCAAATTGGCAACGTGCTATGACCGAAGAGTATAATGCATTACTGGATAACCAAACATGGGATTTAGTTCCCCGACCACCGGACACTAATATAATACGTTGCATGTGGTTGTTCCGGCATAAGTTTCATGCCAATGGCCAACTTTCTCGATATAAGGCCCGCCTAGTTGTAAATGGAAAGTCCCAACAAGTTGGAGTCGACTGTGACGAAACATTTAGTCCGGTCGTGAAGCCCACTACAATTCGCACCGTGCTCAGCCTAGCTACCTCCCGATCTTGGCCCATCCATCAATTGGATGTCAAGAATGCATTTCTCCATGGAGATCTTCACGAGACGGTTTACATGTTCCAACCTCCAGGCTACATAAATTCCCAACACCCAGATTATGTGTGCAAGTTAAAGAAGTCAGTTTATGGCCTTAAACAGGCCCCCCGAGCTTGGTATCAACGGTTTGCATCTTACATTCTCAAATGTGGCTTTAAAAGCGCCGTCTCGGATACTTCTTTATTTATTTACAAACAGGGTGACAAAATGGCCTATTTGCTCTTATATGTGGATGATATCATACTAACGGCCTCAGATTCTACTCTTCTCTGTCATATTATACACTTACTTTCAAAAGAATTTGCAATGACGGACCTTGGCATCCTTCACCATTTTTTAGGAATTTCGGTCACACATCAAAATGGTGGTTTGTTTCTTTCACAACAAACCTGTGCCGAAGATATATTAAAAAGAGCTAATATGACAAATTGTAAACCTTCAGCCACCCCCGTCGATACATCCTCCAAGCTTAGTGCAACCGATGGTGCTCCTTTACCCGATGGTACTTTATATTGCAGCTTGGCCGGTGCTTTGCAGTACCTCACCTTTACACGCCCAGACATCACCTACGCTGTCCAACAACTTTGTCTATACATGCATGCCCCACGTGAGTCTCATTTTCAGTTTCTCAAACGGGTCCTAAGGTATATTCGTGGCACTACCTCTCACGGGCTTTGCATCAACCCCTCCTCTTCCACTACACTAACCGCGTATTCTGATGCGGATTGGGAAGGTTGCCCCGACACACGTCGGTCAACATCAGGGTATTGTGTGTTTTTTGGGTAATAACCTCATCTCTTGGTCCTCAAAGCGCCAACCGACAGTGTCCAGATCTAGCGCAGAGGCTGAGTATCGAGGTGTGGCAAATGCTGTTGCTGAAACGACGTGGATACGAAATCTATTGCTAGAACTTTCAGTCCCCACTCAACATGCCACCATAGTTTACTGTGACAACATATCGGTTGTCTATCTCACAGAAAATCCCGTTCAACATCAACGTACTAAACACATAGAGATAGACATTCATTTTGTTCGGAAAAAGGTATGTCTTGGTTCAATTCGTGTTCTTCACATACCCGCCGACTACCAATACGCTGATATCTTCACCAAAGGACTGCCACGTCAACTATTCTCCAAGTTCAAATCCAGTCTATGCATTCGGGCTTCTCCTGTCAAGACTGAGGTGGCGTATTAACGTGTATATATATTATTGTATATTATTAGTTTATTTATTATATATGCTTTGTAAAGAGATAGAGTCAAACAAGAGATAGACTTAGAGTCCCATATTTATCTCTTTATTAGTTTAGTTTGTTATGTATTCTGGAGATATATATCTCCCCTATTGTTATTGAATAATTATTGAAGTTTCATTATTCTTCAACTTTTCCTCTCCTGTATAACTCTGTTTTTCGAGAAAAGATTTGTACAAATAAGACTGATGATATGAACATGTACTAACCAAAACATTAAACAATAATTTAAGACAACAGGAGTTTTCGGGATTGCTTGATTATACAGATTATGTTTACGTTTATAAGTAGAAGCAAGATAATCAGCTTATTTCACCCTACGGGTAAACTTGAAAGTTCTAGCTCACCAAGAATAACCCATTTGAAATAAACAATCTCGAAAGTGTTTTCATGTGCTTTTTAAAAAGCAATAAACAGGTAAACTGTTTTAAAAAAGCAATCCTGATTCCCAAATGCCCCCTTTAAAAGATGCACCTGGAGAACAAAGGATGATGTAATGAACCCAAATGCAAATTCACCAGCACGAGGATGCTTGATAATTACAACTTCCTTAAAGGCTCGTGAGTTTTGATCTGCATTGTATATAGTTAATGATTTGTGGGCCCTGTATGTTCATACAAAAAAAAAAACTGCTGCCAACCTGGCGATATGCTGTGCTGATCTGCTTTGAGGCATCATAAATATGGCGAACAAATGGCATGCGCTTAATGAACCATTCTCCAAGGCTTAAAACAGATGCACCCAACCATGATGACATGAAGATTCCCACCACAAATATGAATGTGACTGAAGTTACAAACCCGAGACCTAGAAAATGTAATTGGCGAAACGTTTTGTGGTTGTTATTATTTACAGGATCTTTGGATGTTTGAAAGCGATTATGTGATATACTAAAGATAATCAGAATCAGATAATCAACTATAAACGGTTGTAGAAGATGGTGTTTGGATGTGTTTCTTTTGTTTGGAGTTTTAATAATAAGGTAATTAGATGTTTTGAGTGTGTGGAAAATTCTGAATATTTGGAAATTAAATGACAAAATAAGCATAAATGACCTTTTTTTTTTGTTGTGTAGAAAGGAGGGATACCGGTGAAGTGGAAGCAAATCCTCTCAAGTTAAGTTGAAGAAAAGTTAAGTTGAGGGCGGGCCTTGGCGCAGCGGTAAAAGCTGTTCCTAAGGGACCGAAGGTCTCAGGTTCGATCCGTGGAAACGGCCTCCCCACAAAATGTGGGGGAAAGAACGCGTACATCTTCCCTTAAATGGGACGGACCCTCCCTGGACCCTGCGAAAACACGGGAGCTCTTTGCAGCACCAGGTACGCCCTTTTCCCAGACCCTGCTCTTGAGTGGGATATACTGGGTTTGTTTGTTTGTTTGTTTGTTTGTGTATTTGACCCCTACCTTATAAATAATTAGAAGCAAAACCTTTTAAATCCGAACTATAACTACTTGATACCGCAATAATCAGATTATCAGTTCCAAAACACAAATCCAAACACACTTTTATTATCAATAGAAGATATAGAGAGTTGGATGTGATTATTATGATTTGCAACACATGAATCAGTTTTGAAAGTTTGACAAAAACTCATTATGATTTTATCATCTGATCATTAACGATCAAACTAATCAGGTTTGCAGAAACATACAAGAAGTTTCTACATAATTACTGATAACTAAGATGAACGTGCAATTACATCGACCTTTAATCAATTATCTTATTCTACCTCTTCAAGTTTAACTAATCACATAAAAAACACATTCAAACACCCTCTATATACACAAAGGATCACTGAAAGCTAAAACAATTATGAAACTACTTTACAAGATTAATCACAATGTATGGATAATTAGAATGAGATTAGATAAAGGCAAACATATTAACCTAGAAAAATAATAACCCCGTATGCTTACCAAATATATTTATGCCAAGTTGAGCATAAATAGGAGAGAAGAACCCATCCACAAAATGTATAAACCACCATGTTATGTAGAAAGTAATAGCTAATGGTAATAGGAGAGAAGAACCCATCCACAAAAATAATAACCCCGTATACTTATACGTAGTACTATTCAAATATAATAGAAGAGAAAAAGAGAGTGAATTATATGAAAACATAATGTTATAATGTTTTATGTATCACAACTAAAATAATATATGTAAAAATTGGTACTCTCATCAAATGAAAGCCACCATGTACATTTAGTTTAGTATTGAATATATGTATTCATTAATAAATTAAATGCACTATATTGTTTTAATAAATTTATAAATGATTAACTTATTCATCAGCGATTAAAATAATTTTTAAATACTTAGTGGTTCTAATAGAATCCACCCACATGCGTTATCACTTGCATGCTATTATAACTTGGTTGAAATCAGTAATATATATATCCTGAATATCAAATTAGACTATATTAATTAAAAAGCAATAAAACCAGTTGTACAACCCTCCAAGTAATAATCCATGCTTAAAGATGAGACTAGGGACTATTCATCTTCACATAGCATAATTACTCGGATATACGACACTAAGCTTGATATGTATGTATATATGTATATACGTACTTATATATGTGTGTATGTATGTCTGTATGTATGTATCTATATATGTGTGTGTATATATATGGAGGGTTTAGAACGATCAAAGACAAATCTTTGCTAGAATTGTGAGAACCGACCTCAACCTTATATCATATATGATTAATTAGAGGTATTTATTGATAGTGGCACTTCTATAAATATTTTAGCTATTTTATTTATTTTAGTACAAACAAAATTACGGATACAATGAATAATTTATTATTTAACACTATGCGTAGTGGTTAATTTAGTTAAAATGCCACTTAGGAAATATATTTTTTTAAATCATATTTAAGACGATAAGTTTAAAGCCTTTAAGTTATTTAAGACTGTAAGTTTAAAGCCTTTTTTAGTTAAATATTATTAAAAATGAGAAAAAAAAAGAATTCATTTATCTCTTTTAACGTACGTTTTGGGTTTGGCTAAAAGTGAGTTTGAAGCCCCCCCCCCCCCCCTAACTAGGATGTAGCAGCTTTAAAACCCCAATTGTGTCCACTACAGCAATTTTGACGTCCCCTAAGGTCATCACTACGTCCAGTCTAAGATGCTAGAAGTGATTGACTTAGTTTTTAAAAAAAAATCAAATGAGCCGGATATTCTCCTCTTTCTTCTAATCAACTAAATCCAAAAAAAATGTTCCTCTTTTAGAAATCAAAGCAGACGGCCACATTTACATAAATCAAACACCATGTTTTTGTAATGAAAATGTACCAGTGATTTTTTTGTAAAGAAATCAAAGGACTCATCCCTCATATTCCAGCGAGTTGACCTTGTGCAGGACATTGTTGGTTCTCTTTTTTTTCTTTACCCGATTTTTTAATGTAAATAGAATTAAATTTGTCTAATGTAAAAACCCGAATTTTTTACAATTAAATTTGTCTCTTTTTTTTTCTTTACCCAATTTTAATGCATTTTCGCAGATAAATAAACAAATAAATAATGGAAATGCAACTTCACATGCAGCTTTTACTCTAGCGTCATCTCTCCACCGCAGCTCGAACTTAAACAGTTCTTTTTCAATTTTAAAACAGCAAAGGAAAGCACTTTTTTAATTTTGTTTCTAAATTAATATTATTGTTTGTTATATGACTTAAACCTTCAACATTACAAGAAATGATATAGTATTTACATACCGTATACTATTGCGCTAGAAGCTTTTTGGTTCAAACTTAAACCATTAAACTCCTACTTTTGCTACTAGATTTTGCAAACTATATATTTTAAAATATATTTGAATAAGCAAGAATAATTTGGTGTGTATGTTATTATTATTATTATTCAAGAAATCAAATTACATTGCCACTATAGTAAATTATACGGCATATTCGATTTAAATTAAATAAATGGAGTTCACTATAATAAATATAGCATTTGTATGTATTTCTTACATGTTTATGCAAAATTGGAAGAAAAAAATATCCTTGACTTGACGGTGATACGTATAATTGATGGTTTAAATTTATAAGTGTGAATATATATATTTTTAATGGCTAATGAATCATTGATGAACTACTGGATCATCCAATCATCTCTGTTACTCGAGTACCAACTTTGTAGCACTAGGCTGATACATCTTCAAAGGGAAGCTGATACGTCAATCGTCCTCATCAATCCCGAAACTCAACCACCCTCAGACACAAACTCATCTTAGGTGAAAACACCTCTTAGCCCAACCTGTAACCTCCTGTTTCTATCATATATGAAGCTTAAACCCAAGACATCCTCTTATTTTAATGAAGTTTTAAGTTACATCACCTCAACCATCATTAGTGAATAAATATAATATAATAAAAAAATTTACATTTATAATTATAAAAAAGAACCTTAAGGGTTGTTTGAAAACATTGTGCTAAGCCATTAAAAGATCTGATTAAATAATAGGTAGTCTCTGAATTATTCAACATGTTTTTAAAACTTACTCACTAAAAGGCTTAATAAAGATGATTTTTAAATTAACAAAACACACTCCACCTTTAACTGATTCAGATGTAACTTCTTAATGAAATCGTTAAGAGACCATCAATTAGCCCATAAGTCACAAACGCCTATGTGATTAGTAGAATGTTTGCACTCATAAAAAGCTTAAGATAACACTTTACGATCAACTTTTTACAAACTTCTCATCAAGTCACAAGCTGACTCATGTTGAATACGTGTCAAGTGTGAACTCAAGTTTCAACTCAACAAGAGCTTATGAATCAAATTAGTTCAGCTCCTACTATTATGAGCCAAATCCCCTTGACTCCTGTTATTACAGTGTTTGAGCTGATTGATGAAAGCCTGCTAAACTCACTCGTTAAACAAACCTATAGTCAAGCAAACATTAATTATGAAGATCAACCTAGTAAATTAAATTTCCTAATGTATAAACTATAAACTATAAACTCTCTAACACTTGAACTTTATTTATATGTTCGGCTGTAAAGACAAAACTATCATGTCATGTGTAGAAGGACTTGTACTTTTTTATTAGATTATGTAATATGATTTCTTAAAAGGCCACACTAGCCCTCATCATGGCTCTTAAGTGTTAAGTTTAAAAGCCTATTTCAAAACGTACCTTTTAAAAGGCATCCTTTGGTCAAAAAGATTCAATGGTCATTTGCTTCATCAAACATCGTTGGGTTCTATAATTTGATGTCATCATTATAGAATCCAATTAAGAATGGTCCATCAACTCATTAAAATCTTCAACTAAAGTTTATGTCGTTTCTTTTCTCAACATTGTCGACTCAGTTATAATTTAAAAATGTCTCGTGATCTTCGTGACTAACGGTTTCTTCGAAAACTCCAAAAACAAACATAACATGGCTCCGCAAATCACGCAGATAAAAAGGTTATCTTCATACTAACATATGTCAACTCCTGCCCATTTCACACATACACATCAAATCTTTACTAACGCATTATTTAGAGTAGATAATGTATATCCGTAAATCATATGATTTTATGTATCTCTTTAGGGTAAGTTAGAATAAAATAGAAATATGACTATCGTGACTAAATAAAACAAATAAGTTAGAAAACTAACAACCACCAAATACACATTAATTTTCATATAGTATGTTTCGGTTTTACCCGTTCGGGTTGGTTTTACATTGCCAATTGTTTTTAAACCACAACCACACACGTGGAATTAATTTATTATTTTAATTTCCAAGAAGAATATTTTGATAGATATGGAGAATCCTAAATGGATTTTAGAGAAAAAAATGTTGGATCCGAAAGGAATCATTTGCATGCAATCACGTGACGACAAAATTATATTGATTCGAGTTAATTACACTATTGATTCCTGTAGTATGCTTATATTTTAATATTTATTTCAACTTCTAAGAAATTATATTATTATTCTCTATTTTTTACTAAATCGTCACACTATTAGTTCCTAGAGTGGATGTATGTTAGTGTTTGAAGTTAAATTTTCAAACACTATTAGTTTCTAGAGTGGATGTATGTTAGTGTATGAAGTTAATTTTTTTGAAATGACCATTCTACCTTCTCTTAATATTAACTAGAAATATATGCCGCGCGTTGCTGCGGCTGTTCGTGTTTGAGTATTTTGTTTTAGTAAGCGACATAGTAGATAATAAACCAAAGTTCTGCTTGTTTTTGGCTAGTAACAATAGAACCAAGCAGAAATAACACATAATAAGATAAGGAAGAACAGTATTTGCTCTTCCTATAGCAAGAGAAGTTCTTGCTGTGCCTGTAAAAGATGTTATAACATTAATATGAATCTCTACATATAATATAATAAAACCAAACATATAGCATATAAAGTCATATATAACGTTGATAAATCACCTCCAAATGAATCTCGAAGCAATCTTGTAAGCTTGGAATCACGAACAGGAACATGAGAACTGTTTTCCGCCAATGCATTTATACATTTTCCAAGTGAACTTAATGAAAGATTTATCGATTTAGCTTCCTCTAAAGTATGTCCTTCACTGCCTAGAAAATAGCATCACAATTCATGAAATCATTTTAAAATCTATCCCTATTTGTAAAGATATACATTTATGGATGTTATATAGTTAGCATCAGTTGCCTATATTTATAATTTTATGGATATTAAATATAGTTAGGTATGGTTTGATACCTGACTTATCAATACGCTCAGACCCAGCAAGATCCACGATAATAAGCTTTCCCTTACGTACAACTGGTGCCTTCATTGTTCTATTCATATGAGACTTGCCATTAACATTTTCACCAGAACTACCCACAGACTTCTTAACATGCACCTGCAACAAAAGTGGAGTTCATGTGATATTTATGTTATTAGTATTTTGAGTTCAAACGAAGATGGTGACATCGGCCCATTTATTTAAGAATGTTGGTTTAAAGTAATTTTTTTAGCTCTAACCAGTAAAACACATAAACTCAAAAAAAGATATGAGATATCTTAAACTGGAACATGTGAACATAAACCCTCATACATCATTCCATTACAAAAATAGTTTTATTGGAACAATATGATATTTGACACACTAATTATGTTTACAGATAACGATAAAAATTTGGGCAAAAAGTATTTTAGCAAGCAAGACGTGTACAAAAGATTTACTTGTTATGATCCAAATCATATTTTCATCTTGTTAATGAATGTCTAATGTGATTTAATATTTCGCACAAGCCTTAATCCTATTACATGTTATCAAACCTATAAATCCATTCACTTTTTTTATCTTATCATTATATCAAAATCTCTAATATGTAGGATAGATATGGAACAATGAATATCAAACTGTGAACTGACAAAATATTAATACGGGACCTCACCATCAAAATGGCATGACTACGAGAAGATAGAATCTGTTTCAGCTAATATATCTTCCACTGCACAAACCATTATTCCTCGTGCAGAAGTATCTTCATCGCCAAGTTTTCCGAGCATGTAAGTTTTCCCAGTACCAGTTTGTCCATATGCCATAACGGTACCATTACATCCATCTAGAACATTCTGCAAAACATAAAACAGATAACTCATAACCGCATTGTCAAATAATCACATTCTTTGTTAACTTATGAGTTAAATAAAGTTATAAACCTCCACAACAGGCTTTGCTACAACTTCATAAACACGCTTTTGTGACGCGAACTCAGTAAGGACTTCATCAAACTGAAAGTTCATATATCAAGTATTCCATGAAACATCAAAGAAAACAACAGCGATAAACACTAACACAAAAATGAGGAACATCAGGTTGCATCATTGGTTGTTTGGAGGTGCATTTCGAAACTATTTATTGCAATTTGAGTATTCAACGTCAGCATCAAAAATCGGATGATTAAATCCAGATATAGAAAGATGATTTCACATTTATTTTAGTTATCATTTTTCTTCCAGCAACTTCTTACATGCTTCTCCAAATCTGATTATTACAATTCTAAATAAACAGAACATCCTACAATTACTTTCACTCAAAAACTTGGATAGCAAGACTCTTTGTATAACCCCACTGAGACATATTACGTAAATATAATGATCTATAGATACAAAGATAATTCCTCTAGAACATAGTAAACCATATATGCAGTCTGCTTACATGATCAACGAAATCTCACAGAACTTACGGAACCAGGGCCTTCAGTGCAAGGACCACCAACCAATGCCACAATTCGAGCACCCGTACCAGGCATACACGCCCCTAACAACCCCGCTGCAACACTCAATGCCACGCCAGTGCACCTCAAAGACCGATTCCCCGGCCCAACCGGCCACTGATCCGTACCTAACTCCTCCAAAAGCTGCACTCCAACACTCAAGTTAGTACTTAGTAATTTACAACAACAAAATCATTTAATTCGACATAACTCACCGAATGAATGATGTACGCCCCTTCGGAAGCAGGCAAAAAGAATCTCGAAACACCCGGATTCACCACCCCTTTCTGAAACCCTTGCCTCCTCCACCCCCACCCACACCCGCACCCCCCAAACCCAACTGCTCCAAAACCTGATCTTTACTCACCTCCTTCGACCCCCGGAACACATACACCTTCGCCATATCCACACACCCCAGCTCATGCACCTGCACCTGCGTCCCAAACGACACAAACCCCACCAACGCATTCCGCCGCAGCCGCCGAGGGCGGCTGGTTGTTAGACCATGAAGCTGCAACAATCTGCGTAACACCGATGTTGCTGCAGTTCCTCCGAGCCTTATTGCTGAGCTGTCGGACAAAGTTCGGAGGAAACTGAAATATGATTCACCCAGCTTAGCAAATTCAATAATCATATAAAACCACCACTTAAAAGCATACAGCGAGCAGCCACAAAATGTGCAACTGCAGCAGTGGATGAATCAAAGAGTTAATAAAGTTCAAAAATAACCACAAAACTAAAAACACAATCCCATGTTATGTATTCACCTACCCGGTAAATCTGTATCAATTTCAGATTGATGCATATAACCCGAACTCTAACTACGCACTGCCGTTCAAACCAAATCAAAATAACAATACTATTCAAACAGTCTGCTAACTTACAAGAACCCTCAAACAGATACACATACAATCACGTACGTAAATCAATACACTGAAACAGAACAATATATACTTTTGAGAAAGAGTTAGTATCAATGAATACGAATGAACTGGAGGGAGCAGCTACAGACGGCGTGGAGGAAGATGGGACCAGCCACATGTGCCACCGGTGGAACCACAGCAGCTCACCTTCCCACTCCCCATACATAATCTCCTTCTTCCATCATAACAATCCATCAAAGCTTGCTCTATGCACCCCGAGAGCTCAACCATCAATTGCAGCAGCCAATTCCCGATCCCCTTCCCCAATTTCCAAATAATCAGAAACCCTAGGTCGTTGAACCGTTGAAATAATTGATAATCGAATATAGTAACCGCATCAACACCTTCAGATCAGCTATCGATTAAAGAAGCTTCGATATACAGAATTTTAATTGACCGATGGGTGTGTTGAATTAGGGCTTTATGTGTGGAGACGGAGATAGAGGATTAGGTAAAGGGTCCCAGATGTTGATTTTCAGTTTCGTTGATCTTTGTTCTTGATTTAGTTCATGTAAGCCATGAAATCCCCTTTTTGCATCTTCGTTTTATCATCAATTCTTGTGTTTTCTCTCTCTGCTGATTCACAACAGCATCCTCCGCCACCACCGCCGCCTCCACCGCCACTTCCGCCACCGTCGCCACCACCACCGCCGTCCCTTCTGCCACCGCCATCTCTGGCGAGATCTCCACCGCCTCCGCCACCGCCACCACCACCAAGAAAAGCACCACACCCTCCAGGTTCAAGAAACACGATGGGAACAAAGCCCAATTAAGGAGACACCGAAGCAGAAGGAGAAGGATCCCTTTTGTCCGGCACTGTGCCCACCGACAAAAGGGATTAAATAGAATAGAAATTAATATTATTTTTATTATTATTATATAATATAATAGTCATATGGGACCCACATCTCCTTCCCTCATTCCACAAGCTGCAACTCACGACCACGATTAGTCATCATCATGATTCATGGCCACCGCGGACCGCTGACTACCATCACCCTACCTAAACCATCATCTTTCATATTTTCCCATAGCCCGACCACCACAATCTTAGTATCTAACCACCACCACCACAATCCACGACGTCATCTCCACCACCGGTGTCCGATCACCACAATCCGACCACAACCAACATCATCGCACCAACCACCGTCATCGTCGACCCTCTCACTGTCACTTAACCACCACAATTCCATCACCACCAAAATCCTTAATTTGGTCAGAATCTACCACCAAAGTCAACCATCAAGCGCCACCACCTAACCATCACCATACCACCACTGTCACCAAACGACCACCAGCATCTAACGACCACTAAGCTACATCCATCGCCTAACCACCACTGTCACCGTCGTCGGCCACCCTACCAATCACCTACAGAACACAAATCGAACTCTAGATAATCACTACCCTTGAACACTAACTGTCAAGCACTCAAGCACCATAACTTCTATCTGTGAATCTAGAGAGAGAGAGGAGGGAAAAAAATCAAATGTAGATTTAGTGAAAGATGGAAGGGTCATGAGAGCATTAGGAGAGAGAGGGAAATGCTTGGTGACCGCCATCAACGGTGGTGCGGTGGTGTGTGTCGGCGGTGGTGGTGACTTAGGGGCTGTTTGATAAAACTGACTGGGTAAGATCTGACTGAGTCAGAAGCTGACCCAGTTAGAAGTTCTGACTGGGTATGCGTCTGACTGAAACTTGGTTGTTTGATTCGGTATGCGTCTGACCAAATCGATTCACACCACCACCACTGCAATCCACCGAACCACCGCCGCAATCCACCGAACCACCACCGCAATCCACCGAACGGGTAGCGAAATTTTTAAGCAATACGTGAAAAATTTGATCAAACGTGCTCGAACCGAACTGTTAACGAACCTATCATTTAAACCCACTATATAAGCAAATGTTCTATCATTTTAGGGTTGAAAGAAAATTAGGGAGAGAGAAAGAGAGGCGTTCGCAGCCTCCCCCCTCTATCGGTCGACCTCCGATCTCCGGCCTCCGGCGAGGGCCAGCGTGTGACACGCCTCCTTCGAGTCCCCTCAACACCCTGAGTTCGATGGAGGTGATGATTTCGCTCCAAACACAGCAAAATGGCATAAATCGAAGGCGGGAGTAACGGTTGCAGGTCGGTTTTGGAGGTGGTGGTTCGTGATGGTCATGGCTGTA
Source organism: Flaveria linearis (assembly GCA_024085815.1). NCBI lineage: Eukaryota > Viridiplantae > Streptophyta > Magnoliopsida > Asterales > Asteraceae > Flaveria > Flaveria linearis. Next base: position 14,264,641 of record CM044005.1, on the reverse strand, counting down.
GGTGTTGGCGGAAGTGGTCGACGGTGACCTCGCGACCCTCGACTGCAGGGGCCCGGCGGTGACGGTGGTTGGCTGTGGTAAGTGTTGGTCGTGGTGACGGTGGTTGGCGGTGACTGTGGCTGTGGTGATGGTCGGTCGTGGTTTCGGTGGTGGCAGCCGACCTCAAAGTCGGTTTTGGTTGCTGTAGGTGGTGGTGCTGGAATTTTGGTACCAGATTGTGGGGGGCGGCCGCGGAGGCAGGGAAGGGCGGCAGCGGGAGGCAGGAAGGGCGGTCCTTCCTTTGGGTGTTAGATCAATGGGTCAGAAGAGAAGAATGAATGGGTCAGAAGGGAAGAAAGTGAGGACTCAGTCAGTCCTCCAGTCCGGGTCAGAAGCTCCGGTCAGACGAATCAAACGCACTGACTGGCTGACCGTCAGCGGTCAGCCAGTCAGCCAGTGGGTCAGCTCTATCAAACAGGGCGTTAGAAGATAGATGGGGAAGAAGATAGGGTGGGGTGGGACCCACTCTATTTAATGATTAAAAGGTTTTAGTTTTTAAATATAAAAGGTATTTTAGTTATTTTACATAGGTTTAACAGTAAAAACTAACGTCTATTCACTTCAGGGACTAATAGTGTAACAGTTTGACAAACATTTAGGATCAATGATGTAATTTTTTAAAAGTTGAGATAAATATTACAATATGACCATACCACATGGATCAATCGTGTAAGCATTTACTTAGACCAATTTTACTTTGCACCAACTAACACTTAAATCTAAGACCAATTTTACAAAAATGTATTCACTTAAATATGTATTGCAATCAAACATGAGAATGTATGATGCACAAATGACATAAAAATACAATGGCGTAAGCATTTACTTAGACAAACATCTATATTACAACATGCAAGAAGTCATGATGTATGTATTTTCTCTAGTACGCACAAAACAATCAAGTGTTCACAATTACTTGGATTCAAAATACACACTTCTTAGAGAATTATACCCCATCAACCTAAGACCATGTTTGATTTATAAAATTCTTAAAATTGAAATTGAAAAAACTTTCATTTAAAATCATGTTTGGTTGGTTGATAAGATAGATTAGAATTGAAAATTTTTCTCATTTATTAATTGGAATTCACATTCCTTCCAATTACCATAAAATGTTCAGCAATCCAACGAAATATATAATATTAACATTACTGTCCACTTAAATTTGATCAACCAAACATGTTATCAATTTTAACAAGATTTTATTCCAATTTCAATTTCATTTCTAATTCCTTCGCAAAACATTTTTCGCAGAACAAAGATTACAGCGTGACTATATGATTAATCCAGTTAGAAAATTTTCCTTAGGGAAATTTATTCGCATTGACGAGTCACATAGTGCTTCTTATTCACGTTTGGCAACAAGCCTTGATGACAAAATTGTTATAAAGATTAGAGTAAATTACGCTTTTCGTCCCTGTGGTTTGGTGGTTATAACGCTTTTCATCCAATAGTTTAAAAATGCCCGATTTAACCACTGTGGTTTAAATTCTGTCACAATCAGCTCCACTTTTGTAACGCCGTCCACTGTATCCGTTAGTCAACCCACATGTGCCCCTCACGTGAGGGGCATTTTAGTCTTTTTAGGTCAAGTATCTCACTCCCTCCTATCTCCTTCCATATATTTAAATAATCAACTTCCTCTCTCTCCTAAAACTTTAATCCATTTCACATCTTCTTCCTTTCTCTCTCTGGATCATCTTCAAGAACCATGGACAAGCAGAAAGCGGTTATGTGTTGTTGTGGTTCGCCAACCTATATTCGCACGTCATGGACATCAGCAAACCCTGGTCGTCGTTTCTACTGTTGTGCTAGCAAGGTAGGTCAATTCTAGGTCAATTCTTCACACTAACCTCGTTCTAGGTCAAATCTACTATTGTGCTTATGCTTTTGGCGTAATTTTTCAGGGATCAAGTTGTGGATTTGTTGCATGGAAGGATCCTCCAATGTGTCCAAGAGCAGCTGAAATCATACCTGGACTTTTGAAAAACATGAACAAGCAGGAAGAAATTGCAAAAAGTAATGCTAGTGAAATTAGGAAACTAAAAGTTGTTTTAGTTGTTAGTTGGGTGTTGTTCATCATGTATTTTGTTTTCTAAATGACCTAAAAGCTTGTAAAGGTCATTAATTTCCTATGTACTGGTTTATTTTGATAATATAATGAATCCTTCATTTAGTAAACCATATTGTTCATTACATAATGCATTAATAATAGTTTTAATCAACATCACCATGACCATAAACTGCAGTACCCAGTTTACCATAAACTGCACTAACAAAATTTAATTAAAATATTAAAGCTGCACATAAACTGTAGTACCCAATTTACCATATAACAAAAGGTGACCATTATTCTTGTAAACAACAAAACCATTATCATAAACTGCAGTACCCGAAATACATCATTGTTCATTACAAACATAAGTCTACCATAGAAGTGTACCATTACAAAAGTCAACCATTTCACCCAAAATAGATTATCACATAAACCATTACAAACTACAAACATAAACTACAAAAGTCATTGTTCATTACAAACCATAAAAAACGACCAATTTAAACATTCAAGTAGCTGCTTGTGAAGAAGGCTGACCATCATCTCCCTGTCCCTTGCATGACCTTGAGTTATGACCTTTTTTCTTGCACTTTCCACATGTGACTGTGTTACCAACTCTAACCATCTTTCCACCCTTAACAACTGGTTGACTTACCTCCTTAGCACTCTTCTTTCTTTTTTTCTTTGGCCTCCCTACTTGTGCATGATGTTTTGGTGCAGTAAGCTTTGTTGGGCAAGAAGAGGGTGTCCACATATGTCTTCCATTAATTGGGTCAACTGTGTTTTCATATACCTTCTTCCAGGTGTCTAACCAGTACACCTTAGACACCCAGTTCTCTGGAATACCAACCTCCATTCCATTCTGTGCCATATTCCATATCACTGCAACTGCATGCTTACATGGCATGGCAGTTAGCTCCCACTTCCTGCATGAACAACTTTTTTCATCAACATTGACCACACATTGGTCCTGTGCAGGCCCACTTACCTGATATTTGCTCATACCATTTCAGATTACTATGTATTTTACAGCCTCTGCCTTGATTGCTTCAAACAATTTTGTTGCATTTGGAGTCAAAGGCCCATCACACTTTGCATTTGGAGTCAAGGGCGATATGAAATATGTCTCCACACTTGTGTTCCCATGCTCAGTGTATACGTCCATTACTTTGAATTTCTCAACATATTTCAAGAAATTGAGCACATCACTATCATTTCCTAGGGCCCTCAAACCAAAGTCTAAATCTTGCTCAGGAATCTTATAATGATAGTAAATTATTTCATCATGAGGATACCCTAATTCTTGAATCATTGCATTTAACTCAATAACAGAAAACTCATCAGAATCCACCAAATCAACATAACCTACCTGTCTGTTGATATACTTTCTTCCAGGGGCTTTGATGAATTTCCCTCCATGATGAAACTTCAATGTGAACAAACTAGGGTTTCCACCTAAATATAAAATCACAAATATTAAAAACAAGACATATAAACTACACTGGCTACTAAAATAACTAAAATGTGAAACTTAACACTCACCATAGAGTTCATAGGGATTAACATGCTCGCCTTTAGAACGAACATACCAAAGCGTGAGCACCATTGCATCAAACGATTGCAATATTCAATGGTTGAAGCTTGAAACTTGATCTTTGAAAATTTTGTACTATCAATTTCAGTTTTGGATGATGAAAGGTCGATCGTTTGATGTTTTTGGTGAAGTAGAAGAAAGCAGATGATCAAAGTTGAAAAATATCCAAAGGTGGAAGGGTTATAATGGGAGGGAGTGAGATACTTGACCTAAAAAGACTAAAATGCCCCTCACGTGAGGGGCACATGTGGGTTGACTAACGGACACAGTGGACGGCGTTACAAAAGTGGAGCTGATTGTGACAGAATTTAAACCACAGTGGTTAAATCGGGCGTTTTTAAACTATTGGATGAAAAGCGTTATAACCACCAAACCACAGGGACGAAAAGCGTAATTTACTCTAAAGATTATTATATAAAAGTTTGATATAATGATACGATGATTACTGCTATATATAAAAAACCATGATGATGGTACAAGTATTTGTTGCATTAATGTACAAGCGGATCAAAATAACGGGTGGGTTATCGAAAGCTGCTATTTTAAACACGAGAAGAGAGAAACCAGGAGAAAATTTAAGTGAAATTACTATTATATCCATCTTAAATATTTATAAGCATATAAATATAGATATATATGTGTAGGGGAGGGATCAATTACTAACCCTCTATTATCCTACTAACTCATAAACCCTTATAGATAATAGGAGAGTGACATGTATCATAATTATTAAAATAATAGAAATGGTAAAATTATAAAAACACACATTTACCAAATTTTTCTAAGTAAGTAATAGTTACGATCATTTCACCTTTTATTTAAAAAGATTCTCCTCCCACATTTTAAAACCATTGTAACTTTTTTATACAATCCTTTTTTAAATTAAACCATTAATTAAATCATATGTTTATTTTTATTTCCGTTATAGTTTTCTCAAACGTCCGTCGTTATATATATGTAAAGAACAGTTACATATATGTAACAAATTTCCCACACTTTTTTTCCAAAAGTTTCATTCTTTCCTAAAAATTTCCTTCATTTTTTTAAAACACATACTTAAGAAAAAAAATCATATACATGTAATACAATCATGAATGTATTTTTTTGTTATATAATATTAAACAATTACACTTGTTTAATATACACACTTGCTAGATTAGTTAGCTGTACTAAACATTTGCTTAATGTAATCTTTTGAAAATTTCATAATTATAGCTATTATAAATATCTACAAATGGTTTACGTGTCTTCGAACATATCATGTTATTCAATTTCTTGACGAATAGTTATAATTTCTAGAGAATGTATCATTACTAACAATTAGTACCATAAAAGTAGGTTAGTTTTTTTTAGCTATTTCTTATCTAACAATTATCCTTGTACATATATGTAATATCTTGTTATTACATATATGAAATATCATATTTGCTCGTTTTCATTTACAGTCTGATATTACATATATATGACGAATAGTTATGTTTGTATAAATAAACATAAATATAACTATTCAAACATACATTTTAATAACATTCAATTTGTTTCATTATAAATTAAATAAAAAAAATAAGATCAAACATAAATTTAAGCACCTCCTGTATAATAAAATCCTAAATTTTATAGTCAAACAAAAATAACTACATATATTAAAACATAATCACATATAAATAGATATAAACATATATATAATATCTTTTTATATGTACGTAATATTATGTTATGACGTATATGTAATATCATATCACGTGCATGTAATATCTTGATACCCATGTACAATAATTAGTAATCATCATATACAATAATAGTTTGCAGTTATCACTATCAATTAGAAGCGCAAAAGATAAAACTTTATATTCCATTGAATAACAATCAAGGAATTATTTTATTACATATAGGTGATATGAACAATTATATATAGTTTTATATTACATGCATGTTTTTACTACATAAGAATTGTTGTATTACATATATCAAAGAACTATTGATTTAATCAAAATGCATGTTTTTGTTCGTTTTTTGTCAAACTAAGTCGTATCTTGTTGCTTTTGTTCCTCACCAATGTGCATGTCTAAATTTTTTTCACAAAAATAATATTTTAAACATATTATTTAATCAAGATGATGTACATAATTCTAAAATTTTTCTCACATTAATGAAACAACATAACTCATAATTACGTGATCTATAACAAAATTTAACATAACTTAAATTTTTTACTTGGTGTTATTACATTTGATATAATCTCTTATCACTTACGTACATGTAACATCATGTTATATATGTGTATTGTTAAATATATATTATTTTTTTTCCTTAATTAACATTCATTTTTGCAAGAAACACAAACAATTAGTATATATGTAACCATAATATTTATCAATCCTTTAATTTATATGCAACATTAGCTCGGCTTGATATTTGATAGTTAGAGGGTGTGTTGGCTCACTCATTACCTCATTTAAATTAAGACCTCAATAATTAATTTAAATAGTGAATGGACTTTTACGTGTGATATCAAATGAATAAGTCCTAAATTAATTAATGCAGTGAATTCAATAGAAATTACTTGAATAAGATGATTTAATCGTTTGTATATCTGTTAGTTGAGGTCACGATAATATTGATTATTGAGAATTTTAAATGCCTTCAATCAAGATGGATGAAGGTTTTTAGTGGTGTTATGGTTTCTCTTTAGGTTCTGATGAAAGAAAATCGCATAGAGGGAAACAAGGAAGAAGAAAACGTAAATTGTCTCCAGCAAATAGTGTAAATGTACCCTAGCAAAATTCTCAAATCAATTTAACTACTACTATATATAGGGTCATAATAAATAGACACCCACTTGGATAAATCGACGCCCGCCTATACGCCGCGTATGGTACCATACGTCACTTTTTGTTATCTAAAGGCGAAGACTCGGAAGTGGGCGAACACTCGGCCCAGCGGGCGAACATGCCGGCGTATAGGGTCGAAAACGCTGAAAAAGAGGAAAATTCAGGGGGGCTGTCAGATTGTTATACGCCACATATAGCCCTATACTACCCCCTATACGACGCATATAACGAATTTCGACACTGACTACGAGGAAAAATTCAGGGGGCTGTTAAATTGCTATACGACACATATAGCCTTATACGACACATATAGCTCTATACGACCCCCTCCCCCCCTCTATACGACGCGTATAGGGCTATACGACGCGTATAGGGCTATACGACACGTATAGAAATTTTGGGTGTTGATTTAAAATCTTGGGTGTCTATTTAACCAGACTCTTTATATATTAGTCTATTAAGATATTAACTTTTATCAAATCAGATATCTTAAGTATTAGAAACACACACCTAGTCAAATGATCAAAACGACACATAAATCTTTGTTAATGGCAAACATAGTCTCATTCTAGTTAGTGAACCAAAACCTTGTAAATTTCTTTTCCGTCCTAAAATAATCAAACATTTTTGGCAAAATAAACTAGTTTTATACCCGTCCGGTGGCCGGGTAGTTTAACGTCACAATATCAAAAACATAATTTTTGTATTAATTTAAACAAAATTACTATCTGTTTAAGATGAAAGTACAAGGCATTTATCCTGTAAGTATAAAACTGATTGACAATATTAAAAAACCATATATCAATAAAAATAATAATTGCTGAACTACTGCATGAAAGTGTGCCTTGTTGCTTAAACAACGTAGCATATCATACAAAATTCAAATAGTTTACAAAGCCAAAACCAAACATTAATTTTGAAGTGTAAGCTCCTTAAAACGCAACAATTGTTACTATCAAACACCTTCCACACTTGGATAACATATGTTATACTCGATTAAAATAGTACACTCACTCGAAGGAATAAAGAGAACAGATTAGATAAGCCCGGGTATACTATGCCATTTTGAGAACAAAATCATCCAGCTACTGAACAAAGAAAATATCTGAATCCAAAAGGTAAAGAAAAGATAGCATATATGATTTTTTTTAATTGTCCACATTGATGAGTACTACAACAATTGAAATACCTGAGTGAACAATTGAATGGGAAAAGATGAAGCCACCACTGAGATTAGAAACATCACTTGTGTTCTTATTTGGCAATCCAAGCACATTAAAATACGCACTAAAATTAAAATAAGGTTCCTAATCTATTGTTGTAGAATGGAATGAAAGCCGAGTGTCATTTATATTTGACCTACTGTTTGTTTGATGTGAATACTTCCATAAGTTCTTTTGCAAATCCTGTAAGAAAATATATACAAGTATCATAATAGAAGGATCTCATCAACAATTAATTTAACAAATTTGTTAATAAATGATTTTATGGTACCATAGAAGGTTTTGTTGTACGGTTCCAAAATGAATGGTAGAAAAGTAAAGTATTTAGTTGCTTGGTTGCATTAGCAATACGATATTAATGCTCATTCCCACCTAAAAGTAATATAGAAAATAAATCATTATATTAGTTTGTTGATGGTTTTAGAAAGATGCTAGACAATGGAAATATGAGATTGACTTAAAGTAATGCACCACAAACCAGCAAGAGTATCAAGATACTTCTTTCCATTTACATGATATACATATGATCCCTACAAGAACTGAAAGAAGCAACATTTAACAAATAAAAGTTGCTTAAAAGTTTCATGTTTTACAATCTATTACACATTAGATCTCTCTATCACAAATGGGTTTGAATCAATAGTCTTGCTAACATACCATGTGCGCTATATATAAGAAACCATAATAATGATTACACACATTTAAGATTTGCATAATTCAAGTAAAGTAAGAGAGATGATGATTCAAATACTAATCATCATAAACCAAGGCATCATAAAGTATAGAAAGTCCATATATGACCTGCTAAAATTAAATCAGTTATTTAGTAAATTTACACCGTAATATAAGAGATACATGCATATCAATTTAAAGAATTCACAATGAATTTCTTATCTTTATCCAAATAATTACATTAAAAATCACTATATTTTCTCTCTCATTTAAAATTAAATAATACTTTTTATACCATTATCATTATTTTTTCTCTATCCTTCACTCACAACCACTTTCAAAAATATTAAAAAATTTATAGGATTGAAAACTGATTTTTCAAATATACCAATCAACAATAACATTTTCTCTCTCATTCACTTATGATCACAACCACTCAAAACGATTCCATATAATATACCAAACACACTCACATATTTTAGAGATTCCACTATGAATGCTCTTATATCCTAATAATATAATTAGGTACAGATCTTCCAATTGAATCCAAGTTGACCCGTTTACTAAATCCATCCGCTTTGCTTGAAAATTTAGAAACATAATTAAGGCTTTTATACAAAATGCAATAGACATTTGACACTTCCTTAATTTCTATTGCAACAATTAAATTATTCAAATCATATCAATTTAAAGGTGTACATGCACCTTAAATCGTACGGTTGCATAACTACTTTATTTTATTTATTTCATTTCCTTTTCATCCGATAATAATGAACACAAGCTTTACACCTAGTACATTCTTTTCTTTTAATTTTAAAGACCTAAGACTATTTCCACTTCTATACGATTAAATAGCCAAAAGTACAACTTGATCGGTCAAATAACCATATAAGAACAAAAAATGCACCTTGATGGAAACCATAGCATAATCAACCTTTAATATGGTTTATGTACCAAAACACACCTTATTTGTTGGTTAGATGAAAACACACCTCATTAGCACTTGAATTTGTTAAATAACGATAAACATACTTTAATAGACCATTAGAACAAAACACATGATATATATATATACACCTTAATTTGGTTTAAAACCAAAACACACCTTAATGGGTCATTAGACCAAAAGCACACCATAATCACACCTTAATCTAGATTAACAGTCAAAAACACATCTTAATAGGTCGTTAGACCAAAGCATACCGTAAGCAAAACATCGTATGATATAATCACTCAAATGAACCGAAACACACCTTCATGTTTCTCAAATTGATCATTACATTAATGCATTCCTCCTGATTCAAAGGAACCAAGATAATAAAATCCCAGTTGCAAATATGTGAAGTTTTAGCTTTTTAGCACACTATCTTGGTTCAAGACAGAATGCAAAATCTTTCAATAATAAGATTATATGTATTTAACATAAAGCAAAGGTTACAACAACCGAAAGTTGATTATCACCACCAGGTTGTCTGCATAACATTATTTCATCAAGAAATTAGAATAAAACTAAAAATGAAATGCATAATGTATACATGAAACTTTTATGATCTACAGAAGTTTTTTTTACTTCATATATAACCTATAATATAAAAGTAAAGGCTTTGAAGGCCTCCTATTTTGAAAATCTTCATTTTCAACTTACAACTTTGTGACAAAGATTGGGGAGTTTGTCAGGTTTATAGAAGAACATTCCCTTCATAAATATGTGCGCCTATACCTGCAAACAACAGTTGATCAACCGACTAACTAAGTGAATTTAAAATCATTAATCCATGACCATAATTACACTAAAGAAGATTAACATATAACATAATTACACTAAAGAAGATTAACATATAAATATTTATCCACCTTGACCTGCATACAACAGAAGTGGTCGTGATATTTAGAAGAAATAGTCAAGTAAACATAACATGAAATGCCACTAAAGTTTGTGAAATCAATTAGGCCACAAACTGGTGACAGAAGTGAAATTATATAATGAACTAAAACGCCATTACAATTCAACAAACCCATTGCAACAATGAAGGTTGTCCTGTTTCCCAGTTATGACACAACAATATTAAACAAAATAATCTTTAGTAATCTCAATCAATTCAGATACTCAAGACGTTGGCCTATTTCCCTCATTACAACTTATCAATGAAAAGAAGCAAAATCATAGTTATATTGCATAATAATCAGGAAGAATGAAAGATTTGTATGGTGTTTACCTCGAAAACTTTCCGATCACTGTCCAGTGACACACTAAAGAACATTATAATCACCATCATTCAAAGGTCAAGTTCTACACCACCATCATTGATACTTTATTGATCCAAGGGGTCACCTCCTCTCACCATCGTTGACCCGCGAACAACGCACTTCAACCCATGTACGTGTATATGTATACATGGATGTTCTTTAAAAATAGTATAAAAGATGGATTTGATTTATATCTTTCTAACCAAAATCAAGGGACTGAATGCTGATCGAGATGAAGATGGGCATGGATTCAAGAGACGAAAACAATCTATGTGATAATTTGCAGATCTTGAATTCTGAAACCTTAGATTGTATCCTCACTTGTGATGATTTGTAACTTGTGCGGGTCTTAAAAGGAGGAGCTCAGGCAGTTGAGAAAGTGATCGGAAATTAGGGACGAAAATTGTGGAGAGGTGGGGGAAGAAAACCGTCTATGATAACCGCTCAAAACCACCTTGGAACTGCTGTAACCGTCGAATTTAAACGATCAGGATTTGATTTCAGTTTGATCTAATGGTCAAGATTAGTTCTACCAGCGGTTACACTCACCGCTGGTAATATAATATATAATGTTTTATGATTTTCAGACTTCAATTACCGAGTTAGAGGCAGGGGCAGACCCAAGTGGTTCTCTTGGGGGTCGCCTGACCCCCCCATGAAAAAAACAACTGTTTAGTATACATACGTTTTCTATTATGTATTTCAATAACAATTGTCGAACGTTTATTATATATTTGAGATTTAATTTGATTTTATCTTTTTATTTTATGAAATGGACCAAAAATATTTAATGCTTAGCAATATAACATCAACTCCTAAAAATTTTCAACCCTCATAAAAAGATCTCAGTTCCCCACTAGCTAAAGGTTAAGACATATTAGTTATACACTTTTAAGTTTTACCGTAAAACCTAAAGTTCATAATCATCATTATAAAGGCTGGGCTGGTTTGAACAACGTAATTAAACAAAAAACTAGATGATCTGGGCCGGATCGGGCCTCTTACGACTCCTAGACTCCCAGGCCCATCCCAATATCTTTTGAACGAATCAAATATCATTTAACATTGTTTCTAAACTAAAATGACTTGAAGTTAAATTTCGAAGAAAGAATTCATTTGCTTATTCTCAAGTTTTTAGCTTAGGCCTTTATGTACTTTTAATTATAACATAATAGATTATGTTTTGTAATGAATGGTGTTTTATATTGGGTGATATTTTGTACTGGGTGCTATTTGAATATTTTGATGTTTAATGCATGATGCTTTGAAAAGATTGATTTCTCTTGTACTTTACAATTGAGCATAATTTCAAGCTAAGTTTAGTAAATTACATTGTAGTTTGCTATAAACATGGAAGATTACAACTAGAGTAGAAGTAGTTGCAACATCCGTTACCAACTAAATTGAAGGACCAATTCTTCTTTGTTTTTTTTTTCTACATCAACTTTGTCTTTTGGTTCGAGTGTTTCTCAGATTCCATAAACATTAAGAAGTGTGTTGATCTTTACAATTCAAATAGTATAATTTGAATAACTGAGAATGGGCCATTGAAAAGTCATTGACATCCCTCATTCCTTTATTCTTATACCTTGGTTATTCTTTAATGACTTCACAGCCAGTTTCTCCTGATTTTAATAGATAGACTTCGTATTTACTTTCTACTATATCGATTTCAAATAAAATTTGGTTTCACCTCCACTAGTATCAGATCAAATCGATGGTAACCATCAGCCATAAATCATTTTGACCCGTAAACATTTTTACAACAATGACACTAAGATTCATACTATAACAAATAATTAAATTTAGTTTAAACCACCAATATAATGTTAATTTATATTTATCATTAGTAAAATCAATAAGAGCAAACAAACATATAAACAATGAAAGATGATCAAACAACAAAACTTTAGGTTGATATGATAAAAACAAGTTAAACACGACTGTAATACCTCGGGGAATGATCATGCATGAGTGGACTAGTCGCTCATACTCAAATTTCTAATTCCGGTTGACTGCCTCTTGTGACGTGTCAGCGGCCTTCGGTGCACCTATTATTCTCTGTGTGAAAGTTTTAGTCGAGTCCCCCTCCTAATTGTTGCCGTCGATCCCTTTTAACTTAAAAGTTTTATTTCCATATGTAAATATGTAATTGTGATTAGTAAAGACGGCTTCAAGAGTTTTTTATTTTTCTTTCAATTCTCGTGATTAATTCTTGTGGCCTTCACGTGTAACTTTGTCAATTTCACTTGGATCTTAATTATTTTTTTTATTCTTATAATTATATTAAAATCATTACTTTTCTTTCTTTTTTCTAATTAAATAATATATTTTTATACATTTATTAATTTTTTTCTCTTATTCACTCACAACCACTTTAAAACATATTAAAAAAATTATAAGTGTTGAACTATAATTTCTTAAATTTACAGATTAACATACAATTTTATTTCTCCTACGCTTACAAATCACCCCAATCATACCAAATAATATAAAGATTATACTTTCAAAATTTTAAGGGAACTGATGAATGCTTTTACTCTACTTTGATAACATTTATCATTCACTTTTCAGCTCCATGTGACCGGTAAGAATATAGCAAACAATTGAGTTCAATAACTAATCAACAATTGATTCACAACAATCAAATATATTTACTTTAATACCATGCTTACTTTTAATGCATTTTACTTTTTGTTGTGTATTTTAGATCTTAAATTTGTATTCTGATTTGGATAAATATTTTTAAACACTTGTCCCTTAAGTTTAGTCAAAATATAACTCATGGTCTTTTGAAATCTTCAAACTGAATGAGCCAATTAGATATAAACTAAGGGTTAAAGTAGATAATTACATAATCAATTGTACATCAATTGATAGGAACTGATGATTAATAATTTACTGTGTGGGTTGGTAAACTAATGGCAAGAGTTGGAAACTCTTTGAGACATTCTAGGTATAAACATAGTTAAGAGTAGTTTAAAAGACCTTAAAATAAAGTATTGTAAAAAAAAAAAAAGGAAATTACTCGTAAGTAGCAACTTGGACATCAGTACCGCCCAATGCATGATAATTAGCAACTAAGCCACCAGTAGTAACTAAAGTATTAGTAATAACTACAGAACTAAAACATCAATAGTAAGTAAGCTATAATGAAGATTTTACTCATAATACTATTAACTAATGGTCGTTATAATTATTAACTAACACTCTTTGTAAACAACTGCAATTATTAGTTGTCTTGTTCCTCACTAAATAAGATATAAGATAGTTCTTTGACCAATTTTTGGTGTGCTTGTTATATCAGTATTTACATATGTGTTCTTGTTATTTTCACTTTGAATTATCAGATTAAAAATTCTTAAGTATTAACGAAATATTTCAATCTAAAAATAATCCAATTCAATACCAATAATTACAAAACATACATCTTCAATAAAAAGAAGTTTGGATAACCAACTGAGAATAAATAAATTCGGGTTTTAATGAATGTGGCATTTTATACCACCATGGATCTACCAACAAGAAACATAAATGATGAAATAATAATAATAGTACACATTACCATAAATCTTATTATTTTATAAGATAACTTGTATCAAATTAACGACAAATTAACAAATATATAGTATGGTGACCTAAAAAAACAAAGTTTGCAAAAGTTACTGGACTAAGAACCAATTATTTTCACTTTGGTCAAATTCCAAACGAAGGACTCGGTTTATCAAATCAAAATAACTTTTAATCAACGGCTGCTAATAATCCTTAGGACACTATAAATTGTCTTTCGTTACACATCAACTAACTCACCAAGTTTAGTAGCAACAGTAAACTTTCACATATATTTTTTCGGATCTAAATTCCAGTCGACAATATCGTTTGAGGATGGCAGGGAAGGGTGAAGGTCCCGCGATCGGGATCGATTTAGGAACGACGTACTCGTGCGTCGGGGTATGGCAGCATGATCGTGTTGAAATCATAGCGAATGATCAGGGTAACAGGACGACTCCGTCTTATGTTGCGTTTACAGAAGGCGAGCGTCTTATTGGTGATGCTGCTAAGAATCAGGTTGCCATGAATCCTACGAACACCGTCTTCGGTACGTTTATGAATCGGTAGTTGTAGTTTCGATAGACTTAATTATTTTAGTTAATTAATGGGTGTAAACAAGGCAAGCAAAGTCAAGCATGCGGCTCATTTAGCTTAAGAAAGCTTGAGCTCAAGCTTTAAAATTCTATTTCTAAAGTTCGAGTTCGGCTTTGTGAATAATATTTTTTTAGCTAGCTAGAGCAGGGGTATGGCTATGCTTGTTAATTATTTAAATATTCTAGCTAGACACGTACGAGCAATATATAAGAAACTAAAAGAAAGGTTTAGTTTATATATTATGTTGTTTCGAAAAACAGATGCAAAGCGACTGATCGGTAGGAGATGCAGTGACACATCTGTACAAGATGACATGAAGCTATGGCCATTCAAGGTCACCTCGGGTCCATCGGAAAAGCCGATGATCGGAGTCTCGTACAAAGGCGAAGATAAAGAGTTTTCAGCTGAGGAGATCTCCTCAATGGTGCTGACCAAAATGCGGGAAATCGCAGAAGCTTTTGTGGGATCAAGTGTCAAAAACGCAGTGGTTACAGTCCCCGCATACTTCAACGACTCGCAAAGACAAGCCACGAAAGATGCAGGCGTCATTGCTGGCTTAAACGTGATGCGTATCATCAATGAACCAACAGCTGCAGCCATTGCTTATGGTCTAGACAAGAAAGCGGCTAGTGTGGGTGAGAAGAATGTGCTCATTTCGACCTCGGTGGTGGGACGTTTGATGTATCGATACTTACCATCGAAGAGGGGATCTTTGAGGTGAAATCGACTGCGGGTGACACTCATCTTGGAGGTGAAGACTTTGATAACAGAATGGTGAATCATTTTGTTCAAGAGTTTAAGAGAAACATAAAAAGGACATTACCGGAAGCCCGAGGGCTTTGAGGCGGTTAAGGACCGCGTGTGAGCGCGCTAAACGGACGCTTTCATCCACCGCTCAAACCACAATCGAGATTGATTCGTTATACGAAGGTGTGGATTTCTACACCACTATAACGCGTGCAAGGTTTGAAGAACTTAACATGGATCTTTTCAGAAAGTGTATGGATCCTGTTGAGAAATGCTTGAGGGATGCTAAGATGGACAAGAAATCGGTTCATGAAATCGTGCTCGTGGGCGGCTCTACGCGTATACCAAAAGTACAAAACTTGTTACAAGACTTGTTTAACGGGAAAGACCTATGCAAAAGCATCAACCCTGATGAGGCTGTTGCTTATGGGGCCGCCGTTCAAGCCGCCATCTTAAGCGGCGAAGGAAACGAAAAGGTACAAGATTTACTATTACTGGATGTCACCCCGCTGTCTCTAGGTCTAGAGACAGCGGGCGGTGTCATGACAGTTTTGATCCCAAGAAATACAACCATTCCTACCAAAAAGGAGCAGGTTTTCTCTACTTATTCTGATAATCAACCCGGTGTGTTGATTCAAGTTTATGAAGGCGAAAGAACGCGAACACGCGATAACAACTTGTTAGGAAAGTTTGAGCTTTCCGGTATTCCTCCCGCCCCTCGTGGGGTTCCTCAGATTAACGTCTGTTTCGACATTGATGCAAATGGTATTCTAAATGTTTCTGCTGAAGATAAAGTTGGTGGGAAAAAGAACAAGATAACCATTACTAACGATAAGGGGCGATTATCCAAGGAAGATATTGAGAAAATGGTTCAAGAAGCTGAGAAATATAAGGCTGAAGATGAAGAGCATAAGAAGAAGGTGGAGGCTAAGAACAGTTTGGAAAACTATGCTTATAACATGAGGAACACTATTAGCGACGACAAAGTGTCCGAAAAGCTCGCTGCGGCGATAAAAAGAAGATGGAGGATGCAATCGAGCAAACTATCAGCTGGTTAGATGCAAACCAGTTGGGTGAGGTGGATGAGTTGAGGATAAAATGAAGGAATTAGAGGCCATTTGTAATCCGATCATCGCGAAGATGTATCAGGGTGGTGGAGTCCCGGATGCTGCTGCCGCCAGTGCGGGAGCGGCTCCGCTGGTGGCGGCAGCAGTGGTGCCGGACCCAAGATTGAGGAAGTTGATTAGATTGTTGTTTGATGACATTTGATTGTTTCTTAAATCATAGTTTGGGTTTTTTTTAAAAAAAAAAGAGTAGCTAATAACAGCTTCGATCTGGTTGTTAATTTAGACTGAAAAAGTTTTAGTGTTATTTCTAGGCATTGGATTGGAGAAGAAATTGTTATAATTTCATGACGAATAAAGTTAATTGGACTGTATGTAGTATTTGTCGTTTGAAGTTGTAGTATTTAACTGTTTTGATATGTTTTAATTATTGCTTTTATGAGAAAGAACAAGGTCTGGGCCGCGCGCGTTGTCGCGGTTATGCGAGTTTTAACGTAACCCTAAATCAAAATCAAAATGAAGGTTTGAAACCATAAAATCAGCAAATACACAAAGTAAAACACACCAAAACCCCAAATTCATAACATTCAAGAACATTCAGAACTCAAAACTAAATCAAAGCCCAATACCATAAACAAAATAGACGAAATCAAAGCGCGACACAGTCCTATATAGAAAAACTGACGAAAATCAAAGCCCCAAAAAAAGCAAACAAAAGGAAAACCCAAACCTTAACAGGGTATCGATAACGAAAGAAAGAAAGTAGGAACCCGGAGAAAGACAACACCAACGAATGCTATAAATGAACGTAATCGAAACACCATCAAAGAGACGTGTCAAGAAACCAAAAAACTCACAAGCAAAACCCTACCCCCAAACCTCAAACCCACAAAACAAACCTATAAAAACACATACAAAACTATAAATAAATAAAAAAAAACAAAAAAAAATCCCACCGACCAAAGGGAATAAATAGAATAGAAATGGGTATTATGATAAACTGAATATGTGATCAGAAAAATTAGATTTTATTAATCCAAACTATTACTTATTGTCTAATATCAATTCTTTTTTATAAAAAATTATTTTTTGATGTTTTAACGTAACTCTTTTGTCGTCAGTCGAGTAACTTGGAAGAAGAGACATAACAATTGAGTGATATTTAGATTTTTTTATTTTAATTATGTAGGACGACAGTCACATGACACGTCACGAGCTACGTCACATGACACGTCACGAGCTACGTCACATGACACGTCACGAGCTACGTCACATGACACGTCACAAGTTACGTCATGTGCCACATCATCAAAAACTAAACGATGTTAGACAACAGTTAGACTGTGATTGTTATTGGTAACAAAATTAAAAGTTGGATTTAATATTATTCAAATTGTTAGTTGAAATTAATACCGGGTAATAATCAATAGTTTGAATTATTAAAATCTATTTTTTATTAATAAATAATCTTTAGAAAATGTATTTTATAACGACAACCTCACATACCCATTAACAATGTTGTTAGGACCGGATCGGACCGGCCGGTCCGACCGTCGGACCGGGATTCGGTGGCCTGTCCGGTCCGGTCGATAGTGGTTCGTTTTTGGAGCATTGAACCGGCCGGTTCGAACCGAGTCGGTTGGACCGGCGAACCGGTTCGGTTCCGACCGGATTTTGAATTTTTTTTTTTTTTTTATTTTAGTGGGTAAAAACGGGGTGTTAAACCATAAATTAGTACTTTGTATATACAAATATAGTTAAGTTTTATATATAACTATAAAATATATGTATAAATCATATATAAATTACTTATATTTAATTACATATATAAATATAATTAAAATATAGTTAAATCCGGTCCATCCGGTCCGACCGGTCCGACCGGTCCGACCACCAAACCAGTAAGCCGTCCGGTTCGACGTCCGATCCGGTTCTGAGAACATTGTACATTAATCTATTCCTCACTACATCATATGTTTACAACGGTACTTGAAACCTCACCACTTATGAGGGACACCACAACATCTTGATAACACTACCTAAATGTCATTTTTGTTTTACAAAATATATAAATATTAATAATTATTTTATTGTAATTAAAAATCACAGATCTATATTGATGAGTAAAATCGACAAAAATTTGAAGTTAAATAATTGGATTGCAAGAGGGTGCAAACCAAATCCTGTGAATTCTGGTCAGAACTAGTTTTTGTTGAAAGCGGTTTAAACCGGAACCACTTTTTGGAGAAGAAATTATCAGTTCGGGTTTGAAACCAGATTTTATCCATTTGGTTTGGATTTAAAAACCGGGTTCTAACATGGTGGTTATAAACTGTATTCAACCCTATGGGCAGTGTCGGTTCCAAACCAGTTCTAGTTCCGGGTTACAAACCAGTTGCGGTTCCACAGTACAGGCTTGACAAGATCTGGTGGGGTTTATGATCCAATGGCAATGATAAGTCTCATGTCATTGTACCCCCCTTGTAATCTGTCTGTGTGCATTTGTCTACTACGCTAAGTGATAAAATGTACCAGTCGTCCCTGAACTATCAAGTACTTTCTGCCTATGGTCCCCCTCGAATCAAGGTCGCAGCTTCGGGTCCAGCCTATCATTAAACATCACATGATAATAACTTACATCTGTTGTATAAAAGAACCTCCTTTCGTAAAGCATATTATTTAGCTTAATTACCAACACCGTCACCCAATCATCAATAAGGTGTTGTACAGAAGTCTAACTTCAACATAATGAAGATAACCAACATATAGCTTTAACCTTACATAAAATCATGAAAGAATTCATTTCTATAAGATGTTTTACCTCTATAGTTAGTTACGCCTACAGCCTATATCTTAAGGTACAACCTCACTTACAACCCGACTCGTTAACCCGTTTGACTTGTTAGATATATGGGGTACACGTTCATGCTCGATAGGGAAAAATTAGATGTCTTTGGCGCAAATATAAACCACGTAGAATTGTGATCATTTTAGCTTGAAAAATTTTCAGCTCCAGGAGAGTAGATTTGTGTATATTATAGAGAATGAAATCAATTATGAAATAGCATGTATTTTAATGAAGGAATGAAGCTATAAATGCATACTCAAGCATGGCTTTGTGTATCACGTGATTATACGCCTGATATTTATGTAACATGATTATAAAGATATAACATAACTTTTTTAATTTTCTGATTTTCTCTTAACCTTGACATATGTTAATACTTAATAGTTAATACTAACATTGCATTTATTTCAATTTTCAAGCACAAAATTATTACATTGAACAGAGTGCAAGTAATTAGATTACACAAGGTAGTAAAGCACATGAAGACAACTCAGGGAAACATTAAGATTTCAATAAAACAAAGAACTACTCTACTCCCATTTTCCATGGCCCCACCCCACCTTGACTTGCAGTCTGATGGAGAACATTGTCCCCCACCTTCTCTAGATACTACTTTACAAGTGTTTATGTTAAAAGCAAGTAAATCAGTTGAATCTTTGTGTGTAAAAAGTGGCAGAATAAATAATAAATAAATAAAGGTCATGTTATAGATAATCTTTCATAAAACCAATACAGTGCAGTATGTACACAAATGCTTCAGTATGATGAGCAATTCAATAGACATGAAATGTAGATAAGTGTCAACATGAAAGAACTGAACAATTCATATGGGCTTCTTTCAAGATTGAACTTATAGTAAAGAACATTTGAAAATAATAAACAAGTAACTAATTTTTGTTAGATTAAAGGTTCTACTAAAACTCAAACAAAAAAGCTATAGATTTTGCACATATAAGAATACCAAATCTAATTCATTCTGGGAGCGTGGTCTAAATTTGTGAAGGAAGAACCTGTGGAGAGTTTGAATTGAAAAGATCATATCCAATGTTAAACTTTTCTCTCTTTGTTCTTTGACACAGTTAATGTGATGAAAGAACCAGCTTCTTCATCCTTGATGACAACATCATCATCATCATTATCTGGGGCAGGAGCATCATCACCTTCAGATCTTTTCATCATCTTTTGTTGATGTTTATCTTCTGCATCTCTCAAGAACTTGAACTTAGGAGGTGGTGAAGCCCATATCCTGTTGAACTCCGAATCGCTTGACGACTGAAACAAAGGGCTGAAAGCTCTATATGTATAATCTCCAGGAGTTATAGGGGGAGTGAAGTATGCTGGTGAAGCAAGAGGTGTAAAAAAATGGAGTATCCAATGAAATCACATCACTCATCCTTCTTGACCCTATCTTACTCATATCTTCTGATTCAAGATCTTCTTTTGTTTCTTCTCTAATGGTGAATAGAAATCTTGGTGGGACAAATAGGTTTTGCAGCCTCAGTTCCTCTGAATCAACAATGGTGTCATTAACTTCTTGTTCTTCACCAAATGTTCTGAGCCACATCTCCTTGTTTGAATGGTGATGATGAGCATGAGTTAATGATGCTTGTGGCTCATGAACTTGGGTGTCGGTGGTTAGACCAGATGAGGTCAAAGATGAGGGTTTTTTCCAACAAAACATGTAGAAGAATTCTCTTGATGGACTATTGTAACTTTGTTGAATCATTTCTCTGTTAGTCACAGTTTTCTTCCACCATAACAGATAGTAAAGCTCAACAACAAGAGCTAATAAAAGACACCCAAACACAAGACTCAAACCAAGCCCTACACTACTTGAAGCTCTCATTTTAATTCACACCCACATCACAAGAACCCAATAAACAGATTATTCACTGATGCTTTCACAAATACACAATGATGAACCTCACAGGACTTTTATCAAACACTTGGTGTGCACTAGAGCTCCAAAAATATTCAGCAGGAACAAACCCAATAACCAGATAAACATTCTTGTCTCCATAGAGTTACCATTTTAGTTACATAATCATAGTACCAAATGTAGGAAACAATACCTTCTCTTTTGCTGAAAATCAAACTCTTGATTGATTAGAATGATAGAAGTTAAACTCACCCACTTTCATCTTTTCACTTCACATCCACAAAATCAAACCTGCATTCATGAGTATCATACGAATTGGGGGGTTTTGTCTTCAAATTCAAATGTCAATGCAAGATTGATTGAATGAAAGATTGGATTTTTATATGAAGAAAATGTAGAAAGAGGGGGGAAACGAAAAATGATATAGAAAAGAGAGGGAAGACGTCGGCAAATCGAAAAGGGTGATTTATGGAGACGCTAGCTTCGAGAGATGCCACCCAAATCACATGGCAATGAAGAAGAAAGTGATGTGTCAATTAATGGTGTCAGTTTCGGCCCCTAAAACGAAAATGTGTATGGTGGATTAGATGGAACCATTTTTCTAATGTTTTTTTGAGAACTAGATCACGTAAACCAGACTACATGTTATACCAGATTTATTACTTTATGATCAGACCGAATTTAAGAACAATAACATCACAGTTATATATATGAAATATTATATATATAGTTATATATAATTCATATAAGTATTTATATATCTAGTTTATAATTATATATTAATTTAATAATAATCTTACGTTAACACATTAATTTATTGTTCAACATCTTGTTTTATCCATTAAAATCCAAAAAACTAAATCTATAGAAAAAACAATTTGGTCCGACCACCGGTCCGGTTTCCGGTCCAACCACCGATTCATGACAAACCGACCGGTCAAACCTCTTCAAAACAAACTGATGCAGATCGGTTCGGTCACTCATTCGATTTCCAGCCGGGCCGATCCGGTCTTCAAAACACTGTATTTTTCTATTGACTTGTTATAAATTCATTATTATATGATTTTAGAAATGTTTTGCAAATTATAAAATGGCTGGATCATGTCACTCAAGATATATCTTACTGATTTGATATGTATACCTTTATATAAATACGATAAACTTTACAGAAATATAACTAATTTTTGTAATTGTTTCAATTAAGTAACTTAAACTTTTTTTGTTTTAATTTAGTCATTCAATTTGTTGATTATGTACTAGTCATATATATATATAGGATCAGGATCATTACAGAATCATTTTTATTTTCAAAACCAAAAGAACCATTGACTTACATAAATGTAAATTATAAACCATCGGTTTACATAAATGTAAGTTAAACCTGGTGATTTTTAGTTTTTTTTATAGTTTATTGTCCATGTCTGATATACACATATGTAAAACAGGTCAAGTATTACCAGACTTAATATACATTTATGTAAATCAATAGTTCTCTAGTTCTGAAAATAAAAAGTGGTTCTGTAATGATTCTAACCATATATATATATATATATAGGGGGGATCCATTGAAAACCTAATTATAAATGAAACCTTAAAAACCAAAATCTAACCATTGATCATATTTAATCAAGGGCTAATATCACTAGTGGCATGATTGTAATTCTTGTGAAGTATTTAAGACAAGTTTTAATACAAAAGGGCATTTTAGGAAAAACAAAAAATAAATCTATTTAATTTTTCATAATTTTCGTTTCTCTTTCCTCTCTCTTAATTACTCTTTATTTTCCTAATTTTTACTTCTCTCTCTTCTCTTCTAATCCTCTTTTTTTCCTAACTAGAATTAAAAGACCTGTTGAGTAAGTTTACTTTCCTAATTTTTATTTCTCTCTCTTCTCTCCTAATACAACGATGGTACATATGTGTACCAAATAATGTGAACGGTTGAGTGATGTATGATGAATATTTTTTTACAGTAATATAAGTTTATTAAGAGTCTAAAGACTTAATTAAGTTGAAAATTTTGGATAATACAACGACGGTACATATGTGTACATAGGATAATTGTTCAAAAATATTAAAATGTTTTAAACTTCAATGATACATACCAGTTAATATGCTAAAGAAGCTTTGGTACATATATGCAACAGTTAATATGCTAAAAAGCTTTGGTACATATATGTAACAGTTAATATGCTAAAGAAGCTTTGTTACATATATGTAATATTTAATAAGTCTTTGTTTGTGTAATGGTGCGATTAGGATTTGGTTATATGCTAAAGAAGCTTTGGTACATATATGTAACAGTTAATAAACATACGTAAATCATTCATCAACAACTAATACTAAGGTACATATACGTAACAGTTAAAAAATACCAGAATCTAAAAACTGAAGTACATATGTAAAATTCAATAAATACACAATGAGTTATACATATTTTTGTTAGAACCATATCGTAAAATCGTGTTCGAAATAAAACTTTGATAATTGCTTGACCCGGCCATCATCATCTTTGATGCAACATGTACTTTAACCGATGATCATCATCTTCATAATCATCAATTTCATTTCAAGTTTAGTATCCTTAATTTCATGTCACTGCAAAAACATGTAACAAATATAATAATAACCAAAACCATTAGAAAACTTAAAATATGTATATATATGAGAGTACCAACCCAAGTTGTGTATACGTAACAAACAATTGTACATATATGTAAACAATAAACTTACACATGCATATGTAATAGTAGTGTTACATATATGTAACAGTGGTGTTACGTATATGTAACAACAATACTAAGTATTAGTCTTGTTCATTTTGCCTTCATGACCCCAGTACCATTTTTCATCCTATTGATCTTCATCTTCGTAGTCATTTTTATTGGGGTTACATATACGTACCAATTTTCTATCTTCGTAGTCATCTTCATTAGGGTTACAAGACTTACGTCACGAGTGGGTACATATATGTATCTTATCTGATGTAAAAACAGCAGGGATGAAGTTCATTCTGATGTAAAATACAGTACCTTTTCAAACGAAATTTGATTTCATTTTTACACCCAAATGATTACTTTTCCAACAATAGTTAAAAAGATGAAAGTAGTCAGTAATCTAAAATATACAAAACCCAAATCAACCGTGGGATTGAGACATAGTCGCATAACCCACCTGATAAACTGATAAACAGCAGATTATCGCCAATAAAAAACTTAATTTATTGAATATAAACAGCAATATAATGAAAACTAATACAAAACCTACCTACAAGTACTTTAGGTTGAACAACAGCAATCTTAAACAAATCATTCAATTCCTTCTCTCTAGCTTTCTCTTCTTCCTTCTTTTTCTGTCAATCAAAAAGAACCCATAATCAATTCTTATAACAACCCAAATCAATCAATCAATCAATCAACTTTGAAAGAACCCTAACAAAATCCAATACCTTGGCAGCGAGTTTGGAAGGATCGGGTTTGGGGACGACATTCTGTTGAAGTGATTGAACATATTTCTAAACATTTTTGCTCTTGTTCTTGTTCTTAAGCCCAAATGTCTTGTCTTCAACAATCTTCTACTTCTTTGCAATCTCTGCTTTCGATTGTTTCGGAGGCATTCTCCAATTCAAACCCTTGATGGATATTTGTGTTGTAATTGAAGTAAGTGAATCAGATAGGTGATCCGGTGATCGAGTGATTGAGTGTTTCGTGAAAAATTTAACTGATTTAGGGTTTTATCGGTTGCCTCTCGATAGAAAGTGGTAGTGGTTTGTTTGGTTTTTGTTTTCAACAATCGAGATGGTGAGGATGATGGTGGAGGGATGGTGGCTGTGGGTGGCGCTGGTGGAGATGGTGAGGATGATGGTGGAGGAGAGGTGGCTACGGGTGGCGGAGGGGTGGTGGCGGAAGGTGGTGGGGAGGTGGTCGGAGGTGGAGATGCGACGGGGGTGACCGGAGGTGGCGTGGGAGTGGGTGGAGCTGGGGGCGGAGCAGTGGTGGCGGTGGTGTGGGAGTGGGTGTGGGTTTGTGAAACAAATAGAGGAGAAAATTATGGGATTTGAGATTTTGAAGATAGATACTAAAAATAAAAGTGTAATAAGTTTACTAAAATACCCTTTAAACAATAATAAAAATAAAAAATATATAAATTTTGTGATTGGTTGAATGTGGTTTTCTTGGTTTTCAATTAAAATGGTGGTTTTCATTTGATCTCTCCTCTATATACACATATGTAAAACAGATCAAGTATTACCATACTTAATATACATTTATGTAAATCAATGGTTCTCTAGTTCTGAAAATAAAAGTGGTTCTGTAATGATTCTAACCATATATATATATATATATGGAGATCCATTGAAAAGCTAATTATAAATGAAAACCTTGAAAACTCAATCTTAACCATTAATTATGTAGATCAATGGTGATTAAGTACTAGTGGCAATTTTGTAAATAAATGTAATTCAAATAATCAATTTAAAAAAAGAAAAGGGCAAATTAGGAATTTCATAATATTATGTAACAGTTAATTAGAAGGAATTGCCTAAAAAAACTCCACACATACGCGATTCTGAATCAACGAAAATTCTGTAAATTTGGAAGAATAGAACTTGCTATTATATGTGAAATCTTTGATTTCTTTGTCACAAATCCATACATTCGGAAGAAATTGAAGCTTATTCCATCGTTGTTGGTGATTCTCCAATACATGTGCTCCGTATACATGTTTTTCGAAACCGAGTAGGTATGTGTTCTTATTATTGACCGCAACTTGGAAATCAAACGAAAATTGGGTTATGCATTATAGAAAGCGATTCAATGGTGTGTGTAAGTTGGGGGTTAAGTTTTTTTTTGTTATTTTTAATTTCAATTCAGTTAGGGTTTTTGATACGTATATCTACGCATGTCTTCTGCGATTTTATAAATCGTTAATGTTGACCTGGTTTAAAATTCTTGTATGTACATATATGTATGTGTCATTTTAGTTTGAAAACATACAATATGTATGATGTTAGTCAGTTAATTTACATTGTCAATAATAATTCTAGGAATGCTTGGTACAATTTTAATTTGTAAATTAATGAAATTATTTTTTGGTATAGAATCATTGAAAAATGGGGTAAATGTATATGAGCAATGGCAGATAATCTATATACAATTTTACTTTGTAATGTATGTAAATTGTGTCTTGGTATAGAATCAGTGAGCAATGGTTCAAGTATGCTGAATTGTGTTACGTATATGTACCAAACTTGTATTGAGATAATATTGTATATATATAAGTAATGAGAATGTTAATATCATGGACCAAATAGCTATTTGGATGGAGCATTATAAATGCAGACCCCCGAACATGCATAAAAATATTGGTTGTTGATATTTTATCTCTGTGATTAGTTGATTTAATCGAATCTAAGTATTGGTGTTACATATATGTACCAAAACGATTAATGAGGTTATTATATATGTATAGAATCAATGTGTATTCAGTAAAATGGCACAGATACCTGGTAGGATGGAGCATTATAAAATGCAGCCCCAAAACAAGATGTAGATATTGAATGTGGCAATTTTATCTTTATGATTAGTTGTTTTAAACTTGTCTAAAAAATTTTGTTACATATATGTACCAAAAAATGATTGAGGTTGTGATATATATTTATTAGCAAATGAGTATGTTAATAACATGGCCTCTCCAGGGTCATGTAAATTTATAATATAAATACATAATGCATATATGTATTTATCATGCTTTTATGGTTTTTAAAGTTTTCATGTATGTATTTACCTTGTTGCATAATGCACAAATGCATATCTTAAAACAGGCAGTAAATTTTGCCTTTGCATCTTTTATCATCAATAAGTAATTGTGTTAAAAATAATATGTTAAACTCTGTGTTACATATATGTACCAAAGTGTACTGAGGATAAGAAATATGTGTGTAAGAGATTAGTATGTTATACTTTGTGCAGTTAAAATATTATTTGTAAATAAATGATACATAGATGTATGCATTCGTAGTATATTGTTAAAATCCCACATTATGCCACTTTGTAATAGCATATAATATTAAAATAATAACTGTTACGTATGTTCTATAGAGAAATGAAATCTGCAGAGTGTAAATTGTTTCACTAATTCATATGTAGGTAAGTGTTTTGAGCAGGATACTGTTGAATCGGTGAAGATGTCATCAAGTAAGTGTGGACATGATACTTTAATGCGTTTGCATCATATGTAAAATTTAATATTATTATAAAAATATTTGTTATCCAGGTAGGAAAAAAAGTGAAAGGATAGCAAAACTCTACACTTTTAACAAATTCAACAACACGGCGGACGATCCAATTGAATTGGATGACTCACTGGAACAAACCTCGGATATAAAAGGTAGTTTTGATTTTGATTTTTGTAAATAAGTAATATTAATAGTGAAGATACTAATTTTTGTATTTAACTGTGGTCAGATAAAGATACAAATTCAGTAGACTCTTTGAAAAAAAGCGAGGTAAAGAAGGGTGGTGGTGACGAATATGGTAAGTAATAAAATTAAATAATCAATGTTTATATCCTTTACTTTTGTATCATTTTCTAGAAAATGATCTATATTTGTATAACAGTGGCGAATCATAGGAAAACTTTAAAAGAAAAAATCAATATCATAAATGATGTGAAGGAAAGTTTCCTGAAAATAAATGAAAAGATGATGCAAGATAAAGGTAAATCATTTTATTTTATATGAATGTATGGTTTTACTATTGATTTGAGTATAGTTAGTTGAAAGTATGCATGTATGTTAGTGAATATGATATAATTATATTAGTAAACACTTATTTAAATCATGTAATTTTTGTATGTAACAAGCTAAAATAGCTGGTGAGGCATCCACAAACGTCGATCATAATGTCATAAATTTTGAAAAAGGAATGGACGTGGAAAACAGCAAAACATCATCGGATGGTAAGCGATTAAATAGATATTCATATTTCCTGTACATATACAACCTAAAAGTTATATATTTTTATTGAAAAAAATGAATTATTCAGGTAATAAGAAGGATGAGGGATCGATTAAAGGTGGACGAATTAAAAGTGTATGTAAAAGGAAGATTGTTATACGTAAGTAAAATTTATGTAATACAGATACGTTGTGTTTGTAATTATAATCTTTTATTACCTAAGTATTTTTCTGGTACAGGTAAACGATCATCAACTAATGAAGATCCGATGGGTAACAATGAAACAGCTAGAATGCCCATTAAAAAAACAAAGAGAAGAAAGCTGAGTAGAAAAGGTAATTACATACGATATCACGATAATTTCCTTAGAATTTATTTAAAAAGTGCTGTTTTGAAAATTAATGATATGTATTTTAATTAAAACTTATAATCTTGTTGATAGAAAAAGGTGTTGTTGAATCCAAAATTAAAGATGAGATGAAACAAAGGGTTACAATGCACCGGAAATGGTTTGGCATACGTACGCGTTCGTCTCCAAAGCAATTTTACACTGCCGTGTCTCAGTTAAACAAGATGCAGAAAGAGGTTGTGATTAGCATGGGATTTGGAAGATTATTAAGGTTCAAAGTGGATGGTATCCCATATAAACTTGGACATTATGTTGTTGACATGCTGGACCCCGAAAAGTTAATGATTAGAACCACTAAAGGAGACATTAATGTTGACAAAAAGGCCATCTACAGATTAATAGGGATTCCAAAAGGGGATATATGCCTAATGAGCAAAGATAATAAGGGGAAGACTGAGGATTACTCAAAATGGAGGGCCCGTTATGGTGGCGTTAATGTAAGCCCATCCGAAATTGTGGATAAGATATTGGAAGGGGATTATGATGACTCTTTTCATTTCAAGCTGGATTTTTTGGTGCTTTTCTACAACACAATGGTTATTAGTCGTAAGAATGGGAGGTGTTTATGTGAAGTGGTTAAGCACATGACTATGGATACAAATTTTAAAGATTATGATTGGTGTGGATGCATTGAAGAAGTCATCAAAAAGTGTAAAGAAACCGGACAAGGTGCAACCTATCATGTGATTTTGTTGGACCATTGACTATTTTGACGATACGTACAAAATCATCAAAACTTATTTATGAAGTACTTGTTTGTGCTAAGTTAATTAAATTTATGCTTACGTATACGTTTTATACACTCATGATTATTGTCTGTAATTTTATTAAAATAATGGTACATATATGTATGTGATATGAAAAGTATTATAACTGAATTATTTTTAACTTTAAAACGATATTGTTATACTTAAATGCAGCTTTTGTATGTGGATTGTGTTATGTGCCCGGGTTTTAATTGTGATAAGACTATGTCACAACTTGCTTTTTGGAATATGGAAAACTAAAGAAAAGGGAGGAACACGAGTTTTTGAGGGTTGGTGGGTTCGGTATGGGAGAGTTAACGGAGCAATATGTTGATGATGAAGAATATGAAGTTGAATCAGATGATGATACGCAGCGTATGGGCAAAAATGAAAATGGCGATGATGATTCGTTAGGTTTTGATACCAAAACGCTAGAGGTATGTACCTTTATAAATGTTAAAGAATAATATCAAATATTATGCATAAATGTAAAAAAATACTTTCCACATCCGCAGGGGAATCTAGGACTGCTTGAATCGATTAAGAGGATTAATGTGGAAGGTAAATTTAAATTTGAGAATGCTCTACGGGCAGCCAAAAAACTATTCCCTGAAAGTGAAGAGGTGAAGACCTTCCAAAAGATATATAAGGAGCTATATAGATATCCAGAAGATATTGAAGATGTTGGGTCCCAAAATGTTGATATACATACACCAAATAATCTGAAAATACCAATCCATGACCCTCAAGTGTGGACACAGCTTGCTATGGATGTATCAGAAATCGTTGAATTCGAATTAGCTCAAAAGGACGATGATAAGGCATTGGAACATGTCACTTCTGGGTGTCCAAGTTACAGTTTAGGTCTAACACAAGAGTTCGTGGATATATCTCAAAGGTTTAAAACATCTAACATTGGAAAAGAGGCCTGCAACGATGTTGATATTAACATGAAATTATATAAAAGTGAAGCGGGAAAAGGGAAACGTGTGAAACAGCCTCGACAAAATATGTATCGCCTTTTATTAATAGACCAATTGACATGAAAAGGGGGATGTCGAAGGAAGAAATGAGGATATGGAACTACCTGATGTCTGGAATTGTTGATGAGAGGTAATACCATATGTTGCCATAAAAAAGAACGTTAGATTGAATTAAAATATAAATATACAACTTCTATTGTATGCTGTAAATTTGAGGAGCTAAAAAACTTACGTGTCAATGGGGAATTGGTGCACAAGTAAGTTTTATTTATAGTACATATTTACAAATGATAAATTATTGTGATTTTTAGTTTGTAATACATACACGTAAAATAATTTTTTTTTGAATAACAGGACAATTGAAGAAGTTAGAGAAGCTGCCACAACTTTTAAGTAAGTTTCATACATACTTGATTTCATATAGCCATAGAATTATGTCAACATATGTAAGACTACCATTGTCTTACAATATATGTTTACATATTAGTACATATATGTTTCAGTATTAAAACATTAAGATCGATAATGTTTATAAACTTCAACATATGTAAGACTTCTGCACCAAGGACTACCATGACATTACAATATATGTTTTCATACTGGTACATATATGTTTCAGTATTAAAACAATAATATCAGTAGTGTTTATAAACATCAACATATGTAAGACAAGACTACCATTACATTACAATATATGTTTTAATAATGGTACATATATGTTTCTGTATTAACACAATAATATCGATAGTGTTTATAAGCATCAAATACGGGTCTTTTAAATGTATTAGTAAATACCATAAAAAGCATTTTCTCACTG
This sequence comes from Flaveria linearis, assembly GCA_024085815.1. Taxonomy (NCBI): domain Eukaryota; kingdom Viridiplantae; phylum Streptophyta; class Magnoliopsida; order Asterales; family Asteraceae; genus Flaveria; species Flaveria linearis. Next base: position 14,233,382 of record CM044005.1, on the reverse strand, counting down.
TTACATATATTTTTCAACATAAACAGTATCTGGTACGTATATGTACTTCTATGCAAACAACCATTTGTACGTTAATGTATGTAGGTATATATGCACGCAGGTAATTGAATATTCAAGAACAGATTTGTTAGGTCTTATTAAACATAATATGAAACAATTAAACACTATAAAATAATGCAAGTTAAAAGTATTTGCATACAGGTACATATATGTTTCAATATAAAAACGAAAAGACTTGTATGTGTTTACGAACATCAAATATGGCACTTTTAAATGTATTATTAAAGACAATAAAAAATTATTTCTAACTGCATATATAGATACACACATTAACGTATGAATGGATGATTTCATATAAGTACATATATGTACCAAATATGTGATTTATGTTTAAACATATATGTAACAGTAAGAAACTATTTTTTATGTATCTATATATGCACATATGCACCCCCCAATGAAAGGAACTTTATCACTGTTACATATATGTTTCAATATAAAACACAATATTTGGTACGTATATGAAAACAACCACTCGTACGTTAATGTATGTATCTATATATGCACGTAAGTAATTGAGCATTCAATAACAGATTTGTTGGGTCTTATTAAATATAAGATATAACAATTATAGCCACAAACATAGTTTAATCACACTAATATATATTTTTCATTTTAAAAAACAGCTTTATCTCTATATGTAGGATACTTTTATGTATATGTAACACACTATTAACAATGGACTTCGTACCAAATAATGTGTATGTTTTATGGTTTAGTGTTCATATATTTGCAACCAAAAAATGGGTCGGAATAAATTTCTATCAGTTGAATAGCTTAACCCCGGGACAACAAATTTATAATGACGTAATTGACTGTTGGGCAAAAGTGCTAAACCATGATGAAAAAGATAGATGTCCGAGCTCACCCTATCGTTTGTTCGTTGGCGTAACACCATTTGTAAGTATTTTTCATTAATGATTGATTTAAATTTTTATAATATAAATATATATATATATATGTATATATATATAGTGTTTAACCAATGACCTATTGTTAAATAAATATACAGCTTGGGTGGATAATTGAAAGCGATAAGGAAACGGATGCAGAACGTATCAACCACTTTAAAACCAATCTGGAAAATTTTATTGAAGATTTTGAAGGCGTGCTTGACATAAAGCAGTTTGACATTATATTCTTCCTCATTTTGGAAAAAAACCATTTTTATTTGATTTGTTTTGAGATGAAGTATCCGAAGATTATAGTGATCGACAACATGAGTGATTCACAATGTCTAATAAGTTTTGAGGATGATGCCGAATTCATTAAGAAGGGAACACCGTTAAAAGTGGTAAGATGTATTTTTTAAGGGTTTATGTTCATTTAGTTATTTAAATACTTAAGTGTGTGTATATGTGCATACCAACATAAATTTATTTTCACTATGCAGAAACATATTTTTGTCTCCTACTTGAAATCAGTAGAGCATCTAAAATGGAGAGATATAGAATCGGCCTACCCTCAGAAGTTACGTATCGGTTGGTCTACGTCAAAGAACTCTACAGATTGTGGTATATTTGTTATGCGACACATGGAAACGTTTATGGGTAGTCGTACAAAAAATGGGATTGTGGGTTTCCATCGGATGAGAGCAAAATGAAGACAAAAATTAGGAATACGAGGAAAAAGTATGTCGTTAAGATCCTTACTTCGGATGTGAATGTATATAAGGAGAAAGTGTTGAAGGAAGCAGAAGAGTTAGATCAAGCAAAAAAAAGATAGATGATAGTTTAAAAACTATTATAATATTTGAATTGGGATTATGATGTAATTTTTTGGATATAGTCAGTTTAATCTTAGATGTTTCCAAGCGTGGACGATTATCCTAACTGTTTTTTTGAATAGTTTTAATCAAATGAATGACATTTAGTTGGTTATGTGATGTATGGATTTTATTCTGATGTATCACTATTACTCGTTGACATACTAATATATTATTATTATGAATGAAGTAAACAACCACCAAGTCAAACGTATTAGAAAAATATGACGTGTGATACGTATATGTATCAACTGGATTCTATGTTGTCGTACAAGTTGTATTATACACACATAACATACAAAAAAAACATGAAATCGATAGTGTTTATAAGCATCAAATACGGGTCTTTTAAATGTATTAGTAAATACCATAAAAAGCATTTTCTCACTGTTACATATATGTTTCAATATAAACAGTATCTGGTACGTATATGTACTTCTATGCAAACAACCATTTGTACGTTAATGTATGTAGGTATATATGCACGCAGGTAATTGAATATTCAAGAACAGATTTGTTAGGTCTTATTAAACATAAGATGAAACAATTAAACACTATAAAATAATGCAAGTTAAAAGTATTTGCATACAGGTACATATATGTTTCAATATAAAAACGAAAAGACTTGGATGTGTTTACGAACATCAAATATGGGACTTTTAAATGTATTATTAAAGACAATAAAAAATAATTTCTTACTGCATATATAGAAACATACATTAACGTATGAATGGCTGATTTACTTACAGGTACATATACGTACCAAATATGTGATTTATGTTTAAACATATATGTAACAGTAAGAAACTATTTTTTATGTATCTATATATGCACATATGCACCCCCCAATGAAAAGATCTTTATCACTATTACATATATGTTTCAATATAAAACACAATATTTGGTACGTATATGTACGTATATGAAAACAACCACTCGTACGTTCATGTATGTATCTATATATGCACGTAAGTAATTGAGCATTCAATAACAGATTTGTTGGGTTTTATTAAATATAAGATATAACAATTATAGCCACAAACATAGTTTAATCACACTAATATATATTTTTCATTTTAAAAAACAGCTTTATCTCTATATGTAGGATACTTTTACGTATATGTAACACACCATTATTAACAACCCATGAAAAAATGTAATAAATATTGATTCATTATCAATATGATCAAATCCAAATTATTAACAACCCATGAAAAAATGTACTAACATTATTAATTCTTTACTCTTAAAAAATATTAATAAATAGGCCAATAGAAAAAAACTCAACAAACTTATTCTTCCATTTCTTGCTCTGAACCTTCCTCGACATCTTCCTCCTCGCTTTGATCCTCACTCGAATTATACTCTGATGAATGATCTGATGAATCCTCAATTTGATCAACTTTTCCAGACAATTTTTTATTTTGTGGTTTTAATTTAACGGGACAATTACGAGTATCGTGTCCACGTACGTATTTCTTGCAAAAATTACATAACCTTTTAGGGTTCTTACTTTTAGACTTCGCCTTCTCACCAGGACCAATCAACCGCCTATTCTTTCCACAACCTTTGTTCCTTATTCCACTTGGAGGTTTGTAAGTGACTTGGTGGGGTTCTGGTTGGTGTAACACCTCCTCAAATACTACACCTTTGTTATTATGTGAAGGGTCGCATGGAAATTCACTAAAAATTTGAGACCTTAGATTTTGCAGATGGTCATCAAGTCATGTGAGACGCTCCGTATTCATCCTTAACCTATCCACACATTGTTGCATAGTGTCCATCAAACGATGTCTTAGAGCTGCATTTTCAGAATTATCTGCACAATATCTATACTCCATACTAAACACCCTTTTGGGCAATGCATCTCTACGCCATCTTCCATGCACGTATTGATGCGGAACTTTTTCAATCTTGTGATGTCTGAATACGCAGAACACGTGACGGCAAAGATATCCAATACGGGTGAATGACATGCATGAACATGTAACAGAATGACCTGACAAATCAAGATGACCTGCGAATATAACATTTACCGATTAAAAAAACTAATCAGATTCACATAAATGACACCATATTGGTATAATCACATGTACATACATATATGTACCTTGAATTCATTTAGAATTTCAGCTTTGTTGTCTTGATGTGCAATGCAGTAGTTGTATATTCCGTTAATTACCTCACGATTGATAATATAACATAACGTTTTACCCTTATGTATCTCCTTTTGCACCTCTAAAAAAATGTTACGCGTGTATATCTCAGAAGCATGACGTTCAATTAATAAGCTTGTGAGGTACTTAGGAACTGTGGTGGTGGTGTTGAATTCAAGGACACGTTGGTTATATCGTTGACCATCGATAGCATTGTCGTAACATAGTAGAAATTGGACAAGTGTGTTCGACGGGCTAGAATTATTTTGAAATATGAGTTTGAGCTCTCGCACCTTGATGTGGTTTTCATCAAACAACACATTGAAATATCCATAAAATAACCAGGGACCCACTGATCTCTAATGGAAAACATATAAGATAGCCATTTGTGATCTTGTAAACCATGCTTTTCCATTAAACTCTTCCAGCGTGACTCAAATGCGGATGGTTTTAGGTACACATTCCAAACAAGCTTATGAATGGATGCACGCAGATTTGTGTTATTTAAAATATGTTCAGACACCTAATTATGATAATAAAAGTTAGAGGTATCTGCACAAAGAACATGATATATAATACGGGGAAAAAACATAATACGTATACGTAAGTAAATCTATATTTCATTTTCACTAACAAAAAAATATATAAAAAACAAAAAAAGCTTTAAGTTAGATTATTTACACATACCTTGGACGGAAGCTTATTAGTGATATGCCACATACATAGCCTGTGGATTGAATTGTCCATCACCTTATGAACAGCCTGTTTCATTGCAGCGTCTTGGTCGGTTAAAACTAACATTGGCTGCTTGTTATGAGCTTCCAAAAAACACTTGAGCAACCACGTGTATGATTCGATCGACTCATCGTACAACAACGCAGCCCCAAAAATAACACATTTTTTATGATGATCAACTCCAGTAAATGGAACAAAGATCATATTATACCTACATAAAAACACAAAATGTAATATATATATATATATAAATATGTATATATATATAAAATTATCATTTATAATGTACATACTTGTTAGTCTGGTACGTTGCGTCAAACGCTAACACATCACCAAACGCCAAATAGTTGACCTTCGACACATCATCTACCCAAAATAAGTTCCTAATTTCATCGCCAACCGCTAGAAATTTAAATGTGAAGTTGTTTTGGCATAACATTCGGTGTTCCATTCTATCCTTGAAGTATTGGCCATCACTATCACCAATATAATTAGTGATATCCCGACTAAAGTTTTTATAATCAGTCTTTTTTCCTCTAACCATATAATGACCACCCTTCAATGCAACTTGCAATCTATGTGCTTTAGAAGGTCCGATATTTGCCAAATGACATTTAGCAATGTACTCCTTATCAACAAAATCAAGCTTACGCTTCTTCCTTGTCAAATCTAAATTATCCAAATTCACCAAACCATGATTATGTGCCTCAATAAAACCGTATACTTCAAACATTTCAGTTCCTTCTACAACTCTTGTAAGGCCCCGTTCCCGGGAAACCTCACAGTTGGTTAACCATAGCATAAAATCAGTTTAATAACAAAACATTGCAGCGGAAAATAATTAAACATTTATTTAAACTTAAAAACCCCATTGTACTCATACATTTGTCCTTTAAATGTAAAAAAAACATATTTCTTGTTCATTAATTACAATAAAGACTTCATTAACAGGAATGCCATCCATATCTCCCCAAGTAGCTTCGTGGTGCCATCCTCAGCATCAGCGCTTACCTGTCCACTATTATGCATAAAAAGTCAGCTACGCTGAGTGAGTTCTAGTTTTATATAAATAAGAAAATATAAGCTTTTATCCTCCCTATAATGAACACGCATACATCATACTTCAAAACATTACTTGCATCATATTAAACACATTCATTATCTTCATTTCTTTCATTTCATTTCACTTCATCATAAGCGAGATTGCATAAGGCAAGATCTCCATGTTGATTGACAACGAATGTCAATCCCCGTCGGTACACGTTATCCATGGTCGCTACCCTCGACGGTTGATCGATCCCCGTCGGTACACATCTTCATGGTAGCTTCCCCCGACAGTTGATCCACACTGCTAGGCACATAGCCCGCTCATGAATACGGATCCGTCATCATACATCAGACTCACATAAGTGAAGTCTATCATAGTGCTTTCAAGACTTTTCATCATCAAACGGCCCCGGGGGTAACATTCGTTAAGTTCCACTTCTTATTAGTATTATTTTTCACTTAATATATATAATACTTAGCTTATTAAGTACACAACATGCCAAGTACTAGTCATCATAACATGTAACCGACCCACCGCGGGACAGCGGGGGTTCGGGGGCGGCAGCCCCTGACAGCGGGGTCCTAGGGGCAGCAGCCCCTAGTGGGGTCCAAGGGGCAACGCCCCTGGCTGGGGCCGGGCTGCCAGGTCAGCGCGCCCGAAAATTATTTTGAGCTATTTAAGTGTCATATTTTACTTTAGAGAAATGTATTTCCTTGTTAAAACACCTTGAAATCCTTATCTTGAAAACCTTATGTTTACTATGCATAATAGCCCCAAAAACAAGGAAAAACGTTTAAATAAGGGGATCTAGAACTCACCTGAACTTAGCAAATAACTTCAATCCTAAGTTACTTAAGCTATAGTCCAAACACTCTAGCTGCACGAAAGTTAATACACAAAAACGTCATTTTCTTCATAGTTTCGCCCACAGTTTCGCTTCAGCGAAACTGCAGTTTCGCCAGCAGTTTCGCTGGGCAGCACTTCTGCTAGTTTCGCTAGACAGATTCGCTGCCTTGAGCGCCCAACTTTCGTTGGAATTTCCTACTTTCGCGAAGTCTATGTGTCAGTCTGGGTCTTAGCGAGATTCCCGGCGAACCTGTAGTTTCGCCCGTGCGAAACTGTAGTTTCGCTGGAATTTCTCCTAGTCTCGCTGAATGAGTGCACAGTTTCGCTGGATTAACTCACAGTTTCGCTGGATCGGGGCCCAGTTTCGCTGGATGAATAAAAACTAAGAACCAGCCCGTTTTTAACCCAAAATCTTAACTTTTTACGTCCAAATCCTTGGTTTAACTTCCATGAAACCAAATCTAAGCTTTTTACACGTTTTCATACGTAAAAATGTGACCTTTATGCGATTCTTTGCAACTTTTCAAAACCCAAAACCCTAGAATCCGGGTTTGATCTACAGAAGGGTTTAGGGGTCGATTCTTACCTTGTTTGTTGCTCCTTTCCTTGAGATTTGATGCCCAAACGCCCAGATCTCTAATTCCTTGACCTTAGAAGCCCCAAATCTTGAGTTTCTTGCACTTTCTCTCTCTACTTTCTGTCTCTACGAAATTTTTGTTGCTAGGGCACAAATGGAGAAGATGGTGGTGTCTTGGGCAGGTTAAGGGCTGGTTATGGGCCTTAATCTTGCCCATGAACCCCACTTAGCCCATAACCCTTTTTCCTTCCTTTCTTAAATCTCCATTAGTTAGGCCCACTTATCCTTAATGACTCGTTTTGACTTTTTGGGGTGTTACAACTCTTAACTTTAAACGAGCACGACAATCACAAACTTTAAAATTTCTTCTTCGAACCCGGGACTTTGTGGATACATCCATAGTGTCAGTTACTTTCCCCGTAGGAATACCAGCCTTGTTACACAATATGTATCTATGAGTTACAACACCTTTCTTCTTATTTTTAATACCTAAACGGGTACTAAAGCCGGCCATCTCAGCATATGACTCGTACATCCTTACAGCGTGATCCCAACTTTCAAATCTTGTTCCTACAACCGGTTTATGCTCATCGGATATGTTAGGAGTCCAATACCTAGACCCATTATGGGACTGATATAATGTGCTGCGCATAGAATCTGAAACAACGAACATATATAAAGAATTTCCAAAAAAATCAACAAAAAAAAACTAATATGACGAACAAATTTAATACCTTCATTCTCAACACCGGTTAGAAATAAGGGATCGTTTTCAGTACTTGTATGATCAAATTCCTTGTCAATCAGATTATGTGTTGTATCTAAATCAATTTCACAAAAAATATTAGCTAATAGTGTAAATAAAACTATTTACCCAACAAATATATTTTAAATACAACCAAAACATCTACATAGTCATATATCAAATACAATACTAAAAAATTGACACGAATACGTATGGTGAAAATAAAAAAACCAACCGTTTAACTATATCTCTAAACATTATTCAACTTTATGATACGTATACGTATGGACTATAAAAACGAAGATCATAAGCTCATGATCGTTACCATCTTCATCTTCTCAACTAATTAAATGCAAAACTAGAAAAAACAAAACACATAGACAAATATCAAATAAAATACAAAACCATTGGCACGTATATGTCAACTGTGAAACTATAGCTATAAATATTATTCAACTTCATGATACGTATTCGTATGCAGCGAAAAAAGGCAATATAGAAGATCATGGTCTTTACCATCTTCATCTTCTCGAATAGTTAAATTGCTCTGGTCTGCGACAATTGAATCTGCAAATGTATCATGCGTTATACCTACTGAGATCACATCCCGCAACGTATCATCGATATCAACAAGATTTTCGAATACATGGTCATCGACAATTGAATCAGTAATCGCATGGACTTCGACAATTGAATCAGTAATCGCATGGACTTCGTCAATTGAATCAGTAATCGCATGGTCTTCGACAATTGAATTAGTAATCGGATTCATATCGTATATTTGTTTGCGAATCGTCGATTGATATTAAACAGTGAAATTGAAATCGAAAACTTTGCTTGAAACAGTGAAATTCAGTTAAACAGGGATGAATATACGTTCTTATGCACGTAATTAGGGATGATTGAATTTCAATTTACGTAATATTGTTTAAAATTAAAACATATTATAATTTCCAAATTTAAAAATGGTCAAAAATACAAAAATAACCCTTGCTATTAAACAAAATTGATTAGTTTAAAAAAATATGATTGGTGGATGGAGGTTTTTAAGGTTTTCATTTATAATCAAGGTTTTCATTTGATCCCTCCTCTCTCTCTCTCTCTATATATATATATATATATATATATATATATATTTATATATATATATATATATATAGAGAGAGAGAGAGAGAGAGGGAGGTTCCCCTAAAAATTAATTTTTCCCTAAGAATACTAAGAAGTAATCCTAGCCTTCTAATTATCTAATTAAGGGCTAAGATCAAAGTATAGAAAAATAAGTAATCAAGGGTAATTTGAGTATTTTATTATATTACCCACAATTGTTGACTTTTTAAAATTTCCCCCTATTTTTTTAAATGCTAATAACTTTTTCATACGACATTATTTTTTTAAATAAATTACACCATAAAATCAAGCATTTTTTTCTCATTAATTTGAGTTTAGTATTACTATAGTTTTTTTACAAAAAAAATCAAATTATGTGAAGTTGTGCTACATTTTTAACGTTTTTGTGTTGCATTTTATAAAACAGCACAACGCTGTGCTGTATTTCATAAAACAGCACAAAGCTGTGCTGTATTTCATAAAACAGCACAAAGCTGTGCTGTATTTCATAAAACAGCACAAAGCTGTGCTGTATTTCATAAAACAGCACAAAGCTGTGCTGTATTTCATAAAACAGCACAAAGCTGTGCTGTATTTCATAAAACAGCACAAAGCTGTGCTGTATTTCATAAAACAGCACAAAGCTGTGCTGTATTTCATAAAACAGCACAAAGCTGTGCTGTATTTCATAAAACAGCACAAAGCTGTGCTGTATTTCATAAAACAGCACAAAGCTGTGCTGTATTTCATAAAACAGCACAAAGCTGTGCTGTATTTCATAAAACAGCACAAAGCTGTGCTGTATTTCATAAAAAGCACAAAGCTGTGCTGTATTTCATAAAACAGCACAAAGCTGTGCTGTATTTCATAAAAGCACAAAGCTGTGCTGTATTTCATAAAACAGCACAAAGCTTTAATTTAGAAAAAACCAAAAATCTAATCAAATAAATACAGATCCAACAGATAAACACTAATTTAAAGAACCAAAATCAAGTAATTTAGAAACAAATAGATAAACACTAATTTAAAGAACCAAAATCAAGTAATTTAGAAACAAATCAAATCCCAATCCAAAATCAGATACCCAATCGAATTGCTGCCCCTATTCAAGCACAAACAGTAAACCATACACCATCACAGAAACTAATAAACAATAGCCGCAACGCTGTTTTAAGCATTATAAGTAGAATCAGAAAAAAAACAAAAATCGTAATCATTGCTTCAATTGAAAATTACCGAGTGAGGATTTATTAATTGGAACGAGGCTGCTATTGATCTCGTAAATTGTAATCGCTGTAGGCTTGAAAATTACCGACCTTTCGTTTTTTTAAGAAAGCAGCAGCCCTAGTATTTTTTGAGGTTGCTTTGATGTTGCTGGCTGCAATTCGTATTCACAACTGGCTGTTGAATTTTGATTTCTGCATATCCATCATGATCAAGTATGATGATATGATGTATTTAATAAAACAGCACATTACATTCGAATTTGTGCTGCATTTTGATAAAATACAAAAGGGACTAATGAGTGTGTTTTAGGACCATAATGCCCTTTAATCCTAATTTGAAGAGTGCCACATGTAATCTCCTTATTCCTTCTTAGCCTACTTAGGCAAAACTTATTTCTTAATAGAACCTCTACCTATATATATATATATATGTATATATATATATATATATATATATATATATATATATATATATATATATATAGGGTTAGGATCATTACAGAACCACTTTTTATTTTCAGAACTACAGAACCATTGATTTACATAAATGTATATTAAGTATGGTAATACTTGACCTGTTTTACATATGTGTATATCAGACATGAACAATAAAATATAAAAAACAACTAAATATCACCAGGTTTAACTTACATCTATGTAAACCAATGGTTTATGATTTACATTTATGTAAGTCAATGGTTCTTTTGGTTCTGAAAATAAAAAATGGTTCTGTAATGATCCTGATCCTATATATATATATATATATATATATATATATATATATATATATATATATATATATATATATATATATATATATCATGTTTAGCATGTTAAAGTGTCGAAGTGGCTTTTTTATGTTTTTTATTTTCAATTTTGTCAACTTGGAATTAACATTTCTTAGTTTATATTAAAACTAAATTTTAGGAGCCAATCAATTTCAAAAAAATACCGATTAAAATCTATTTTAGAAACTTTAAGCTTCTGTTCTTCTTCGTTTGTTCTTGTGACTGACTACACTTTCCTTTCATACTATCGATCTCAAAATTGATATAGAGTAATTATACGTAATTATTACTCTTCACAAAAAGCTATGAACTATAGCATACGCTTTGAAGCAGGTATAGAAGCTCAAAATGTAGAGGGAGCCTTTGCTTTTGTTAATGTTCCTATGTATAGAATCGGTTGTAGGTATAGGTTCAATTAGGTTCTTCTTGTTCGTAGTGATATTCGTGTTCCTCTTGTTCGATTCAGAACTTTGTTCGCAGGTACAGGATCAATTAGCCCATTAGGGTAAACAAATTTTGATCGGTCATTTTTCTGGAACTGATTGGCTTCATGTTAATTTAAATTAAGAATTGTTAATTTCAAGTCCACAAATTAATATTTTTAAAAATTTTAAAAAAAAGCCACATCAGCATTTAACGTGTTAAACATATAAATTATATAGAATTAGCACGTTACCTGCAAGTTGAGTGATGAAATTGAAACAAAAAATTTATGACTTACTTGATTGGAAGATTGGAATGCTTACGAAAGTTGGTCACATTTCCGTGAAGCTTTCCCATATTAAGACATGATATATTTCTAATCTTTTTTATTGGATTGGTTGCGGTTTCAGCTTTCACTTTTAATATTATCGTATTACTTATCAAGTTTCGTGAAAGAAAATATAGATGAGTAAACGTAACTTTGAATTTTTTTATTACGGTGGTTTCTTATTTTTAGGCATGGTTCAAGATGTCATTTCATCGTTATGTTTTCTAATTATGAATTTTAAAAATTTAGTGGTTAATTACATAATTCTAATATATAAAACATAAAACTTAAATAACAACAATTTTATCTAGTACATAAAAAACGACAAAATAACATTAAAGTATTTAAAACGTAAAACACAATAATAAAAAATATTTGACACAAAAGCATGCCTAACTGTAATTCTCCTAATATCAATCAAAAGTCATCAATTATCTTGATTACTTTAGCAAAAATGCTCAAATGTTCGTAACAAATTCTCTGTTATATTATGAGCAACCTTCATCTCATGAAGTTAGAACTGAATATGATGATGCGTACACTACGCGTACATGCGTGACTATAACCAATGAGTTGATCAAATTCATATACCGGGAACAAACGAATCTCTTCTTCTATTTGGATTCAAAGGGGGTTTTTTATAAATGACGAACTCATTGGTTTTTTAAATTATTTTGTTTGATCATCAAAATGTGGTCACCTTTAAAAATAATAAAAGGACGTGTCATCCTCAAGATGTTTCCTAGTATTTTTAAGCTTAAACGACTTTTTATTATAACTAATCTTAAAGGATGAACTATAGCTTTTGTATATAAAAATATAAATTTTGAGTATATATAAAGACAACAACCAGTTATTGGGGACGGAAGGCACTGTTCTATGGATCAGACACGTAGCTTAACAAATCAGTTGCGATAAATGATAGTTGACACGCACTTTAAACTTGAAAGTTTGCACCAAAGCAACTAAGTTTCTGACACATGCCATCTGTAAGGGCTACACTCGTCTTCCAGATTGTCTAATAGCAACAAAATCCTTCGTTGTCAAACAAATCTTCAAGATTTAATATCGATCGTACCCTACCTAAGATTAGGATTTGCAAATTAATCACTAAGGTGGTGTTTGTTTTTTAAGAAAAAAACCTCTTCCCCACCTCTTCATCTGCGCGCATGCAGACGCGGGAAGAGGTTTTGAGTGCACAGACTGTTTGTTTTTTGGAAGACGTTTCATTAAAAAACGTCTGCGCGAGGTCTTCTTGGTACAGACATGGACTAGTGTCTTCAGGCGGGAAGACATTTCCTAAAACCACTTCTCCCTCACATCTCCCCTACAAAACCCCCATCTCCACCACCACCAACCACCGATCTTCGATCAACCACCACCTTACAGAACTGGCCAACGTTCAACCACCACCTTACAGAACTGGCCAACGTTCAACCACCTCTAGAGTATTCCGGCAACGGTTCCGTCGTACTATCCCTCTACCATGCCCTAAGCTCCCACAACGTTCAGATCGTCAGCAAACTCCTGGCCCCCGATCTCGAGTGGTGGTTCCATGGCCCTCCGTCGCACCAATTCATGATGCGATTGCTCACCGGAACTGATACCACCGCCGCTGAAACCTTCCAATTCGTCCCTCGTTCGATCGACGCCTTCGGATCTACGGTCATCGTCGAAGGCTGCGATCACGCCGTGAGATCTCCTGGATCCACGCCTGGACCGTCGATTCGCAGGGGGTTATCACTCAGGTTAGAGAGTATTTCAACACCTCACTCACTGTAACTCGATTCGTTCACTCTGCTAAACCGATTTTGTTGAATTGTCCTTCGGTTTGGGAGAGTAGCCTCTCGAATCGTGTTGGAAAATCGGTTCCTGGTTTGGTTTTAGCGATATAAGCTGAAATTGAATCGAATCAAGCAGTTGGAATAAATCGAAGTTGATTTCGATTGTGATTTGTGTTTGTTTGTGAACACGTTTTGTTGATGATGATCATCATCATATCGTGTTTGTGGTTGATGTATTTTGTTGATGTGAAATTGTACCTTATTCTCTAATGGATTTGGTTTTGTTGATTTTGTAATATCGGTGTTCTGTTTGTATGATTGTGTGGATTTTGAGTGATGATCATGAATGGTTGATGGTAGGTTATCAACTTATGATCAATAATAATTATTAGAAAACACGCAAAAAAGATACGATTAAAGATACGATGTCAATAGGAATCAATTAAAAAACATTACAATAAAATGAAAATTAATCTAAATGAGTAGTGAATGATTTGTGCATTTGGGGAGAAATTGAATACTGTTAAAAAACAAACAGTCTTTTTCTTGCAGACTGCAGACATTTGTCCACCTCTTCTGCTGCAGATGTCTGCAGATGTAGTCCGCAGACCGCAGACGTTTTCCTGCAGAAAAAACAAACAACACCTAAATCACTAACAAAATTGATTTACTATGATCTTCTAGAATACGACTTAAAAATGGTTTGAAAGCTTCTTTAAAACACACGAGATAAGTAAAAGTTACGATTCTTTTTTTTATTGCTCTTATCCCAAAAGTAGATGACCCCTAACGGTTGAGGGCCTCTTATCAATAAGCCTCATTGGCTCCATCTATAAAGGCATAATCGCCTTAAACCATTTAACTATCATTCATTACTAGTGAGCGCAATTTAATTTCCTCAAAATAGATCATCCTCGGTCCCATGATTATCAACAAGCTCCTTGCCTGACTAAAACACCCCAAAGATGAGGTGTGTGTTTGCAAAATTAATTCCGCAAAAGCATTTGATTATGTTGACTTGATTCTATGTTTGGACATCAGGACATGTGGGTTTTCTGGGCTTATGAATAAAATGTTGGTCACAACTAACTCGACAGGGAGATCCAATGTTTGGTCGTTCACTCTCTTTCTTTCTTTTATGTAGAATCTTGCTCAAAAACAAATAATCCAATCCCAACCTATGACCATCGTGTTATATTATGACCCAAGCGAAACAACAATCAACAATCAGATCCAGTACTTATATCAACTATGATTTAAGTCCAGACAACTTTCAGTTTACATTCTAGTCAAAAACATCAAAAACATATGCAAAATAAACAATATATATATATATACTAGTGGAAAGCCCGCGCGATGCGGCGGGATAGACAATTTACGATCTTTAGAAGCAGGTGTTTGTTCCGTTGTCGCCAAAATTGAATATACTTGAATGACAAGATGTAATCATCTAAAAACCTAAGCCCATGATGAATTTACACTTATTACAAGCCAAGATAATTGTATTCAATTACTCTGTATAAGCTCTTAAAAATCATTTACCTTAAAGCCGAAAAGTTGTATTTCGTTTGAATTTAAATAGTATCATTGCATGACCGAAAAATCATTTACCAAGGAAACATGACCTGCAATCTCAGTGATATACCAAAATATGCACAATTTAGGAGGTTTTATACAGTAGAAAAACACTTTAAATACCACACACTTGACCTGCTCAAACCAATTTATCTAATCTGTGAAAATATTTACCATTTGACCCGTTAGAAACAAATTATAGCCCGAACTGACTCATGTACCCATAATCTGGTTGAAAGTTCCACCTTCTAAAGTTATAAAGGTTCTGATGGTTCTCATATCAGGGCTTCATATTACAATTGGCACTTACAGGACATGAACTCTATTTGTTCAAATGGTTGTCGGATCGCAAAATGCATGAAAGAGTATTTTATATATAAAAAGAACTACAAGGGAGCTTTGAATTCAATCCTTCTAGCAAAATCTGTACATCAAAAACTCTGGGAAGACAGTCCATATCTGCTGAAACAATTGCCTGGGATTGGTATGGTGACAGCAAAGGTTTTATTCTCTCTAAAAATCTCAAGATCTGTAGAGCAAAATTATTTATTTTATTATTTATCCATGTTGTGATAAGATAATAGTTTAATAATCCACCTACCTATTGTTTATGTTCAGGCTTTACAATCTATGGGAGTGAAATCATTTGAAACCCTTTCTGAAGGAGACCTAAGGAAAATAGAGATGGTTACCGGTCGAAAATTCCCATTTGGCAACCACATTAAGGAATTATTGCTTTCACTTCCACCAAAAGTTGATATGAAGGTTGAAGAGATTAGATGTCCAAATTATGGAAAGTCAAAAACTTCATAAACAATTCAACATCAAGATTCAAGTTATGAGTCAACTACTATTATTTGGATAATGGATTGCTTTGAGATTCAACAATTCAACATCAAGATTCTAATTCAAAACCTGCAAATATGCCTAATCAAGCTCATCTATGTAGCTATCAAAGACCGGATCTTGCATTTGGTACCCAAACATTGAATTAGTTCTCCTAACAACACACTACTTCACATATGACAACCATTTAAGTGTGTTTTAATTGTTTTAAGTATATTTGAGTAAATTTTAATCTTATTTTTTGAGGTTATTATTTTTTTTTAATTTAAACTCCAAGGCTTGAAACAAGCCAAGCTTGTTAAAAACAGGTTGAATAGGCACCATTAATATGTAGAGAAGAAATAACAACAAGAGATACCTGGAAAACTTGGCGAGCATTTTCAATAATTCCTCGTAATTTCACCTCTGAAAGAAGAGAAGTTGCAGGGTTTCCTGCTGTCACTATCTTCTTATCGTTCAATTTAGAGACAACAACGGGGTCGAATCCATGAAACATTTCCCTGCATACAGGTCGCCCAGTTCATTTTGAATTATTTTAGATCATAAATGAAATATATAAATTAATAAATTTAAAAATTTCTTCTTGCAAAAAAATAGTGTGCATACCTAAATAAATGCCTTTTGTTGAGAATAGCAGGCCAGGTCATTTCAGCCAAAGCAGTTGATAAACTGAACAATTCAAACAGTTTCCTGAAAGTTGTCATTCATTGACACATAAAAATATGATGGTTAGAAATATAATTCAATAATTTATTAAAGACGGATAAACAGACTAAAAGTTTCAACAAGTAATTAAAGTAAATCAATTTGAATAAAAAAACATAAGTGGTAGTAATTTATCAACGTGTCAATATGAATTGGATCACTGTATTATTAGAACAAGAATCTTAACTTTTTCTAATATAACGTTTGATTTAGTTTTATACATTTTCTTATGTTTTTTTTGCCAACTCAACCCATTTGAGGCATTTTTTTTCCAATTAAATCTTTTAAAGTAACCCTCTTAACTTGTTAATACAACTTTGTGCTAAAAGTACAATTCCCAAAAACAACTCATTTTAGCTCGTTTAAAGTCTCACAAAACATTTTACTACTTAAGCTTTCAGCATTATGAAGAAAGATGTTTCTGGTTCGATGCATTAGTAGCCCAAGACCCCACATTACAGACACAATAAGGCTCATTGCTGAAAGTTGCTTTACTGCCAGTCGCAATTGTCCGAGCGTGTCTCCAACGTCCTGCTGAGCTTTAACAAAAGATTCAGCCTGCGTGAAAACAATCAATCAATCATAAACCAAAGATCAAACAACGAAAATCAACTCATTTTGGAAAGTAAACGACAAGAAGAAGTTCATGCAGTCATAGTTAGTATCTTGAAAACAATCAATCAATCATAATCCAAAGATCAAACAACGAAAATCAACTCATTTTGAAAACTTGATAAATTGGTCCTAGAATAATATACACATCCTGACCAAAACATGTACCTAGAATAATAAAATTGAAAGATTAGTGAAGTGTTAACACACCAAGATGCTTGATGATACCGGGCAAAGTTGCCTGCATCGCTGAACCAACGGTAAAGAAGAATTATATTAGTGATATTGACTATTTCAGTATTATCATTCACATGAAAAAGGTCAAAATGGGATTCACTCACACCGTTGAAGTCGAGTAGTCGACTTCTTTCAAGATACTAACTATTACTGCATGCACTTCTTCATTGGTTCTACTTTTGAACATATAATATATACATCCTGACCAAAACATGTACCTAGAATAATAAAATTGAAAGAATAGTGAAGTGTTAATACACCAAGATGCTTGATGATACCGGACAAAGTTGCCTGCATCGCTGAACCAAGGGGAAAGAAGAATTATATTAGTGATATTGACTATTTCAATATTATCATTCACATGGAAAAGGTCAACATGGGATCCACTCACACCGTTGAAGTCGAGTAGTCGACTTCTTTCAAGATACTAACTATTACTGCATGCACTTCATTGGTCTGCTTTTGCCTTGTTACTTTTCCGTTAGCATGTAGAAATATATTATGCATTAGTAATATATAGACACGAAATTAGTACATTAATATAAAAAAAACATGTCAAACCCCTTAATGATACCAGAGCTCTTGAATATAAACTCCACAGCTGATGAGTAATAGATGAGTTGTGGTTGAGAAATGGGAGCACAATGCAATGACTTATTTTGTTATAAGAGCCATCAGTGACCACCATTCTTGAACATAGTTACCGAAAACGGTCAGGGACCCGCGATCCCCGTATTGGTACGATTAGTACCAAAACGAAATACGTAGCGTACCCAATCGCTCCGGTACGTCGGTCGGTACGAAAATTCAATTGAACCATACACCGGCCAATTCGCGATTGCAGACAACCAAATCAGTAATTCGCTACATGACATTGTTTGATTTTTCTAGTAACAATGGTCACTTTATCATTTGTAAAAGAAAACACATCCAACACCCCCTCATTGACACATGATAAGAACAATCACTGAATAATTAGTAACAACTCTCATTTCTGATCATAATTGCACAAGAACAATCACATAATCATCCATCGGTATCCATTTTTTTCAAATCAAATAACTAATTAAACAAATGAACAACATATACCAAGAGTATCGTAAGGAGACTTCTCATCAGTCCAATTAGCAAACCGGCGATTTCAGCTTCCACCACCGTCGATTTCACCGGCGACGGAGACGATTCCGATGAGCGATCAAACAAAAGAGTGAAACGAATTGTATTATATAAATGGGTAATCAAACCTAAACAAGAGCATACCTGATGAACGACGAGAAAGAGGGTACATCTGAGCTAGTTAGAAATCAGCACCAAAGTTGAAGAAAGAAGATGAATCTGATGATGATTTTACACCCATTAAGAAGATACCCAGCAGCGTTAATCCTAAGAAAGAAGGATCTGCAAGTGCTGAAATGGTTGATTAGGCATGATATACAATGTTGGGTAGTTCAAAGGTAACGCACGGCGGTGGAGGCGAAGAAGAAACATGAACGGGCGCGTCTTACGAGGTGAGTAAATTTACTCTTCTGCCCATCCTTCACATATTATAAAGGAGTATATATATATATATATATATATATATATATATATATATATATATAAGAACAAATAAACACTGAATAATTTGAATATGTTTGTAACTGAACTGGTCGTCTATATATTTCAACAATTAACCACAATGCGACCGAGTCAGCCGGTCAGCCGGGTTAGCCCTTAGGGGTTGTTTGCAAGGAGGGCCGGGTCAACCATTACTTGACTCGGTCAGCACCTCCAAAAAAAGGATGGTAAGCCCGGATGACTCGGTCAGCAGCATCATTTTTACAAAACAAACGGGCTGACCCGCAAACCGAGTCAGCCGGTCAGCCCGGTCAGCCGAAATCAAACACACCCTAAATGATAATAACTCACAACGCGACTGATCTGGTTGTCAAGACTCGATCAAAAACAATTTAATTTATCGGTCTTAGCTACCTTTATTGCGCGAGGGTAAGTAAGGTCGTCTCCTCAGGGAATATGTGAAAAGTGTTTAACGATTGTAACTCAATTAATGTAAAAACAAAAACTTTAAACTAAAGATTAAAACTTTAAATGAATTACTAATCACACGTGCATAAAGCAAGAAACTTTAAAACGAATTTGATTAAATATTAAGAAACAATCACTTTCGGGTTTCCAATTCTGCAAGATCAACAATTGGTACTCTTAAATTAGGGTTTATAAGAAACAATACTTCAGGATCTTAGCTTTTGATTAAAGTGACAACAAAGGAACAATCTTTTAAAACTCGTTCATTCACAATGTTACCAATTCGCTTATATCACGTTGCTTACTTTTCTTAATGAGTTCACGATGCAAGGAAACAGACAAACTGATAATTAAGCAAACAACTTTATTTATAAACAAATTGTTTAAATCAATCAAAACATAATATTGCATTCAATAGATCAATGTTTAATACAAAAACCTAATCAATCATACCAATCGTCTCACCTTACAAGAATCGTACTTCCGAAAGCAATCAAGAGAACCTAGCCATGCATCATCTTCATTGAATCTTCAATCTTTGATTGGATGTTGTTAATGCTTGATTCAGGTGAAATCGTGGTGAAAAGAACTCTCAAAAACACCTTGAAAACCTCTAAAATTGGTCTGGGGGAAGTCTGCTTTCGAAACCCTAATGATTAGGGTTATATAGGATTTAAAATTTGAAATAACCCTCCAAATATCGTGTTAGACTGTATAGGCTGTAAGTTACGGCCTGCCTTCAACCAGACGGCCAAACCTTCTGCGTTACGGGGTTCACAGACGGTCTCAGCACAGGGCCGTAAGTTACGGTCTCAGCACATGGCCGTAAGTTACAGCCTCCCTGCATTTTTTTCACAATTGCTTCACATGTAACTTTTTACGAGCTTTCCATTGACAGGTCTTGGGCCACGTAACTCTTTTCATAGCCCAAGTTATGCCCATTTTAAGTTACTCTGGTCTTGCACCTTCGGTTTTTGCATTTCTTCACTTCTCGGGCCCCGATTTCCATCCCGCTTCTTCCATACTCTTCATATTTCACCAAACTTAGTTCCGGTTTCCTGTTTTACATCTTTTGGTAATTGCGCATTTGGTCCTCATGGTTTCATCCTTTGCTTTATTCACCTCAAAATAAGTTTTCTTAAGCTCAAATCCCCACAAATCAAAACACGAACAAAGTAATCCCATTCCATAACCTTGAATTATTATCACTCGATCAGCCACCGATGCCTATGTTTGTCCATGGATATTTTTTGAGAGGTTAGTACCCTATGTTTGTAAAAAGAACGTGCAATGTTTGATGGTCCCTTAAAAAATGGTCCCTTAAAAATGGTCCCTAGAAAAAGTTGTCCCTTGAAAATGCAATAGGCCAACAATCAAGTTGAGCAACATGACGAATTCAGAAGTGAGACGGCTGAATCAAACACTTTCAAGTCAAAATGAGTTATGTTGAAATATAATTATTAAAGTTAATTACATTAGTTGGTAAAATATTTCACCTTTTAGTCATCATCTTTTTAGAATAATATTTTATACTTTCTATACTTAGTTAAACGTAACACGATCATGAGATTACTGTTTTGTTAAATTTTCTATCAATTTTTAATCTATGTTTACGATTTTATTGTTTTATTTGTTTTGAACGGAAATATTTTTATATTTAAAAAAAACTACTAGCATAAAACTAGCCATAGCGAATTGAAATAACGATTATGATACCATAAGAAAAATTACTGACCTAGAACCAATACCTTGAAAACTAAAAACATTTAGTTTAGTACTTTAGTTGAATGTTTTGTTTTTATTTGATTTTATTATTAGATTACTTTATTTTTTATTTGATTCCAAAACTTATTATTAATTTGTTTCGTACTTTTATTATTATCATAGATAAATGTCTCATCATAATGATCACGTATTTAAGTAATTAACGAGTTTTCTTTTCCCGTCGTGTGTTACCGCGACATCATATGGCCGTGATAAAGTATTTTTTACAAATTAAATTTACGTCAATACGTATAGTGACTCGAATTTATACAATTAAATGAAAAATTGAAACGTATTATATTTGATCCAACTTATTTCCAAACAAAACTTACGTCGCAACATAAACATACAATCGCTTCTACTCGTTTTCGAATTAAATTTACGTCGAAACGTAAAGCAAATGAAAATATATTACATTTAACCAGGTGCATCTCCAAACAAAACTTACGTCAAAATGTTGACCAACCTAAAGCATACATAAAAATAAGTACGAAAACGTTCTATATTTGATCCAGTTAATATCTGAACAAAACTTACGTGAAAACTTGACGTATGTCGAAATGTAGACACTCTTAAAATATGACTTCTTTTCTTAGCTAATAGTATAATTGAGATTACCAACTAAGGTAGATAAATTCTTATTACGTATTGTAAGAAAGCTTATTAAAAAATAATAGAAAAGTCAAACTAGAAAACTTAAAAGTGTATCAAAAAGGGAGTCGAACCTGGGTTTGCCGCATTGAAAAACAGGGGGTGAACGATTGGGCTAGGAGGTTTTTATAAAGCTTTTATCAAGTTATATATAATACTAGCTATAGTAACCCGTGTGTTACACGGGTTGAATACATAAAAAGTTAATATAATAAAATTTATTAATTATAAAATAATATTTTAAAATATAATATCACTGGAATTATGTATTAGAAATGACTATAAGTTATAAAATAGTGATATCAACTTTTTAAAAAACTTTATTTTTTTCAAAAAAAATAAATAAACGTTTTGTTCTAAAACAAACCGTATAAAAATGTCATTTTTAAAAATTTTCTTATTATAACTCTTAAATTTAATTATTTTTGGTTTTAAAAAAATAACTTTTTAAAAATACCAATTTTAAATATTTCATATTTTAAAAAAAAAGTCTTATGCTTTAAATAAATTTATTATTTTATAAAAAATTGTTTATTTAGAAATGACATTAATAAATAGATCTCTTTATTAATTTATTAAATCTAAAAAAATGTTAAATAATATTATTAGTAATTAAGGTAATTATTTGATAGGAGAGAGAGACGGGAAAATTTTAATGAGAATGATTGTGGTGTTGACACGTGTCATCCCATATACCTTTTTATTAGAATAGGAAGATAGTGTATCAATAATATAAAAAAAACTGAATAACCCACCGAGTATATATTTTTCTCAAAGATTCATCAGTATGGTATAACGAAAATTCTTTTTTTTTTTACTAATGCTAAAACGAAGTAATTATACAGTGATGTCAAATATGAGATCTCAAAAGATATACTTGTATCAATTCTCAAGCTTGTTGTATGTCAATAGTAAAAAAATATAAAAATATACTAAACATTGTCAAAAGTTATGTAGGTTTTAGCGATATATATGGTATATAAAGCATAGAGATGGTATATATTGAACATTTATTAATTAAGAATAAATTTGTTTCGTATATTTAAACATGATTAGGGTTTCATGCATGTGATATGCTTAATTTACAGCTTTCATCCAACTTTTGTAACATTTGCTATGGTGTGTAAACACAACTATGAGGTGTACTTCTATAAACTCTTTCCAATCTTCCGCAACGTAATGGATTAAAAAAGTTGGGATCAAATAGGTGAAATATTATAAACAACACAAAATATTATAAAAAGAGTTTACCAAAGATCATATGTTGATCTTATCGATACTCCAGTCCCACGTTGTCAAACAATGATTAAAATACAATGGAGTTTTGACTTTTGAAGAATCAAACGATTCTTAATACATACAAAGAAGTATAAATATAGCCATGAAGAAACCAACAAGGTCTTTTGAACTAATTAAAGATATGAAGTTTAAATAAATTTTTTCACTAACCTAAAACTACCCACATTTAAACATGTGGTCTTGTCGTCTCTTCTTGCGGCTGCAGTCCAACTACACATATAATGTCAATCGAAGGACGAGCAGCAATGGTTGCGTCCACTCGTCAATCGATGTTCGTGTGTTTATGGTTTGAGAAGAACCTTACCATATAATTATCGATCAATGCCCGCCTAAATTTCTTATAGTCATGTCTCTAAGCTGCCTTGTAGTGGCGTGTGACCATGTAGTGAGATAATAAGAAGAATATATTTCGGTTAACCATGTGTTACTATCGTACATCATCGGAGTTTTTGTGAGACGAGATGTGAATAGGAGATCGGAAAGTAACAAATATGCTTAATTTTCCATGGTGGAAACAAGAATAGAAATATATGGAAAGGGGCGATTAGTACAAGATGAGCTTGTCTTGAGATTATGTGGATATAATTCGTTGTCAACTTATATGGTTAAGGAATAATATATAAAATTAGGAAACCAAAGCTTTTGCAAACATCAATTGAACATTAAAATAACTTTAGGGACCATAATGTATTCGTATGATTATGTTTACTTTAGTTCTGTTATATTTTATAAGTATTTAAAATCAAAAAAATATTAACATCTTTATATATGTTCACATCTAAAGTTATAAAAATAAATAAGATATCATTAAATTATTTAAATGTGACAAAGACACTAATTAGATGCATTTTCTTATTGTACAATTTGAAAAAAAAAAAAAACTTTTGAATGAATCAACAACGTATGCCAAACAACATTGACCCACCCTATAACCTTACATGAAATCAACATAAAAATAGCACAGATCTCAAATTCACTAATAAAATCATAACTACAAGAAGTCTAAACTCTAATATTCAAATAATAATCCTACTTGCATACTAAATACACTTCACATTAGGTTTTCATATTTTCATTATGACTCGTTAAGGTATGTTTGTGACACCTTCGAATTCCATCTTTTGTGGGATATCAATATTACCCTTCCTATTTAATGTTTTTGAGTTGTCATAATGAATATTTAAACACTTGAATGGATGGTTTATATATATATATATATATATATATATATATATATATATATATATATATATATATATATATATATATGTTGTTCTTATTTTTAACTAAACAATCCACCATATAACTTTTTGTTGAAGTAATATTAAATGAATGGGTGAGTTTGCTGTATCATCTTCGTCTTTTTATTGTTTGGGGTGGGTCAACTTTGGCTTGAAAATGACATAAAATAGCCAATGACTACCAAACTCACAAATAAGTCATGACTCATGATTAGGAGATGAAAATGCCCAAACTATCTAATACTCTAATTATCTCGCAATCTTTTTTCAAAGAGGTGCTAAATGTGCTCCCTTCACACACTTGATGTGTCCCTCCATTACTAAAAGGTAATATCCCTCGCATATATAAAAAGTAATACGCTTAGTATATGGTGTACGTTTAGTCACTTATTTTTTAATAAAAACCTTTCTGTTTTTAAATATTAGTATGTATGCTTTCATTCAACACAAAACTGCCCACATAAAGTCAAATCTCCATATCTTAGTCGCATATTCAAAAAGGTTTTCATCTTTCAACTATGAATCTTGAAGTGTATGCGTGTTACACCTTCAAAATTTATATCTTACCATGTTCCCTTCGTATTTAATATGTCAAATATAGATCAATCATTTTCATGGTGTAACCGTGTGTCAGAAAACCATAATCTACATCTACTTTAGGTTCTTATCTTTTGAATCATATTGCTTCAACTTTTGGCTAACATAAACCTACCATCAAGATTTTCAACTAGAATCACCTCACAATGTTTAAGCTCTTTATTCAGCCTTCATAAAACTAAGGCGACGAATCAACACGTAACTTATATCCATGTGATAGTAGCATACGACTTTTATCATATGTTGATATCCTTTCGCTTGAGGTTTTGAGCGCCCTTTTGAACAACTATGGTTGATGCTCCTCCATCTTTCAAAATCCTATATAACTAATAATCTGCACTTCACTTAGAGAACTACCATTCCTCGATAATCTTTCTTTTACCATCTTGTAGTGTTTTAAGCACGTCTTCAAGTATCACAACTGTCCACTCACTCGAATTTGTTAGTAATCATTGGTTGAGATTTGAGAACCACACACAATCGAAGTCACCTAGACATATTAAATGCTAGTTAGTAAATAGCTATCAAATACATTGCTAAAGTATAAACAATAAGGATCATATATAATGACTAAAAAATGACTAAACTTACGAGACAAACA
Organism: Flaveria linearis; assembly: GCA_024085815.1. Taxonomy (NCBI): domain Eukaryota; kingdom Viridiplantae; phylum Streptophyta; class Magnoliopsida; order Asterales; family Asteraceae; genus Flaveria; species Flaveria linearis. The sequence continues at coordinate 14,207,641 of CM044005.1, read as the reverse complement.
TAACATAAGTATCATACTTTTAATCAATTCTTTTAGAAAAATAAAATTAACACAAGTAATAGAATCAAAATTAAACAAACAAAATAGAAAAAAAAGTATATTAAGTTTTAATAAATTAAACTGATTTTAAGAAACAACTAACCTAGACACTCTTTAAAACCCGCTCCTAAATCACTATCAATGTTTACAAGGAACAAAAACTTCCAACCACTTAAAGAAAACACATCCACTAAGCATCTCCTTTTCTTTTAAACAACATTTTATCCTTCTAATTATACTTAGTTTTATATTTGCAAACATTTAAATCTATATTATAGAGTTAATTACATGAAAGTTCCCTATGCTTAGTCTTATTTTCACTTTCCCTTCATGGGTTTAAAAAGCTACAAGGGCGAAAAGTTCTCTGTCATGGATGACCGCTATACATTTTCTGTTAAATTATATTAAAATGACTAAAATATCACTGACTATTAAAAAATAATATTTAAAAAAAATGGGACCCGCAACTTCACATTCAACCTTAAAACACTATTATTCTACCAAACTACCACCATCATCCTACAAGACTACCACCGCTGCCTACCACCGCAGCCCAACTCTATCTTCCTCATTACCATAGTCCCCTTCATCATAACCCACCACCACCACTTCTTACTCACTAGAACACCACAAAAAGTATCCCCTGGTAGATCTGTGGTAACAAAAGCATCACCCGTCACCACCATTGCAGCCCTAACCTTGATTGGATTCGAGGTGGTGACCCGTGGTGTCGGAAATGGTGGTTGCAGGTGGTTGGGATGGTGATGGTGGCTACGTTCTGGTGGTGTTGGAGATGGTGGTCTCACCGGAGTTGTCGTCGGAGTTGTGGTTGTTTGTTGGAGTTAAACTTGAGGACGAAGAAGAAATTTGGGGCGGGGCGGAGCGGAGTGGGTAGGGGTTGGGGTTGGGGTGTGGGTTTTATAATATTTTTATATTTTCATAAAAGGTGTATTAGTCATTTTTTTTTCAAAATTAACAACAAAAGTTAACTGTTATCCACGTCAGTAACCTTTTGTGTTACGTTTGTTCAAACCTATGGTCCGAGCTTGTAGTTTTTCAATCCTGAATATCGAAAGTGAAAACAGACCTAATGACATTAACATTTCATGTAATTAACTCTATATTATATTTGTAAAAGTAATAGTCAATAATAACACTAGTCTATAAGAGAACAAACATATCTAATATACTACTAGAAACGCATAATACGTTTCTTCTTAGACTTAATTTTTATTATCAGCATTTGAAACTCTTGAACAAATTTTTTTCATTAGACGAAATCAGTTGTCAAAACCAACACAAAATTATCAGTGTAATGTTTGTTTTTTAACCACCACATCCATTTGACGTATAAACGGAGAAGACGGAGGGAGTGGACGGCGTCTGATCCACCTGTCACCACAAAACCTGGTGGCTCCATCCGGTGTAGGTGTAGGTATTTCTTTCCACCGTCACCGTCTCCATTAATCCCTCAGCCCAAACACACAAACACACACACACACACACACACACACACACACACACACACCCTCTCTCTATCAAACCCTAATAAATCAATCAATCAATCATCTTGCAAAGCTCCGATCCGATGCCATGCGTTGTCTCCACAGGTACCGTTCGATCTTATCCCTAATCTCATCCCAGTATCTTGACTTTTCTAGGGTTCGAATCTCCTTCATCTTACCCTTATAATTCGATCCAATCAATCCCTAGCTTCTTTCTTTCTTTCTCAATCGACTGATGAAACTTTGGGATCGATATGAATCTGTGGCGGTTCAATTGCTTCCGACGCGCGATTATCCACATCGGTTACGACGTTGACTGATTTGGGCTGTTTAGATTAAGCGATTAACTTTTGTTGTTTCCGTAAGGGTTTGTGAAGCGAAGCCCTAGTAAGTGTTGTAATGCCGGCTAAAGAGAAGATGAATGGGGGTCTGTTGACGACGTTATCCATGGACAATAACAATAATAATTTTTTGTCTATGGATTCTGGTTTGTTCGAGAGGGAGATGAATCAGACCACGCTACCGCCCGATATCAATCTCCCGTTCTCGGCTGAGCCGAGCCCGTTGAATGATTCGTGTGAGATGTTAGATGCTGGTTTAGGGTCGCAGCATTATCAGAGTGAGACTCAGATTTGTGTTACGAAAAGTGGGAAGAAATCGGCCAAACGGCTTGATAGCATGTGGGGTGCTTGGTTTTTCTTCAATTTTTACTTTAAACCAGCTTTAAACGAGAAATCGAAGAACAAGGGGAATAGGGAGAATGGGTATGATAAGTCAGAGTTGAAGTTGGATGTGTTCTTGGTGCAACATGATATGGAGAATATGTATATGTGGGTGTTTAAAGAGAGGCCCGAAAACGCCTTGGGGAAGATGCAGTTGAGGAGTTATATGAACGGGCATTCGCGACAAGGGGAAAAGCCGTTTCCTTTTTGTGCTGATAAGGGGTTTGTTAGGTCTCATAGGATGCAGAGGAAGCATTACAGAGGGCTGTCTAATCCTCAGTGTGTTCATGGGATTGAAGTCGTTCGTTCGCCTAATTTGATGGGGTTAGATGAAGAAGAAAGGAGAAGGTGGATGGAGCTTACTGGAAGAGATTTGAACTTCTCTATAGCCCTTGAAGCAAGTGACTTCTGTTCGTGGAGGAATCTTCCAAGTACTGATTTTGAGATCGAACGACCTCTAGTTCTGAAAGATGGTTTGTCTAATGGTAATCATCATCATCAACAGCACCAACAACAGAAGAGATTGATGTTATCAGATCATGCTCATGGTGATGTGAACGGATATGGGATGGATCTTTTGGCGGGTTGTAATAGTAATGGTAAACGGAGGAAGAACAATTCACCGCTTGGGAATGGTGATGAAAGCTCTGATTCGGTTCTTGATGTTAATCATGTAGGGCCACATTGGGTGAATGATGTTTCCGGGGTGTTGAAAAATGCATCAGGGCCTGTTACAGCTGCTAAAACCATTTATGAAGATGAAGATGGTTTCTTGATAGTGGTGAGTTTGCCTTGTGTTGATCTTGAAAGGGTGAAAGTTACATGGAGAAACACACACTCACAAGGGGTGGTTAAGATTTCTTGTGTAAGCACCGGGTGTAGGCCAGTGTTAAAAAGGCAAAACCGGATGTTTAAAATGACTGATTTAGCCCCGGAGCATTGTCCTCCCGGGGAGTTTGTAAGGGAGATCCTGCTGCCATTGCCGATTCCTGAAGATGCAAATTTAGAAGCTTACAGGGATGAAACGGGGACCATGCTTGAGATAATCGTGCCCAAACATCGTGTCGGACCTGAAGAACACGAGGTGCGTATCTGTCTTCGCCCGTCTCAAACCTGACTTAGTAGAAACTAAACTCTGGTTTAGTGTTTGTCTGTTGTGTTAATGCTTCATTGATTTTGCTAACCTTATTTACTAGTGAAATCTTTGATGAATTAATAGGTGTTTGTCTTTGTACCCTTTGTTTTATGTTTATTGAAACCATTTCAAGTGTTCTGTTGTGATTTTGTGGCTGTACTTTTTTAGTTTGGTTTAAATGTTGAACTCCAATTGTGGATCAAAATATATCATTTTTACTGTATTGGGGCACTTATACTAGGTTACTTGTTGAACCAACTTGTTCATATACTTTTTAGAGGCTGCAAGAAGGGTGGGTTGGGAACCTGTCATTATTTTAGCACTGCTTGAACCGGGGTAGTGTGGGTTGGGTTGCACAGCAAACACGCTTCTGTGTTATTTTATTTTTATAAGTATTTCGGTGGCGTGTTCCATCCTGTTTGAGTAGTCTCTTTCCATCTTATAGTGCCCCTTTGACCCATAAACGAAACCTAAATCCACCTATTCTAAAATAAATGGGATGAAATTCCCACCTCAAATGTATATTGTATCATGCATTGATAAGTTTCCATAACAACATATAAGTGTGGCTTAAGCCAACAAAAAGAAGTTGTTTATGAATAAGTTGTGTTATCTGGGCAGAACCGGTTGGTTTTAGAAAATGATTATTTTTGTTTGAATCAAAACCTGACTGAAATGGGTTTGGGTAAAAGCGGGCCTTTTGAAAATGGTAAATTTGGCTCGGGTCAGCCGGTCAGAATGGGTTCTGATCAGAAGCGGCTCGGGTTGAAATGGGTCATACAAGGAAAAGCCTTACTGAACCAATCCAGGGGCTCATTATCAGCTCTTTCATATATCCCAATAAAATTGCAGCAGCAAACAAATACTCCACCAGACTTGGGAGTTATTCATGTCATACACAAAGCAACAACCATACCTGTTTGTAGTAGCTTTTAAGAATACAAATTTATTCATCATCATACCTGTTCCACATAGCTGCATAATTCTGAGCATTTGATCTGCAGCGGCTTCAAAAGAATTAGCAGCCCTCTGATAGATTCTCCTAACTGCAATGTCAGCAAGCATCTTAATCTCTCAAGTGACCAAGTGCAGTGCAGTATTTACCAAGACTGCACTTTGATCTTCCTTATTCCTCTTATGGGCATGCAAAACTCCCATCATTTTGAAATAGACAGATTTCATCACCACTACCCATCATATCCCTATAAAGGGTGCTCCCAATAAAAACGAGGTTTTTTTTTCCCTTCAAATTTCGTTGTTGTAAACGCTCGTCATTTAGATCAAATAAGCTTTAGATAACTATCCAAACATATAATTAGCACATTCGTGCAGCAGAATAGCAGTAGTTCCACCACTAAATGTGGACGATAACATCCTGCACCTGTGCACCATTGTTAATTCATGTTAGCTTTCAAGCCATTAGTCCTCCGCATAGGAAGGATAGCAGCCACATAGCGATTCAAAACAATTATATATAATACTAATTACTAACATTTTTTTAATGGGTTGTACCTTATGTATAATGGGTTGTACCCTTAGTTTTTTAATGGACGATAACATCCTGCACCTGTGCACCATCAAGTGTTATAAACTTATACCCTATGTATAGTGGGTTGTACCCTTTTTTTTTAATTTTACTTTTAGCCCTAATACTTTTACATATTTTATAATTTAACTTCTATAATTTTTCACTTTCAATTTTATACCCTATACTTTTCGTATTTTTTCGAGTGGTATATACTGGATATGTTTGTTTGTTTGTTTGTTTGTTTGTTTGTTTGTTTATACTTTTCATATTTTAATAATTTTTTGTTTTACGAGTTAACACACCGCAACGTGCGCGTGTGGTTCAATGTTTACACTTATTTTTTCCCCTATAACGGTTCCGGCACAACGCACATGTCTTAGATCAACTTAGTTTTTAATGTTTTACGTTTCACGTGGGTAATTCAACGTTTCTACGTCTACTTTCCATTCGGTTTTATATTTTTTGTTTTATTTTTTTTAAAAGAGCTTTTCCGATGTTGGTGGTGATGGTAATATGACATTGATGTTACTTCGTATGATTTTACGCCTCCCGCCACAACGTGGGGGCTTAATAGTAGTTTAAATTCAATTTGAAACTCCCACATAAACCACCATTTACCAACCTCAATTCTTTTTGAAGCACCAAAGCCATATAAGGTAACTCATTTTTTTGAAAGGTGTATAGGTAACTCATTTACATCAAGATTATACTCGATCATCATCTGTTGTAGATCGATCTTCAGACTACAACGATCTACGTTCATTAATCAAACACACATCAGTAAACTTCTAAAGGATCATGATGCGAGTATTATAAAGTGGATTCATTTCCATTAACAAGATGTATAGAAAGTAATAAACAGCCCAAACATTCTTGAAATAGATTTAAATAGGTATAGTACCTACATTAGTTGTAAATTGTTATCTTGCGTAATAAATAGGCCAAATAATTTCCAATTTTTTTTGAAACCATGGTGTAAGTTTTTCAATAGCTTATTACCAAGGACATAAATTTTAAAAAATTATGACCTCATCGAATAGAATTATCCAGTTTGTATCCATTACATGACTTTTATGGTTATGCTACTATTTGTAGCACCACAAACCCAAAGCAATATACTCCAAGTTTGTACTAGTTAACTTAATACTATTGTGCAGGTTAGTAGTGGGTTAATACTGACGTGCTTAATTTCATGGGACTCACAAATCTTATTTTACACCCAAAGATGGTCACAAACTTTGTAAGACAACAAGAACAACAATTTTGTTAGATAAAATTTAAGAAGATTAACAAAACCACAACCGTCAAAAATAGAATACCTCAACTTCGAGAACACATGTTTGCGTATTTTGATCATCAGTAAACCATTTTCTTCCGATATATGTTCTGCAAATTATAACAACATCGGCAATGACATATTTATAGACATTTTTTCTTATATATGTGGATGTTATTATGCTTCCTTCTATTGGGGATTTAGTTTTTGAGTTAAAAGTTTATGAAGATGAACTTAAAAATAAACTTGAAAAATCAAGATATGTGAATTTATAGATGAGTGGGCCAAATAGTGGTTGGATGATACTAAAAATAAAAAACAAAAACTAATACTATATACGTATTTTTAAATTAAATCCTTTAACTTTAAAAGGTGGTGATGATGTGATAATGTCTTTAGTTTTTTTAGTCTTACTATTGGAAAAGATTTAAAAAATAAATGTTTTTATGATGTAGCAGTTAACTAGGTAGATTTTTTTGATGTTTCTTACTAATGATGTTCTAAAGTCTTGCCTCATATTGAACTGCTGTTAACGACCAACAAGGGTTAAAATGTCGGCTCCTTTATAACGAGTTTTCTTGATATTTATATATATAGTAGAATCCAAGCTTGGGATGAGAATGTACTACTTTATTTTAAATGATTTGCTTGACAAATATATAGTTTACTACAAGAAAGTTCAACTCTTGCACATGTTTGTGCAATGCCAACTCATCAAAAAATTATACCATTTTATATTTTTTATTCTATACATGGTTTTTAATCAATCTCTTTACTAGTAGATGTAACATATATGTTTCTTTATTTGTTTTTTTAAATCGGTACATTCGATGACAAAAATACAAAATAGATTAAGTAACATATTTAGCATATAATTTAAAGATGAATTATATATCGTAAAAAGCAAAAAAGTAAAAGTAAGTTCAAGGGCTATTAAGTTTTAATAATCCTAACCATTGGCTGAAATTGATTTCAATTAAAAAAATATTTAAAAACACTTCAACCTTAAACTTATTTTTCTCGAACAAGCCCAATTAAAAAATGTTAGTTATTTTTTCATAAATGAGGCTAACTTTGAGTTATTTTTCAACTCCGATGCCACCGACCTTTATCAGGGCTATTTTCTGATAGGTGATGTTATTTTAAAAAGTGTATTTTTGTTACAAAGTGTGAGAAGACACAATGAGCCAAAAATCACAAAAAATTATTATTTCACAATATAAATCGAATTTTAAAAAAGTACTTCGGAGCCTCTTTTCCTCTCGTTGTCATCTTTCAGAAAAAAATAAAAAAATTTAACTTTGTATTTATATGACACAATGATGTCATGATGACTTTTATATTGACACAATGACGTCATTGTGTCTTTCATAATGACACAATGAAGTCATTGTGTTTTTCATAAATGACACAATAAAAAATTAATTTTTTTATTTTTTTTTAATTTTTCATTTATTTTTTTATTAGTGAGGACGACTAGGGGAAAAAAACATCGAATTACTTTTTTTAACTTCGATTTAGATTGTGAGATAAAATTTTTATATCTTTTTTTTTAACTCCATTTTAATCTGAAAACTACCTTCAACGAGTCAAGTGGTTCAGAAGGTGAATATTGACGGGTTTCGGGGTACAAAATTTAGATAGGCGGATCTAATAGTTGTTTTCAACTTTTTGTTTGATTTTTTGACCATATAAGTAATACATGTCATCAAAACTAACGGTATTAGAAGTAAAATAAGCTCAAAGTTAAAAGTGTATATAAATATTTATAATTAATATTAATCTCGACTAATAAATAACATTTTAAATTATTAAAATCCAATCTCTTATTTAAAAAATATATCAATCTTTTTATATGATCAACCATGACTTTTTCAGATCCACGCACCACGTCATCGATCCGACTCAACAGTCATCGTCATCCATCGATTAATATCCTATCAACGGCTCACATCAATTTAAACATCATCACACGGATCTCAATTCTCAACCATTGATAACTTTGACCGCTCAAAATTCAAAATCCCCAAATCACACACCATCAATCCCTTTATAAACCCTAATACACCAACACCACAAAATCAACAATTCTCCCTCCAAAAACCTCGAAATCAAAAGTGTGTCTGATCGATCAAAACCATAATTAAGCAATGTCTGGTCGTGGAAAGGGTGGAAAGGGGCTGGGAAAGGGCGGAGCAAAGCGTCACCGGAAAGTTCTCCGGATAACATTCAGGGTATCACGAAGCCGGCGATCAGGAGGCTTGCGAGAAGAGGCGGAGTGAAGAGGATCAGCGGTTTGATCTATGAAGAGACACGAGGTGTTTTGAAGATCTTCTTGGAGAATGTGATTCGTGATGCTGTCACTTACACTGAGCATGCTCGTCGGAAAACGGTGACTGCGATGGATGTGGTGTATGCTTTGAAGAGGCAAGGTAGAACCTTGTATGGATTTGGAGGTTGATTGATGTATCTATTAGTTATTGTGATGAATCTTTGATGACATGATGGTTTTGTTTAGAAATCGAATTGGGAATTTGTAGTCGATGAGTTTGATGAAATGAAATTGGAATGTTTGGATCTTTGGTTGAGAGTTATTTGGTTGTTGCATCAAATGGAATTTAGGTTATATTTAGTATTAGTGGCCTATTACAATTGCTTTATACGTTAAATTGATGTGAACTGCAGATTACTTAGTGTAGATGATTGTTATTGTTTACAGTATTTTATCGATCGTTACCTTTGTCATTAACATATGATAAATGCTCAAGGTGAAAATAATCAAGTCTCATTATGTGAGATGTGATCATTTGCTTGAATTGGTGATGGTTATGTTTTACTTTTTGAGTGGCGAATTTTTTTTTATTATATACTGTTTTGTAATTGCTAATGCAGAAGATGATGAGGTACAAATACATGTTACGGGTACATGGAAATTAAAAGATAAATTTGCACAACTTTTCCCGATTCAACGAGTGGGTGAATTGATGGTAGTGTATGTTGATTACCTTACTATCCTGAATAGTAAGAGGAACTTAACAAATAAGTTCCCGATCGTTTTTTGCAATATGTAATAAACTTAAGGAAGACAGTATGTTTGCTTGGGTCCAGTTTAATAAAATTACTAAAGAGCTTCCATGGTAAAGAAACCTTTGTCCAGCCTCCAACATTACATTAAACCATGTAATGAAAAAAATATATAAAGATATAGTTAACATCGAACAAATTGAACTAATGTGATCCTAGTGTACGATGACATGACCATAACCAAATGAATAAAGTTAGATGATCTCCAAGTGTGTTGATTTCTACTAAAATCATGCATCAAGAACCACCAACTTAAACTTAACAAAAGGCATGCCTTTATCAATGTCAAGCGTGATGAATAATTTTCGTGGAAATCAAGCGCTCTTCAATTTAGTCATGTGATTGTAGGTTCATAACAAATCAAATACACATTAAAAAGTACGAAATTGAGAAATATTCATGGAATTTCATTTCTCATCACCATTTTGTGCAACCTAAATAAGCAATTAATACTTCTTATGTCAAAACATGCATACTTCAATCCAAATTGAATTTCACAAAATAAAACTATATAACTTTACTTCTGATGTCAAACATGCATACTTCAATCCAAACATTTATCTTTTTTTTTATATTATGACATCTATAATAAAGCTTAACACATACGACATACCACAGACAAAATATATAGATAGTAACTATGTTAGTAAAGTCTTACCTTGAGATGATAATTTGTGCACTTTGTTTCTCTTATTCTTGTTCAATGTGTAGTGTCTTTTGAGTTAAAGGTACAACATATTGGACTGTATACTTAATAAATGGCCCATTTTCAAAACCCATAGTTCTTTTTATTTTGTTTCTTGCATTCACTTTTGTGCATCTTTAATAGTTGATTGTTCATGTACATGTTGAACCTTTTCCTTTAACTTCTTAAAAGAAAATGTTAGTAATGTAACGTGATGCAAGATTATGATCCTCCCCAAAAACTACTGTAAATTATAAAATAATTCATAGTTTATCCAAGAAATAATCGAATATAGCTCTAATGCCAATCTGTTATTTACTTTAAAACACACATTTCAGCGTAAATATAATCAAATAATTCACATTTAAGCGGCAAAAATTAAGGATAAAGTTAGTCTCATAGCCATTTTGCAGCGTAATTTTTGAATCAAATGCATACAGGTTAGATACGTTTTCCACCCATTCCACACATGTTCAATTCATTATTATCCACGAGATTTCACAATTAGAGTATCATTTATCAAATATTTGTATAGTACCTAAATGATTTTAAGATAAATCATATAAGTTGTAAAATCTGATGGTTATGCCTATTTTGCTATCTGACCAAACAATTCTACATACAACCTTCAAGGATCATATTAGAGTTACATTTGAAAATAACAATAGTATCTCTTCAAATGAGAAACTTAAAAATCAAATTAACCTTTGCATCCTCATGTTTCCTCCGGTCTCCATTCGCTAGGAAACGAACTTCATCCCCCTGCAAAGTAATTCTAAATCACAAATGTATGTCTCCAAAGTATTAAATATTGGCTAAGAGTTCAAATGTAAAAACAAGGATGCGAAATAAAAAATTTTACCTTTTGAACATCTGATGTACCATAGCTACAGTGTGATCCACAAGGTATGTAATAGGAAATACTGAAATTCAAAATATTATCTAAGTTTGGATTATTTTGTAGTCTCATTTCATCATTTTTGTTGTTTCTTCACATGTTCGGTAAATTTAAAAAATGGGCATTTCCTTCATGTTGGACGAGTTTTAACAAATATTGGTACAAGTCAAAATGGGATGTTTTGAAATTATCTTTAACTACTATATAATACATAAACAATAAACAACGGGTAACATGGTAATTTCATAGATGTTGTAAGACTCGCCTTTCCAATGTCCCTCTTCAGTTCATTGTTGTTAGGACCGGATCGGACCGGCCGGTCCGACCGGTTCGACCTCGAATCGGTGGCTGGTCCGGTCCGGTCAGGGGTGATTCGTTTTGGCCATTTGAACCGGCCGGTCCGAACCGAACCGGCGGTTGGACCGGCGAACCGGACCGGTTCCGACCGGTTTTCTGATTTTTTTTTTTTGATTTTAGTGGGTAAAAACGGGGTGTTAAACCATAAATTAGTACGTAGGATATACAATATAGTTAAGTTTTATATATAACTATAAATATATGTATAAATCATATATAAATTACTTATATTTAATTACATATATAAATATAATCAAAATATAGTTAAATCCGGTCCATCCGGTTCGACCGGTCCGACCACCAAACCAGTAAGGCGTCCGGTTCGACGTCCGATCCGGTTCTGAAAACATTACTTCAGTTACCCTCTTCTCCCACGTACACACCAGCGACACTCATCCCCGACCTCCCGCTTCCCGCCTCCCGCCTCCCTTCAAGTAGCAATTGAAGGTTTCACTCAGCAATTTAATGACCATTGAAGATCCCCATTCAAACCTCCTGGTTGATTATATTCACCACCGGACCTGTATACATATCGGTGGACACCCAATCGACTGCCCCTTCCATCCACGCAGTCAGACCTCAAAAACTCAGGTAACTCTATGTTTCTCTATGAATTCTGTCCCTTCGGTTTCATTGCTTCACTTCCCCGTGGCTTTGCGTGTATCTTGTAAATCCTATTGTTTACGACTCTTGATCTTGGGGCCAAATGATTCATTTTCTGTTGATTTTCGTTTGTGTTTTCATCTTCTCAATCTTGCCGCCATATATATGTTTCTCAATAGCTTCCACTGATTTTAGTATATAATTCATAGTGCAATTTTAGTCTTATGTTTTTCTGTATTGATTAGATTTCTTGATTTTTCACTCTTCTTCCTATCATGTAGTGATTATGGTTTGAAATTGACTGTAACTGTGGTTTGCCATTATCAATCAAGGGCACACAGTTTTGGTTGATTTCATACAACCGCAAAGCGATCGGGATTCTACTTTCTAAGGTGCGGCATTTTTTTATTAGGGGTCTATTTAATTTGATTTGCTATTAATTGCTTCTGGTCATGGTATGTGCTTTCTGGCTGCTTTCATCATTTCATATGTCTTATGCTTAATATTGAATGAAGATGATGAATTTGTTGTCAATAAATAGTTTTTACAAATATAAAATGAACAAAGAGGATTTGCTTGATCCGACCCTGCTAAACATAGAGGTGGATTTTAGTAGCTTATTTTTGGACTTATGTTTGATGTTAGTCAAATTTATGTATTCTTTATACGCTTTGGGGTTTTACAAAGGTTTTTAACTTTTGCGTATGTGTTGGGGTGATTATATGAATTTATGAGCACTTGATTGTGTATTTGTGTGTGTGATTTTATTGGAAGGTTATTGATTCATTTGCGTTGGTGATTATATATGATGTATATGGAGATATGAGAATTCTAGAACTCGTCGGTGCTTTTGTCCGGAGATTACCTCATCTTCCATACTAACTGATCACAACAATTATTATTTTGTTCAATGAACTTGCTAGCTTTATTCAATGGGTTGGGGGAACTTCTACAAGAGGCGAATGAATGTTTTCACATTGGCAGCTCTCATATACATGGATTATAAGGTTTATGAATTTGCTTATTTTTCTTCCCATTTGTGTGTTTAATGAGAGTATCAAGATCTTATGAGGTGTATGACGTCTGTTTGTTTGACATGTGGATTGGTTTTTTTATGTTGGTGGGTTGAAGGCGTTGCAGCAGAGGGAGATGTTGACAAAAAGATCAAAACGGGATAGTTTATGAGAGAGACCTCATGAGCAGAATGCTAAACGTGTTTTTAGGGTAATTGAGGAGTTGGAAGGAGTTTGGGTTAAAATGGGACAATATTTATCTACTTGTACTGTTGTGCTTCCAGATGCTACATACGCCTTTTGAAGCAATTGTAGGATTCTCGTCCTCTTCGCAGTCTAGAAGAGGTACTTTATATATAGATAATTAATTATAACATGTTGCATCGCCTTGTAATTTTGTGCAGGTTGAATAGTTCTTTTACTCATACAGAATTCATGCGAGTATATTTTTTTAAAAAAATCGGTCATAAATTCCAACTCGGTTATAAATATCGTGTTGTGTTTATTTTGCATGAATCAGGTTTGTGAAACTATAAAGAAGCAGTTGGGTCAATCAATGGATAATCTATTCATAAATTATGTATGTGTACCTTTAGCAACAGCATTGGTGAGAACTTTTTTGTAAACTTTAACTTACTTTTGCAAAAATTACTTATTCTTGATGTTGAACGGTTTGTATTGTTGGGCAGGTGGACCATTTTACTTTGGTTCTTTTAGTTTAATAAGTTATAACTACGATAAGTAATCCATACTAAACTAATAAAACTCAACATTATCATATTAACTAGAAATCAACTCTAAATTTACACAATTGGATCTTCAGCTTCTACGTTAGTTGATAGTCATTCATGTTATATTAGTAATTAGTAACAATATATTAATTAGTTTAAAATCAATTACTAATTACATGTACAACCATGAGCAACCATGAGCAACCAAGATCATTCCACTGGTACAATGGGCTGGGTTTAAAAGAACCTGTAAATTTTGGTAGTTGAAGTTGTTACCTTCCTAAACTAAAATAAAAGTTCCTTTGTTCAACACCAACAGCGAGACATAATTTTGCATCCTATCTGGTTCATGATCAAAATTTCTGAAGCAATTCTATTGCATTAATAATATACGCAGACAGCTCAAATTCACCATGCAACTCTATGTGATGGGCAAGAGGTGGTTGTTAAAGTTCAACATAAAGGCATCAAAACTATAATCTTGGAGGCAGGGGCGTGTCAATGTTTTTGTAGGCCTAAAGCGAAACTGAAATGTAACACCCGTATTCTTGCCAAAAGAAATAAAGAATAAAGAGAGAGAAAAGGAGGAAAAGGGAAGTCAACTCCAAGTTGGAGGACCAAAGGTGTAAAATGAATAAAAATCTCAAAAGTTGGTGAAAAGGTGGCATGGCTGCCCATTTTCACTCTGCACAATTCCTTGCATTCGGTTTTTAGAGAGAGAAACAGCAGGGACTTCGATTCTTAGAGAGAGAAAGAAGAAGAAATCGGATTGAAGGTAAGAATTGATGTTTTTAAGTTGTGTTTTGGCTAAGAAACCGAGAATGCATGTTCTTATGTGTGTGTGTTTGTGTTCGGGTTGCACTGTGGTGTGTTTTAGGTGTAGAAACGACTGGGAAGTTAAGAAAGGGCATCCAAAACCCGAAGACAAACTAAGGTGAGTTCTAGGTCCCCTTTTCACTCGTTTTTAAAATGTTTTGGGGCTGGAAAATACATGTAAGTATGTTTTTATAAGTTTGGGTATAATACCCGTATGATATGAACGTATGTATGTTTATGTTTATGTTAGATTTATGCCTAGAATCATGTGTATATGTTTAGTACTAGGCATTCTGATGTTTGGGAATTTGAAATATGAATTAGTCATATGAGCAGGTTACTAAAACGACTAACAAGCCCAAATAGTAGTGATAAGTCTGAAATTTGGACTTAGAATAACTAAGTGCAAGGTAATGTGTCCAATAGTGCTCATACGACCAACAGTGTGGTCGTATGACCAGGTGATTTTTCTAAGTGTTGAAGAGTCCAATAGGACTCATACGACCAACAGTGTGGTCGTATGATCAGGTGATATTTTTCTAAGTGTGTTGAAGAGTCCAATAGGACTCATACGACCAACAGTGTGGTCGTATGACCAGGTGATATTTTTCTAAGTGTGTTGAAGAGTCCAATAGGACTCATACGACCAACAGGGTGGTCGTATGACCAGCTGATATTTCTAAGTATAGGATGAAAAGTCCAATAGGGCTCATACGACCAGCAGTGCTCTTACGCCTAACAGGGCTCATACGCCCAGGGGCTTATACGCCCAACAGGGCTCAAACGTCCAGAACACTTAGGATTTTTACAGAAATTTCCTGCAAATCCGAAGTTCGAGGTTTTGACCAGGGTTGACTAGGGTTAATAAATGATGATGTTTTATGCAGGTAATGATGATTATGATTAACCCTTGTTATTACTGATATTATTATCAGTGTATTATTATTGTTAACAATATTATTAATAAAATATTGTTAAGTATGGTATGATGCTATGTATGATGATGAATGTAGGATGATGAATGTATGATGAGTGTGAATGTTCCTTGTAATTGTGTATGCTTATCTTTCTGAAACTTTACGAATAACGAGAATGAACCAATGAAGTATTATGTATCGTAAAGTGAAAGATAATGAAAGAGAAACATGATGATGAATGCATGTATTAACAAATGAACGAAAAGAAGAATGATGATGAACACATGCATTAATAAATGAACGAATGAACGTATGAAAGGCTTGCAAGCAAATGAATGGAGGTGCACACCCCTGGCAGGTGTTAGTTCAACTGTGATGCGGGTTAGCTACCCCGAAGGATGCACACAGGGTTAATCTTTAAGATTGATAATGAGGTGAGCAACTTTGTGTTGCAACAGACTCGGTTAGCAGGCAATCCGTGGGGTTGCCACTGAGGTGAGCAACTATGTGTTGCAACAGACTTGGCTAACATATTGATAATGAGGTGAGCAACTACATGTTGCAACAGACTCGGTTAGCAGGCAATCGTGAGATTGCCACTGAGGTGAGCAGCCGTGTGCTGCAACAGACTTGGCTAACATATGATAGAATGAAAGAATGTAATATGAATGCGTGAATGAAATGAATAAACGTACGAAGGAATGTAATGAACATATGAATGAAAGAAATGATCGTACGTATGTAATGAATGTATGAATGAAATGAACGTATGAATGTATGTAATGTATGAATGAAAGAAAGTAAGATACATACGAATGGAAGAACTAATATGAAAGAAGAATACGAATGTAAACAATGAACGGCACACTAACGAAAGTTAATGAATGAACGACGAAGATAATAATAATATTATCTGTGTACGTACTTGTATGACCCCATATAAGTAAAGAAAGGTTTTCCTTGAGACGAAAAGCAAAGTATTTTAAATTATAAAACTAGAACTCACTCAGCAACGTTGACTTTTATGTATTTTCCAGTTGGCAGGTAACAGGTTGCTGAGGATGGCACACGGGGATGGCTACTTGGCGGGCAAGACTGACACCCATTTATGTTTTGACAACACTGTTGTTTTGTAATTCATGCAACTAATTATTTTGTGAACTCCTAAACTAGAATGTATTGCTTAGCAACAGTGTTTAAAATGAATGAATGGATTTTTGTTAAAATTAATTCCGCTGCTTTAATTTATAATATACGAATGTTTTATGCTGTGAATGACCAAATGTGAGGTGCCCGGGAAGCGGGCCTTACATGAAATTTGAGGCCTTTTTAAACATTATTATAAAAACCCCCCTCATTTATCAGGGCTTGGGACCGGTAATAATAAACTAGATCACTAGATGTCTAGATGAACCAAAATACCAAAGCTACTCCTAAATCCCAAATCAAATATTTCAAGCAATTTTGAAAACCCAAGTGATACAATGATTCTAATTTCTATATTCTAAATTTCTAATAAACAATAATAGTTAGCAATTTGCAAATCAAATAATAGAAGAGTAAAAGATAAATTGCACAAACTTACGGTGAGAATCTGAGACTGAGATAGTGGGATGAAGAAGAACTCAAGAACAAGCAGCGAAATTAGAGCAGCACAATCAAACTGCAAACACTACTGCAAGAGCAGCGACCAAAGTAATTAGAGCAGCACAATCAAAATTAGCGAAATCAAACTGCAAACACTACTGCAAGAGCAGCGACCAAAGTAATTAGAGCACTAGAGCAGCACAATCGAAGGTCCGATTGAACAAAACAAGCAACACAAGCAGGCGAGCAGCAGCCAGCCAGTAATCGAGCAATTCGAGCAATCGAGCGGAGTCGCGGAGCAGTGAAGCAATCGAGCAATCGAAGGTCCGT
Organism: Flaveria linearis; assembly: GCA_024085815.1. NCBI lineage: Eukaryota > Viridiplantae > Streptophyta > Magnoliopsida > Asterales > Asteraceae > Flaveria > Flaveria linearis. The sequence goes on along the minus strand of CM044005.1, from coordinate 14,190,415 downwards.
ATGAGCGATTTTGCGATTGAGCATACTAGTGAATCAATTCGAGCGAACAATCAAACAAAAAGTCATCTTAAGTTCTTAACCGCAGGTCCATTCCGCCGTTCGACCTTTCGTTCCCCACTTCCACCTCCCCCGCCGCCGCCGCCGCCGCCGGAACTTCCCAATCACAGGACTCTAATAATTACTCGCTTTAATTCCTCAACTCCCGTCGTCGATTCCTATTTCCTGATTTCCTCCTGAATCTTGTATAGAATTTTTTTTTGGACTCAATGGACTTGGCATGTATGAAGGATTGGAGGGCTGGAGGCCTATTACTTTGAGTGGGCCTAAAGCCCTAGCTTGTTTTTACAAGGTTATGGGCCGGCCCTGCTTGGAGGTAAGCTATTTTTGTTATCTTTTCTCTCCCTATCTTTTTAACGGGGACATAAACTCGGTTGTGAAGTATATTAAAAGATAAAATGACCAAATGGATATTTTTGTGGACAAGCATAGACCTTTTGTGAGATGAGATTAAAACTTAGTCAAACTGGGTTAAAAGAAGGGATAAACATATAATCTTTTTCACCCTTACATAATACTTTTATTGCAGGTTATCCTAAACTCATTAATTAAAACAAAAAGTTAGAAGTGGAATCTGCTCCAAACACAAATCCAAACACCCTATAATTTTAATCATCTAACATCACTTCTTTTATAAAACTTAAAAAATGCAAAGTCAATAAAGGACCGAATAGCTTGGGCTGAGCCCTGGTATGACTTCAACCCTACGATAGATTATTGGTGCAGGGAAGCACCTAAAGAACTAGATTTGAACCATGAAGTTGGTATGATATTAATAATTACTGGTTATCTGTAATCCTTGTGTTTCTGTTGTTTAGTGTCTTTTTTCTTAATAAATTTAGCTCTTGTAGAATACATTAGAAAGTCTCTAGAATTGTAGGCTACAAAACTGAAGGTCTTGACAAAAGACCTGAAAAGGTGAAAGTATTGATACTAGAAGTTATTCAGGTATAATAATTCCTCATCTTTTTATAATAACTTCATATTGCATCACCAAATTGGTGAATTGTATTTGTTAAGGCTGTTCCATAAGCATAAGGCCAAAGGCTCGGTTCTTTTTTGGACTTGGTTATAACCAGACAAATGACAGGACCTTGGGAAAAATATTTAGGTCAAAATAGTATTTTTAAGCTAACTGGGCCTACAACTGGTCTTGGGGTTAGGCCTGCTTGTACTTCTCAAGTGTAATTTGGTGATAAAATTTAACATGATAGAATAATATGTTACAAGTCTTCACATATAAAGTGTTTTTACATGACATTCTCTGGAAAAATAAAGTAAAAGCTAGAAAGATAATGATTCACACATAACTTACAAGTAACATCGACAATTCTCTGAAGTCGCAAGTACTATTTTGAAAACACGAGGGCATGTGCCTAAATCCATTTGCTCTACCATATATTCGTCGTGATTAGCATTGAGTTATTGTTGGCCCGATTTGTTTCTAGATTTTTTTATTTAATTTAATTTGATATTTAAATCTAGATCTATAGATCATTTAGTTATAGATATTTTCAGTTCAATTGTCCTCTTGCTTTGATATATGTTCCTCCTACCCCTACTACCAACACGGTGGGAGAGTATTTAGGAATAAAGAGATCAGAAAGGGAAGTTATAATCAAGAGAAGAGCAAGGGAGTGGCGAAAGAGGAAGAAAACAATGGTGACGCTTTGAGTGCTGGAGGACAACAGTCTTTTATTTAGCCACTTGATTCCTACCTGTTTTGAAGGTCTTTTTTAATAACCAAACAATTATCTTAAAATGATGTTTTTGTTATACACTCACACTTTTAATTTGAGGCTCAAATAAACATTGAACTTCATATTGGAACAAAGAACTTACTTTGGTAATTGTTTCATGTTTGATTCTTGTTTTAAGTTCCAAAACAGGCTTTGCAAGTCCTGTTTTATGTTTAATGTTGATTGATGATATAAAATATTACTTTATTTATTCGCATCACGCTTTCCATTGTTTAGTATTTTTTTGATCTAAATGTTGCCTATTTATTAGTTAATGAGCTTGTAATATACTTGAGCCTGTTTGTACATTCTATGAATATATCATTGGAGATGAGTATATCATTAAGTCGCCCGCTGCGAAGCGCGGGTTCTCCCACTAGTTCTAATATAATAAAACAAAACGGGTGATATACATACAATCTTTGTGTGTTTTTAGAGTTCATAATATCCTTCTTAATTGTTGTTTAAGGCCACTAAATAGCATGAAATTCAATATTCGTGTAATCAATTAAATAAGGTGAATAGCATGAATATTCAAAATTCAATACCCTTCTTAATTGTTGTTTAAGGCCACTAAATTAGTGTGTCTGCATTTTGAATATACTATATAATAACCATCATAAACACCTAAAGTGTCTATTTAGTTATGCCCTTAATAATATTTACATTAACTCCGGATTTATCATGTGTACTAAACATTATACGCTTACTTTGTATAACACATGATGCCAATCTTGGGTACAATAAATCCGGATTTATCATGTGAACTAGACATGTGTATAATGCATGGTGCCAATCTTGGGTGCACTAGTTAATTACGGATTTATCATCTGAAGGAAACATTATATGCTTACTTTGTATAATACATGATGCCAATCTTGAGTGAATTTTGAGTCTTAATAATGCTAAATGATAGAAACATAAAAATTACAACAACTATTGATCATATACATGTGTTACCGTTCTCTGTTGTATAAAACAAAACCCAAACTCATTTCTTCCCAAAGTTACAACTTAAAAGCAAGGTAACACTACAAGGAAGAAGACCTTTAGCGGCGACATAGTGTCGCCGCTAATAACAGTTGTCGCCGCTATTAAAGTCGCCGCTAATGGTAGAAGTTTTTGTAGTGTAAGATATAAACTATAAAGAAAAGATTAATAACAGATCCAAAGTATTAATCATTATTCCGATCAAATGCTTAATCTTAATAATCAAAACCCTAGATCAAGCAACTAAATAAACTTATATAAAAAAACCCCAAAAAGTAAAATAAAATGGAACCACAAATTAATCCATCAAGAATTTTGAAGCTGAAAGATTATATGCAAAAACTCACATCACATTTGAATTCATGAAATATGTCCTCTGCTTCAATAACTCTTAGTTTCTTCCACAAGAGAGCTTAAGAATCTTGAACCAAACTGACAGGTGGTAATGATAAATAATCAACAAACCATTAGTTCAAAATAACTATGAATTAATAATAATCAACAAATTTCATGTTGGATGCATAAAGAAAGATATAAAATCCACCATTGAAGAAGTTTAGATCATAACTTAGTGAAGAAGATGAAGAAGATTATTGATCTACTAAGCCTGTATGTCAGTATGTGTCTCTCTCTCTAGAAGAAAGATTGGGTTATTTGTTAATATAAGTATGTGACACACCAATTAAATTGTTTTCACCAAACCTACTTATAAAAAGGATTAGTTATTTGTTATTATTTCCTCCAAAGGGGTTTGCACATGTGAGAGATCGTGGGATACATACCATTTAAATTTACTCTTACGTTTACATCTATGTAATACCAGAACCTCCAATCACTTGATTAATACATTAACTACATATATAACTTGATATCATCAGACTAAAAGCTATTTGGTATACGTTCTCTTGTGTATCTTTCTCGTAACAACTTTCGTACATATGTGTAGGTTAGTGAATTGTTATAAATTTACATGCTTATAATGTATGACCAGCGTGTAATTACACATAAATTCATCTACATATATGCACATACAAAGTCAAGTACACTCATATGGTAATAATATAAACAAGAGGAGAGACCACCACCGGCATCCCACACAAACAGTTGTCGTCCATAGAAGCAACCGTCAACGTTTGATGAGGAAAGGGAAAGAAAGGAGGCCCGGTAGAAACACTAGATCTTTCTAAAAAGTAGCAGACTGAAATGGGTAAGAGGTATAAAAGGAGAATCATCCGTGCATTAAGAACTAGTACAAAAAGCAAGAATGTTTGCACATCACTATTCATTTGCCATGTGCAATAATAATAAAGTAATAAAAGTCATGCAACAATCTTAAATTAAAGCACAAATTAATGAATATTGTTACATAAGCAATTTTCCTATAGCTTATAGTTAGAATGGAGAGGACACTCTTACCATACTCATAACACTACACCATAAACTCATAAATTAAGTTTTATCATGTAAAACTACAACACACACTCAAATTTAGGGGCGGTGGTGTTGACACACCATACCACAATACATCACTATACCACAAACACACCTAAAACGGTCACAAGCTTACGGCGAGCACATGTCATTAAAAAAAGGAATTTTGCGGTGTGAAGGGGGTGGCGGCGGTGGTGCCGGGCAGCGTCAAGGCTCGATGTGCCCTCAAGACGCGTACCGCATACGCTCTGTCCACCATCAAAGCCTTCACTATATATTCTGAGATTATAGTATCATAAACCAAATAATGAGATTTATGCCATTATTTTATCTTTAGTTGTCATGGACCATGCCAAAGAATCAAGGATGCATATCATTTTTTAAAGTTCCTCGAATAAAGATCTTTTACACCATAAAGGGCCAACGGAATACTCCCTCGATGATTCCAAACATAAAGTTTTTGTTGCCAAATAATGGTTTATGAGAAAGGCCGATTTTGAATATTATTTATTTGGATTTAGGGCAAGTAAAAGGGTTATTGTTGTAAACAACGTTTTCACATGATTTGATTAAAAATTACAATTAAGTATTTTAGAATCCAAAAGATGATAATTCCTAGAAAGAATGAAAAAAAGAGAAGGTTATAGCATCTTCAAAGTTATAATCCGGGTGGCCTCCAATGCTAACATGGACATATAACCGTGATGAAGGTGGTGCTGAAGGCGTCCAGTGATGGTGATATCAGGAAATCTAGCTGTCAATAAACCGTAACAACTGTGGTTCCCTCTATCTATCTATACGTTTATTTATTTTTCTTTATATGCATTATATATACACATATATTTTAAATATTTAAATTTATAGAAAATATAATCATATTTATTAAACAAGTAAATTATACTAATATATATACTTATATTATTATATAAATTGTTTGAATATTTTAATTTATAATTTAAATACTACTAATTGAAAATATATATAGTTTATTACAAACTATAATAGGATTATGAAAATTAAATGTAAAAGAGAAATAATGATAGTGAAAATGAAAGGATGAACGAATTTTTAGAAAATGAATGAAAGTCTGATTTAATAATTTGTGTAATACGTTCATAAACTTAAAAAATATATAGGATTGGAGATGCTCTAAATCTAATAAGTAGTTAGATGTGTGAAATCCTTTATATTTTTTAATTCGTTTAATAGTAGAAGGGCCATTGTTAGCAAAACCCCAAAATGAAAACGTAATAATTGATGGCTAGGCGTCAAATAAAATAATTGTATTTATGTTCTCAATCATGAATCAAATATTCAATGTTGCTACATCCAAAATTTCAAGTTAGCATTTTCCCCCAACAGAAATTTGTGTGTATATATTTATGTATACCAGGGAGGAGGATTAGATACAACGTATTGTATCCTATAAACTATAGAAACCAACATAATTGTACCACATGTCATAATTATTGATTAGTTATTAGGGATATTATTGTCATATACAAATCAGGTTATTTTTAGAATTTTCTAAAATCATGTAACTATTTATTATTTTAGTTTTTAAACATTGATTACTCAAATTCTATAATATTAAAAGAGAAGGGAAGGAATAGTGGATTTTTATATCTTTGAATTTGGCTATACGGGTTTCTGTGACAACCCGGAAAAATTCGTGATTTATTTCGTGTAGTATTTATATGATTTTTTTTTATAATAAAAAAAAAAACAACAATAATAAAAATATTGTTAATAGTAATAATAATGATAATAATAATAATAATAAATAATATTAATAATGAAGTCCAGGGGTTAAATTGCCAATTTTGAAACTTATTTTAAAAGATTTCAGCATGAAATAATAAGATTTGAAAAGTTGAGGGACCAAAGGTGTAAATTGTTTAAAACCCACCCCAATCCCCCGTCGATCACTGTTTCTCCGGCCACCCTCTCCGACGGCCCTCCGGCGACTCCAAAGGCCACAATTCACTCGATTTTTGATCAAATAAATCACCCCGACACATTCTAGTGCATGACTCGAACTCGTGGACCACCTTAATTTGAATAATTGAATGACCTACCCACTGAACCACTTCGACCAAACTTTCGGCCGACCCACTCAACTATTCGAGCACTAAAACTGAATAATAATCGAAAGTAAACTCGCACTAACAATCTTCTGACTATTTAAAACCTTCCTTCGAGTTCAATTGTATCAGAAACACACACAAATGACCAATTCGATCACCACACTAATTCGGACCTGCAACTTGTTCGAAATCCCACTTAGAACCATTATAAACCTAAATTGACAGAGGGCTATCCATCCTTAACACCAATAGAAGCTTCCTGTAAGAGGAATTCGATTATGATCACCATTTACACCCTGAATCGATCATCACCCTGTCGCGACCTGTTCTTGGCGTCTCCGGCATCGAATTGAATTCAAAACAGGTAATTGAGCATATCATTACACTCGTTTTTACATAGGGATTAAAAGCCCTATGAATCTAATCATTAACAGAATCGAATTTGGGTTCAATTTTGCTCAAATCAGATCTAGGGTTCTTCGGATTCGGGAAGATCTTTGTGTTTGTGTTTAAATGAATTGCAAACCAATTCATACCGCGACTGCGGCCTTTGGTTCACTGGTTAAGAGCGTGTGTTGCAGATTTGAGGTCCCGGGTTCGAACCCGGGGACCCTCACCTATTATTTTTAATGTTTTTTAAGCTTCAAAAAAATATATAAAAATTCTTAAAAATTATAAAAATAAGTTTTATAAACTTTCTGTATTTTAAATGTTACATAATTAATTTCTGAAAATTTATTTTATTTAAATACCTATAATTAATAAATAGTATTTTTTTTAATAATTGTCAATTTATAAATATATTTTATAAATTGTCTGAATTGGACAGTTATTATTTTGACCACATTTAATTATGTAAATGATTATAAAGACCATTTAATGGGTAAATAAATTATTGTTCCATAATTTATTGTAAATATGTAGCTAATTTATAAACTTTTTAATAAATCTTGTTATTATATAATAATAAACGTAATTATAATTAAAAACAAATAGACATACAAATATATATATTTGTCATATAATAATAACAACTTATAGGATTTAATGTCATAACCACATTTAGTTAAAAACAAAATAAATAAACTTTTTATAAATTATGTAACTGTCCATTTGTATGTGGTCAAGAACACATGAAGTTTTATTTTGTAAATTATGTCTATTTAATAAATAGTTTCATAATTGTAAAAAGAACATTTATTAAATCAATAAACATATTCATCAACCTGTCTATATGGCCTAATAATTGTCGCGTCAAACCCGAACCGACCCGAATCCGACCAAATGTATCTATTCGCGTTGAACACATTTTAAAGGCTTAATTACAATTAATAATAGGTGTTGATCGTGTTTGATCGTGCATTGCCTTATTCTTTAAAGTTCTTGTTCATTTCATTACATCAATTCAAGGTGAGTTTACAGCCCCACTTTTACTTTATACTCTTTTTGGGGGAGAGAAACATGTTGTTTTCATAAACGTTACATTACATTGGATTTTTGTAATACTACATATACTTGATACTATGGTGTTATACTTTGCCCTTCGAACCGTTAATATGCAAATAGTGAGGTGATTGTTAGTAGATCTACTGGGATTGACATACCCACCCGGGCTAGTCGCGCTAGCACAACGTTCACAAACGGGTGAACAGTTAGCCTGTTAAAGGTTGTGGTGTGTGATCCACAATCGGGCCTACTTTATTATTTGATTACATGTCAGCTCGGTCGCGACTTCATACACATAGTGATCATTATGGACTAGCTATCAATTATATGCTTTGATTACAAAATCCGGGAATTTCATTATACTTATCAGATTAATAAATCCGGGGATTTCATTATACTTGACGGATTACATAATCCGGGAATTACATACCTGACGGATTACATAATCCGGGAACTTCATTACTGATGATTACTGTTTTCTGATAAACCTGTGAACTCACCAGTCTTGTACTGAGATTTTTGCATGTTTTCTCTCAGGACATTGATGTGGCACGTCTAGGAGCACAGCATCCACTGCATGTCATTCCGCGTTCATCTCAAACTGTTTCAAGATTTAATTAGCATTTACTTTACATAAATTGGATTGGACGCGTATTTGCGTGTTCCAAAACTATTGTTAAATGTTTTCCTGTTTTCGCTTCCGCACTACTTAAATATATTTGGTTTGTTTCATTAAAATTAAGCAACTTATATGATTTGTAATTATCGAGTCGTTTGGTGTAACTGATGCTTATCTGAGATCCTGGTTGTGTCACACGCCTGACGGTAAAACCCTGTACGTGGAAAATGAGGGTGTGACAGATTGGTATTAGAGCATTAGTTATAGCGAACTAAAATGAACTTTGCATCTCATCTGCATCGCATTTTAGACTATAGCTGGATTTGCATTAGTTACACACACATAGATTACTAAGTTATGCCTACTAAACTGGTTGCCTAAGAATTTTTGCTTTAACATATCCCTGTGAGCATATGGCTACCGGGATGGTGACTCCGAGTTGCTGTGAGTCACGGGAGAGTTTGTGTGCATTTGACATCGCCTGAATGTGCTTCATGATTTGTGTGACGCATAGAAACCTGTATTCTGGATTTCCTAGCAAAAGGCCCTCGGGCTAAGGCAAGCATATCGCATAAATCTCATTGCGAGACCTGGTATGCTTACCTGGGGATTTCTGGGATGAGTGATAAACTATGGTCAATACACAGGTCTTTAAGGCAAATGGGTCGAATTACCTTGGCGTGTCAATGATTCCCAAACTTTACTGATCCTTACGTATACTTTGATTGATCGACCCCGATATAATACATACATATTTGGTATTTCTATCATTGATGACCACTATACTTGACAAGATATGTTAGCCTGATAGGAGGAACCGGGGTGATCATGCAAAGCAAATTACCATTACGGGTGCACACGTAATTGTAATCTGTCGTGCATGCTAAGTTCGGTGAATCTGGTCGGGTGGTAACATTGTAGTCAGTATAAGTCATCATTCCTATACCTTGAGCAAGAAAGTCTCGGTCTTCATAGAACATAGCCATTAACTATCTATCAGTTCTACTTGTAGGAATGCTCACCCTTACCTTGAATTTAGACGAAATTCAAACCATGACATTTGTGTTAATCCCACGGATTCGGACTGATTCTCTAGCTTGTCTGTTTCTTTAAATCCTTGAATTTCTCTTCCTTTTCATTTCAAGACAAAAGGTCTATTTTCATACGACTGATAGCTTTGGATATTTGGTAATTTAAAGAATGTCTGGAAGAGGACGTGGACGTGGGAGAAGTAACGATCATGAGTATTACAAGTTTTCTATTCTATACCCTAGGGTGCTAGGATCATAATTCTAGTAAGTCCTCGTTAAGGGTAACAAAACATTACTAACACTTGCTATTACTTAAGTCATGTCCTACTTAGAGCCTTCATGATATTTCCAATCATGACATTAATTTTATCTTCTAAGAGACATTCCTACTCTTAGCATTTCAGTAACTAAGGAACTGATTGAATACTTTAAGTGCATTATTGGTTATGAGTACATAGCCTGTCCCACAAACTATCTATAGTATACTTATTTAAGAACGTTGTGGGTATTATATCACATATTAGTACTTTGAGAAGACCCTCGATAATCACACCCTATCATTATTTGATTGACTTATATTTTGGATTAATAAGGGCTTTATAAGAAACTCTCTTAAGGACTTATGTTGTTAACCCAACTTTTATTCCATACGTCTGTCGATGTCTCATTTGCTATACGCACCCTTATTCACAACTTGTTGGATTGAGTCTTGAAAGACAAAAACGCCGGCTAATGCGACATCAGTAGACAAGAGACGCGACATACTCTAATAATACTACTTCATCGGATTTTAGATTATTGTACATAGATTCCTTCGATTGCTCCTTGATCAAGTGAATTCCTTCTCAATCGTTTCCTTTGTACAAACTCCGGTTAATTAACTCTTCGTTAATAACTATATATTTGATACTCAAATCATGGATAACACTCTGTACTTGAAAAGATTATCGGGAATTGAACAATTTGACTGTTAAAAACCGATACCCCCTTCCCAGGATCGACGATCTTTTCGATCAGTTGCAGGGATCAATGTACTCCTCAAAGATCGATCTTCGATCGGGCTATCATCAATTGAGGGTTCGTAAAGATGACATACCAAAAATATTGTTTAGAACTCGATATGAACACTATGAGTTCTTGGTCATGCCGTTCGGGTTGACCAACGCACCAGCTGTCTTTATGGATTTGATGAATCAGGTATGCCACGTGTTCACTACGGGGCAAGGCACTAACCTGGTGGAACACCCAGGTTCAAGCTAAGTTAAGATAAGTTCAAACAGGATAAGTTCAATTGATGCAAATGACTTAAGATAAGTTCAAAGCCTTGGTGATTGAGTACTATTACCTAAGGAATAAAATACAAAAGTTAGAATGGTAATTCTAAAATCGTGCAATAGTAGTGTTAGGTCGTGCTCTTTATACTAACGAACTCCCTGAATTGACAAAGCTGATGTCATACCTTATGACATTAGACCAAGTAGAATTAGGAAGGACACTGGGAAATCTAGTGAGTAGTAGAAAGAAGGTTGGAGTTCCGACCATTACCATAAGTGTGCCCTAGGTCGATTAGGACCCCAGGACAAGTTAGAAACAATCAGAATTAGGAAATGGCTATAGCTAGAAAGTAAGAACAGTTAAATTATGGAAATAAAGGTCATATAAGTCAAAGTAATACATCACGCGGTCATACATTTACGACTGAAGCAAACCACATTCGACAAGACTAAATGTTGTTACATGTACGTACCTTATCATCAATAGTTACACATCTATTTGATACCAGGGTTGATAATAAGCTTGGATTCTTCTAGAATTATTCTTTAACTTAGCATTAACCCTAGTTGTTTAGAAATTATTTACTCTGTTAAAATGACCAATGGTAATAATTAGAGGTTACACAAAAGTACACGAAGATCATGACCTTGATATAGACTTAATACCGTATGAATTGGTTATCAAATAAGGAAACCAAGATAGTCCGTCAGGAGAATGTGATTCGACCTATCAAACCAAAGCATGATCTCTGAACCTGAAAGGAGACCCAATCGTTTTAGGTTGATTTTTATTCTAAGCTTGGAGCACTTAACTTCTTAAATTGATTTATCTCCCTTTATCCTCAAGTTCTGACCTAGCTGTATAGAATCATTTATTCCTTATCTATCGACTATCATTTTGAGCTATCATCAAAACGTGATTGTGCGATGGTAGCCTTCCTAAACAATCTCTCTGCTGAAGATATTGTCAACTTATGTTCATGACTTTCTAGTCATACAAATGTTCTCAGCTGTGCTTATGGTTTGTTGTAACTGAGTATGTAAACGTACTTAAATATTGCTACCTTGCAAAGCATGCTTCCTATTGTTCGAGTCACTTCTTGAATCGCTTTTGAATCCTTAAGCTTGAAAATCATTAAAATTCTATCTTGGATTTAAACAACAAGACTTGTTATTATCCTCATTGCGATGTGAATATAAAGGTTCATAAACCTTCGTAACTTGTAGACATGGGTTTGGTCTAAAGGAAAAGACGTAACATGGTGTGTGTCTAAGTGTCTTATCTTCACAAGTGACAAGACCTAATCTTCGTGATCCTATGGATCTTCTGTTTAACTTTCCTTTTAAAATGCTTCTTATCTTAGTGGTCATGATGACAATTGGTGCATTATAGACCGTTGACGTGAACTCATTCCAAGATCTTCGCATAGCGTATTTTTAGACCAATGGTTGGTCAAAGGAGAAATACATATTCACAAGATATGCGTTAAGATCGTTTCATATGGTGACGTTTGGGATTCTTAAATTCCGACGGATAACCTTTCTTATCATTGTTAGTCTTATCCTGATTTCTAGACATCACCTTACGACGAAATTATATTCTGGAAATTTAAACAACTAAAGCATAGTAAGATTCCGATTGTCAGAGTTTGGTGGAACTCCCGGCATGATCCTGAGTTCACTTGGGAACGAGAGGACGAAATGATGCGTAAGCATCCTAACCTGTTCAAGAATGTTGCCAGTACTTCTTAATTTTCGGGACGAAAATTCTTGTAACAGGGGGATGATGTGACAACCGGAAAAATTCGTGATTTATTTCGTGTAGTATTTATATGATTTTTTTTGATAATAAAAAAAATAACAACAATAATAAAAATATTGTTAATAGTAATAATAATGATAATAATAATAATAATAAATAATAATATTAATAATAAAGTCCAGGGGGTTAAATTGTCAATTTTGAAACTTATTTTAAAAGATTTCAGCATGAAATAATAAGATTTGGAAAGTTGAGGGACCAAAGGTGTAAATTGTTTAAAACCCACCCGAATCCCCCGTCGATCACTGTTTCTCCGGCCACCCTCTCCGGCGGCCCTCCGGCGACTCCAAAGGCCACAATTCACTCGATTTTTGATCAAATAAATCACCCCGACACATTCTAGTGCATGACTCGAACTCGTGGACCACCTTAATTTGAATAATTGAATGACCTACCCACTGAACCACTTCGACCAAACTTTCGGCCGACCCACTCAACTATTCGATCACTAAAACTGAATAATAATCGAAAGTAAACTCGCACTAACAATCTTCTGACTATTTAAAACCTTCCTTCGAGTTCAATTGTATCAGAAACACACACAAATGACCAATTCGATCACCACACTAATTTGGACCTGCAACTCGTTCGAAATCCCACTTAGAACCATTATAAACCTAAATTGACAGAGGGCTATCCATCCTTAACACCAATAGAAGCTTCCTGTAAGAGGAATTCGATTATGATCACCATTTACACCCTGAATCGATCATCACCCTGTCGCGACCTGTTCTTGGCGTCTCCGGCATCGAATTGAATTCAAAACAGGTAATTGAGCATAGCATTACACTCGTTTTTACTTAGGGATTAAAAGCCCTATGAATCTAATCATTAACAGAATCGAATTTGGGTTCAATTTTGCTCAAATCAGATCTAGGGTTCTTCGGATTCGGGAAGATCTTTGTGTTTGTGTTTAAATGAATTGCAAACCAATTCATACCGCGACTGCGGCCTTTGGTTCACTGGTTAAGAGCGTGTGTTGCAGATTTGAGGTCCCGGGTTCGAACCCGGGGACCCTCACCTATTATTTTTAATGCTTTTTAAGCTTCAAAAAAATATAAAAATTCTTAAAAATTATAAAAATAAGTTTTATAAACTTTCTGTATTTTAAATGTTACATAATTAATTTCTGAAAATTTGTTTTATTTAAATACCTATAATTAATAAATAGTATTTTTTAATAATTGTCAATTTATAAATATATTTTATAAATTGTCTGAATTGGACAGTTATTATTTTGACCACATTTAATTATGTAAATGATTATAAAGACCATTTAATGGGTAAATAAATTATTGTTCCATAATTTATTGTAAATATGTAGCTAATTTATAAACTTTTTAATAAATCTTGTTATTATATAATAATATACATAATTATAATTAAAAACAAATAGACATACAAATATATATATATTTGTCATATAATAATAACAACTTATAGGATTTAATGTCATAACCACATTTAGTTAAAAACAAAATAAATAAACTTTTTATAAATTATTTAACTGTCCATTTGTATGTGGCCAAGAACACATGAAGTTTTATTTTGTAAATTATGTCTATTTAATAAATAGTTTCATAATTGTAAAAAGAACATTTATTAAATCAATAAACATATTCATCAACCTGTCTATATGGCCTAATAATTGTCGCGTCAAACCCGAATCCGACCAAATGTATCTATTCGCGTTGAACACATTTTAAAGGCTTAATTACAATTAATAATAGGTGTTGATCGTGTTTGATCGTGCATTGCCTTATTCTTTAAAGTTCTTGTTCATTTCATTATATCAATTCAAGGTGAGTTTACAGCCTCACTTTTACTTTATACTCTTTTTGGGGGAGAGAAACATGCTGTTTTCATAAACGTTACATTACATTGGGTTTTCGTAATACTGCATATACTTGATACTATGGTGTTATACTTTACCCTTCGGACCGTTAATATGCAAATAGCGAGGTGATTGTTAGTAGATCTACTGGGATTGACATACCCCACCCGGGCTAGTCGCGCTAGTACAACGTTCGCAAACGGGTGAACAGTTAGCCTGTTAAAGGTTGTGGTGTGTGATCCACAATCGGGCCTACTTTATTATTTGATTACATGTCAGCTCGGTCGCGACTTCATACACATAGTGATCATTATGGACTAGCTACCCATTATATGCTTTGATTACAAAATTCGGGAATTTCATTATACTTATCGGATTAATAAATCCGGGGATTTCATTATACTTGACGGATTACATAATCCGGGAATTACATACCTGACGGATTACATAATCCGGGAACTTCATTACTGATAATTACTGTTTTCTGATGAACCTGTGAACTCACCAGTCTTGTACTGAGATTTTTGCATGTTTTCTGTCAGGACATTGATGTGGCACGTCTAGGAGTACAGCATCCACTGCATGTCATTCCGCGTTCATCTCAAACTGTTTTCAAGATTTAATTAGCATTTACTTTACATAAATTGGATTGGACGCGTATTTGCGTGTTCCAAAACTATTGTTAAATATTTTCCTATTTTCGCTTCCGCACTACTTAAATATATTTGGTTTGTTTCATTAAAATTAAGCAACTTATATGATTTGTAATTACCGAGTCATTTGGTGTAACTGATGCTTATCTGAGATCCTGGTTGTGTCACACGCCTGACGGTAAAACCCCGTACGTGGAAAATAAGGGTGTGACAGTTTCTGATGTTTGCATATTACCCTCCTGAACTCCTTTGGTTTATAAACTCACAGAGAGAAGGTTTTACCCTCCCATTTGGTTCAAGAAAGAGAGAGAGGGCGACGGCTCCGCCCACCGCCCACCGCCCACCTCCCACCGTCAACCGCCCACCGACGACAGCCCCACCGCCGACCGCCAACTACGACGGGTCTATGTCGTTGGTGGCGTCTCCGGTGGAGCCGTGTATCGCGGTTGCTGTGGATACGCGTTCGTGTTTAGCTCGGCCCAGATCTGCAGCCTTCGACGCCGCCGGTGGTCGGATGACCGCCTTTGGTGGTGTCAGCACCGACAGCGGCTGTTGCCTTCTTCTCTCCTTGTCTCTCGAAAACTTGTTTAGGGTTTTCAGGGCTCTGTTTTGTTGTTTTTGTTGTTCGTTGTCGGTGTTGATGATTTGGTCTCCTTGCAGCGTGGAACCTTGGTCATCATCATCGGGATCGACTGAATCTGAAGCTCTGGTTTCGGCCAGTTTGTCCTTCTAGCGAAGCTATTCGGGTATGCATGTTTAATCGACTCGGTGATGATGTGCGAAAGCTCATCTGAGAGTTGGGGTTTCACTTAACCCTGATAGTGAATTGCATCTGTGGTTTTTCATGCTTACTTGTTGTTTCTCTGCTGCTTGGGGTTTTGTTTAGGGTATTTCTAATCTAAACCCTCAATCTTGGTGTTTCAATTTGGTTGCATACTGTTTATAAATGGTGATGATGGGCAAGGCGACCTTGAACCCTAATCTTTTATTTTGGTCTGTGACGGTGGTGCATGTTTCGGTGCTCAAAAGTCGATGATGATGACGACCCGTCATCTGAGACCCTTGTATATGTGTTATTTTTCATTGAATGTTTGAGCTCATTAGGGTCTTACATTGATTTGTTTTTGGTTAATTGATGATGGTGGCTATGGTACATCGATGATTTGAGGTCATTAGGGTCTTACATTGACTTGTTTTTAGTTAATTGATGATGGTGGTTGTGGTACATCGATGATTGTTTCCTTGAGACGTCACTGAATCGATTATGATTACGGGACCCATTAGTTGTAAGCATTGCTATGATGACTGTGACAAAGATGATTTATGTCGATGACGACGACCTGACACGTCTGAGACCGAGTTCTAAGTTTGTATTTGATTAATGAGACTGGCTTTGAGTTTGGTTGTTGTTGGAAAATACGCATGCCGATCTCATCTGCTTTATTCGGTTTTCTATTTTACTACAAAGGTTTTGATAAGGGAAAGAATAGTGGATTCTCATTTCTTCAAAGTTGGCCACAAGGGTTTTGATGTTTGCAGCGGAAAAAGAGGGTGCCTTGTCTAGCCTCTAACCAGTTACAATTTTTTATGACGGTTTAAAGGCGATGATGATAAAAAGGTAGGCATGACTTTGTTGTTCTGGCGTGGTAAATAACAATTTGCAGCAGCAACGAGCCCGCATATTCTGAGCCTTATGAGGCGCAACGCGCCGTTGGTTATATACCTAGTTATATATTTATTTATAACATATTAAAGTTGAAACATAAATACGTTTGATACATATTTATATAAAATATAATCTATCTATTATAATAAAAGAGTAACTTGGTATGACACGTGTCACCACCACAATTCTCCTCACCAAAATTTTCCCGCCTCTCTCTCCTATTTAATAATTACCTTAATTACGAATAATATTATTTAATATCTTTTTAGATTAAAATATTTTTTTATAAATTAAGAAAAATATTTGTTATTAATGTTATTTCAAAATGAATAATTTTTTATAAGTAATATTTTTTTCTAAAATATCAAACTTTGTTAAAAATATGATATATTATAAAATTACTATTTTTAAAAAGTAAATTATTTAAAAACCAAAAATAATTTAGTTTAGGAGTTATGATAATAAAATATTTTAAAAAATGATATTTTTATACGGTTTATTTTAGAACAAAATATTATTTTTTTAAAAAATTAAAAATAAAATTATAAAATGTTGATATCATTGTTTATTACTTATAGTACTTACTTATATGTAATTTCAGTCATATCATATTTTAAAATATCATTTTATTTTCCATAAGTTTTATTATATTAATATTTTATTTATTCAACCCGTGTAATACACGGTACTAGTCCAAAACATAACATGTTTTATTTACGTATCTTCACATAATAACATATTACATTTGGCCAAAATAGCATCACATATGTTTAAAGTAGCACAACATATATAGAAAATAACACATCATAAACGTAATTTTTATCAAACTTTTTTTGTCATTATAAAGTGATGTTGTAACGTTTATAACGTGCTATTTTTATAAATGCTATTTTTGGGACTTAATAAGTACTATATTTATTTTTAATGATTTTTGTTTTGGTATTATGAAGCATTTGTTTTTTCATTTATGCAGTGCTATTTTTCTAGCTTAATAGTTTTAATAAACATGATAAAAACACTCTACAGAATGTATAATAGGACTGATATATCGTAGTTATCACGTTTTTTTCTTATACTAGCACTTTTGTAGTCGGTCAATGTTTTTCGGTATTACTTTTATTGTATGATTGTCCAATAAAAAAAGTAAAAAAAAATTGTTCGTATTTTTGTAATGGCATTTTTGTATTTGATCAATGCTAGTTTTGTATGTTTTTAGAGTACCTCATTATTAAAAAAATTATAATAACACTATAAAATTTTTAGTATGTAAAACTGTATAATAATAGTATTATATTATTTTTAATAGCACAATTGTACAACATATTTTTATGAACCTCTTTAAAAGACGTCATTTAAAAAATAAAATATAGCAATAGTATACAAATATTAGAATTAAAAAATGATTAATTTTGTAACATATTTTCTTTAAATTCAAAAATATATAAAATTAATTTTAGTTTTAAAAGTCTGATGGATTTATTATTAATTGAAAAGAGTGAGGTTATTATACAAAAGTGTATTTTTGTTACAAAGTGTGAGAAAACAGAATGATGCTAAAAAGTCACAAAAATTATATCTCACAATCTAAATCGAATTTTAAATAAGTACTTTGGAGTCTCTGTTTCTCTCGTTGTCATCTTTAAAAAAATAATAATAAAAAATAAAAAAAAACTTTCATTGTGTTTTTTATGACACAATGACGTTATTGTGTCTTTCATAATAACACAATGATGTCATTGTGTCTTTCATAAATGACACAATACGTTTTTTTATTTTTCGTTTATTTTTTCTTAGTGAGGACGACTAGGTTAGTTTTTTTTATTTTTCGTTTATTTTTTCTTAGTGAGGACGACTAGGGGAACAAAAGCTCAGCAACACTTTTTTTGAAATTCGATTTAGATTGTGATATATAATTTTTTTATGATTTTTTTACTCATTGTGTTTTCTCACACATTGTAGCAAAAATACACTTTGTATTTGAATTTTTTCAATTAAAAAAGTCAAAATTTAGATCATTTCCTTTTCTTAAGGAACTTGCAGTTATATCGAATAATGAGAATATTTACTAAAGTGCCCAATAGTGATGACTTGTAATCAATGTTGTTAGGACCGGATCGGACCGGCCGGTCCGACCGGTTCGACCGCGAATCGGCGGCTGGTCCGGTCGGTCGAGGGTGGATCGTTTTTGGAGCATTGAACCGGCCGGTTCGAACCGAGTCGCCGGTTGGACTGGCGAACCGGTTCGGTTCCGACCGGATTTTGAATTTTTTTTTTTTTTTTTTTTTGATTTTAATGGGTAAAAACGGGGTGTTAAACCATAAATTAGTACTTTGTATATACAAATATAGTTAAGTTTTATATATAACTATAAAATATATGTATAAATCATATATAAATTACTTATATTTAATTACATATATAAATATAATTAAAATATAGTTAAATCCGGTCCATCCGGTCCGACCGGTCCGACCGGTCCGACCACCAAACCAGTAAGCCGTCCGGTTCGACGTCCGATCCGGTTCTGAGAACATTGCTTGTAATCAATCATATCCCTTAATTTATTTAATTAGCATACTAGATCTGTTCTCACGTTTTTAGATATCAATAATTTTTTAATAACTTTTTATTTTAGATACCACATAATCAAACTTGTAGTTGCAAGAATTTAAATAAATATCATTTTATGGATGACACTCATCAATGCCAATAGATTAGGTTATAAACATATTTTAAATTAAATATATTATTATTGTTATTGTTACTGTCATTATTCATTTTTTCCCATTGTTCTTCTCAACTTTACAAACAGTGCCGATCACCTCCACAACAACCCCCTCTCCCCTTATGTAGTTGTTCGAGCCGAGCCAAACTAAACCGTTTGTAAACGAGACAACCATCAGCTGAGGGTGGCTTACTTGTTGGCTGTTTAAATTAATCTTAAGTATCAACATTTTACGACCCTAGTAAAAGACATTCAAAATTGAGAGCGTAACTTTACAATCATTATTTGATCTAATTCACATCAAGACTTTTTCTTTCTTTTTAGTTCCAACAACCTATCGAGCCATACTAAGGCCAAACTAAGCAAAACCGAGTTGAAACCTAGCTGAGCGAACCTTTTGAAACCGAACTAGGCCGAACTAACCCAATTAAAAACCGAGTCAAGCTTGAGCTCAAGTTTTCAACTCGATTTAAAAATTGATCTCAACTCAAACTCGAGTTCTCCATGATTCCTCTAGGCTCGGTTCATGAACACCCTAATAATAATTAGTTATCCAAATATACTATCATGCTTTTATAAGGTTGGTTTGATTTTTTAGACATCTTCTTGCGGAGGATTCTTTCTAGAGATTATATAACTGGTCTTCTGTAAACTTAATTTTATTTTAAAAAAGTTTGACTTAGTTTATAAAGAATATGGTTTAAATTCTTTATATTAATATGATTAACTCAATTCAAACACACATCACTCGCATTTAGATTGGTATACTATGGGGGTGTTTGGGATTGCTTTTAAAAACAACTTTTTGACTTATTGACTTTTTCAATAAGTTAATAAGTTAGTATGGAGTGACTTATTAACTTATTTCCCTTACAATATAATATTCCCAAATACTATAAAATGACTTTTTAACTTTTCAAAAGTTAATAAGTTAAAAAGTAAGTAAAAAAAGCACTCCCAAACGCCCACTATGTACGACGAATGTATAGATTTGTTGTTAACTTGATAAATCAAAATTGAACTCGTTTGATTTTCACAAGAACAATTTAATTAGGCCAATAACACATCTTCCTACTCTAATAAAAGGGTAAATGGATGTGCCACGTGTCACTACCATATTCATTTTCATCAAAATTTTCCCGATTCTCTCTCCTATTAAATAACCACATTAATTATTAATAATATTATCTATTTATTTTTACATTACAATTAGTTTTTTAATAGATTAATAAAGAAAAATTTTTATTATTGCTTTTTCTATAGAGATAGTTTTTTATAAAAAAATTTTTCTAAAAAATAAAACTATTTTAAGTAATATTTTAAAATTGGTTTTTTAAAGTAATTTTTTATAAAACAAAATTAATTAAAATAAGCAGTTATAGTAAGGAAATTTTTAAAAATAAAAAATTTTAAAACGTTATTTTAAAACAAAATGTTTAATTTATCTTTAAAAAAACAAAAAATAATTAAAAATTTCACATAATTGTTTTATTCTTGTAGTTATTACTCATACATAATTTCAATCATATCATGTCTTAGTTTATCATTTTATAATTAATAATTTTTTATTATATTTAATATTTTATTTATTCAACTCGTGTAGTACACGGGTTTACTAAAGCTAGTACTTCATATATTCCTATTAATTCTCTTTGGTAATTTGCTAACATATTCTAGTATGTTGTTTCCTTTGTATATTTAAACTGCAATTCCTCATTTCAATACCTTCTAAACAACTAATTACCAAATTTAAATTTGAATAATATTTAAAAAGTCTTTGACTTTTCTGAATAGTTTCATGATTTGAAGAAAATGGCAATGTTAAATCAGTAAATTACCTTCCACTATGTTCGTTTTTAACATTAGAAAATCCTCTCACAACCCTCATCAAAATCGCTTAATCAGACTCGCATAATTGGATTAGATTGCACTAATCCCTTGAAGGCCCCCTACTTGTTTTATTTTTTTGGAAAAATGATTTGGTTGTTATATTTACCTCCATCATGTCACGTTATTTACAAAAGCTTAATAGTTACCACAAAAGTTTCACAAGAATCATTAACCTTTGGTTAAACAATTGTTGTAAAAGCTCATGCATAAGGAAGCACGATTAACGGAGTATGTGTTGTGTATAAAGTATAAACGTGGTTACATAAGATGTTGCAATATCTCTTTGAGCCATTTTGGATTTTCAAATCATGAGATGATAAATTTTAAATTATTTATTTATCTTTAATGTATTTAAAAAATAATATTAAAGATGATTTTTTAGTATGTCTTCAACAATCAAACTATAAATGTATTTATTTCCATCTCTAAAATTTAGATTCCTCCATTTTACTTATTTATCTAAGAGCATTCACAACCCGTGCCCTATAATCATGTGAGTGTGTTGGTATATTATATGGAATGATTTTGAGTGGTTGTGAGTGAATGAGAGAGAAAATGTTATTGTGGATTGGTATATTTGAAGAATCACTGTACAATCCTTATAAATTTTTAATATTTTTGAAAGTGGTTGTGAGTGAAGGAGAGAGAAAAGGTAATGAAAAAGGTATAAAAATATATTATTTAATTGAAAGGAGAGAGAAGAAGTAGTGATTTTTAGTGTAATTATATGGATAAAGATAAGGAATGGACTGTGAATGCTCTAAACTCGAGCTAAATCTTAATCTTCAAATATATATACGTAGATCAGGAGAAAAATTAATAAAGTAATTTTTTAATTAGATTTAGATAATAATAATAATGAAACGTGTTAAAAATAAAACTTAAAGAAATATAATATAATTAAAATACATAGATAGAATATTTTATGCTTAAATGTTGTAATCATATGAGATAGATAAACATATATATTATCAATTTCTACATCTTTAATAGCATAAAATTAATAACTAGAAAATCATACGAATCACACATCTATATTTATAATGTTATATATTTATAACGTTATATATTTATAACGTTATGTTAACCATAAGTTATATATACATAGATAGAATATTTTACGCTTAAATGCTTTAATCATACTAGTAAGAAACCCGCGCGTTGCGGCGGCAGCAAGAAATTACAACGCGATACTCGTTTTCCATTAGTTTACATTGCGACAACAATATATAATAGGATATTTGTTTTCTACAATTTACAACGTGCATTTACCGTTAGTTTTCAACACGGAAACAATATACAACATTGTACTTGTTTTTTGCACAAATAAGTTTTTTGACCCAATCCGGTTCAAGTTGAAACCAGTGTGGTTTAGGTGTGACCAAATCTAAACTGATGTCAAGGTATAGGGTTCAGTGTTTCCTTTTAACCCTATGTTTATTAACCGGTTTCGATTCCAATTCCTAAACTTCTTTTTTCACCTCTTGAAGCAAAGTCTTGAAAATGCATTTCATTAATAAAACTTTGACATAATGTCTGTGGATGGAACAGAACGCTTTATTATATATTCTTTAACTATTGAAAAAAATGAATGATGTACCCGCTTTGTTTCTTACATGACAAGTTCGATCCAAATGTTATGTTAAGTTTGCCTGTTAGTATGTTAACTTTAAATTTATAAAAGTTAAAAGTATAAATCTTAACATATTACAAGTCAAATTATATATGCAATAGATTTTATCAAGTAACATACATAATTAGTTTGTAACTATTAAAAGCAACAAACATTATTCATTGAGAATGTTTTGTTTCCACAAGAAAGGAATGTCTTGTAACATACTTAGAACTTTTTTACATTTATAACGCATAAAGACCCTTTTTCCTTTTTTAGCGTGAAACTGAGTGGTCAATCCGTGGATGAGCCTACTTTCAAATCAAGGTACACAACGTAAATAATTAACAATCATTATGTAAATCCAATATATCATACAATTCTATTAATAAAATTTCAGTCAAAGTACCAGCAAAAGATGACTATACTTGACTGGAGGAAGCTTCACATGAGATTTTGTGATCTAGACGCCATACCCATCATCTTCAAAAATATCTTTCGTAGATAGTTATCTTGCGAAACAAATAAATTACATGATATAAGTCCCATAGCTGAAAGATAACCATTTGAACTTAAAAGTCAACTTTTATTATTTAAAACATTAAACGTTTTTGTATAGCATTGAAGAGGACTTGCATCTCTCTGAGAACATAATCGAGGATAGAAGTGAGTGGAGGCGTAGAATTAAAATTAAGGACTTTTAGTGGGTTTTGTGGGTGGGAAGGGTATACGGTGACATATGGCCGTACCCCACACGTTAGGTGTAGTTTTCCTCATCTATCCTTTTTGGGTGTTACATGCGCATTATCTAATTCTTCTTGTGATATATATCATTGTGTTATATGCTTCGTATTATGATGGTTATTGCCTTTGTTATGCTTTGTTATATGCTTTGTATATGCGTTGTATTATGATTGTTATTGTTATTGCCTTTGTTAACGAGTCGGGGGTCTCTTCGGAAGCGGTCTCTCTATCTTTCTAGATAGAGGAAAGACTTGCCACCATATACCCCTCCCAGACCCTGCTCTTCAGCGGGAGACACTGGGTATGTTTGTTTGTTTTGTTTGTATAGCATTGAAGAAACTTATAGTATTGTACCAACTAATACAATAAGTATTGAAGACATATATAAACAATTTTATTATGCTCAAATGACAGTCAACTTTAATAGATTACTTTCCTAAAATAATAGTAACACTAAATCTAAATGGCATCACGCCCAAATGAGAGTCAACTTCGCGTGCTATTCACAGAGGTGATGGAATGGGCAAGTCAAAATGTTAGAGCAAATTGGGTTTAGTTGATTTGCAAACACCCTGTTATTCATTTTTAGTGCATTACAAAAGCTATGTTGTTACAATTATCTAGATTTTAGTAAGACGATTTAAGTAGTCGGGGCATCAAATGACGGGTAAAAATGAATTCATGCAAAATTGGCTGCCCCATCCTTTTCATAGTTTTATGCTTTTCTGATGCAATCAAAATCAGAGATGAGCCCTGTTACTTGAGGTTTTTAGCCATATTCTCCTACCCATTTGAAACCTGTTTCTAACCCATTTATCATATAATTTGCTATAAGTTTTTATGTGTGTGCCCATATCAACCCGTAAAACATTCTAAAGAGCTTATTCTAAGTTGAGATCTCCAAGTTGAAATAGGCCATCAAAATTCTCAAGTGCTTATTCTAAGTAATCAAAAGCAAGGTCTGATCAAAATATCAAATTATAACTAAATTTAGATTAGAAAAGGTTGTGTCACATTCTATTTAATAACTTAACTAAAACAAAAGAAGTTACAAGAGAAGGTTTCAGCCACACCAACTTCTTTCACGTCATTTCCTTTAAGTGAAAAATTCACTTTATTTTACTAAAATAGGTACAGGTGAAAATCAATTGTTTTAAAAGAAGGTTTAAATAGCAAACCTAACTAAAAATTGAATTAACACTTTTTTTAAGGTTTTTGGTTTAAGCAAGGTTTGTTTTGTTTCTTGTCAAACAGTTATTGAAACGACGTGAAAAACTGTTTTTCAAGCAGCCCAACCCGACTCACTTTGATCTAAACTAAAAGTTACTCATTATGACACAACCCATTTAGATCTGTTACTTAACTCACTGACTTGCAAAACATTCAAAAATACTTAACTGGATCATTAGGTAACCTTCTAGATACCACATAAATAAAAACTACCTTCTTTTACCCGACCCTTGATTGCAACTTCTCAAAGGGTAAATCAAATAAGTAGGATATGCCTGAGCCTTGAATTAACCAATCTACAAAGAATTAAATAGACCTTTTAAGAAATGGATACGGATATGCTTTATTTGACACAACTACTGTTTTTCAAATACATATTAGCATTCAAATGACTAAAAGTTTTATATTACATATAGAGAGCTTACCTTGTTAGACTTTAACAATTGCAACATCAACATTGTAAATCACAGAACCAAACCCAAACCCCATCAATCATCTACTACTCCTGCAATACGCGGCATACCTATATAGATGCATATGCAAAAGTGGACTTTCTTATTTCGTTTTTGCAGACTTGACTCCTAATTTTCTTGCAACATTTGTTTCTAACGCTGAGTCAACATATTTTTCAATTAATGAACATGTTTGATTAGCAACACATTAAAGTCTTATGATGATATCAAGAACCATGTTAATTATAGGTCAAACACCTCTAAAGATGGCACATAACAAAATAAGCATAATATCTAACTAATAGAAAACTCAACATCTTTAGGTGAGAAAAATTACAAAAATAAAACCACACCAACATGATATAAAAGCTAACACATTAGTTCTTCCAAGTGACATGTTTATAGTAAAATAGAAAATATCAAAGAGGGTTATTAAGCATTTATCTAAACAATGTTTACTATTTATGAGAAGGTTAGCACTTCCTGTACAAATGATAAGCTAGCCTTCCTTTGCTCATGTAGACACAAATGAGCGTATGTTGTCCTTTCTTTGCACACTGTCCTACCAAATTTATAACATAACATGCAAACATATATATAAACAAAGGTAAAGTTTAAATGGAAAACTAACAATTACAGAAGCTCAAATAAAGTGACATAAATAATGTACCAATGTACTCTTTGTTCGAATTTCAAGAATATATAAATGATTATTTCAAAAACAAATATTGTTGTATGACATAACTTCTTTGCACCTTCTTTATCATATCTAAATATCCCCTTGGTCAAAATAAAGTGTCAAAGACTGGATTAAAAAAAGTTAAAAAATGTTAATTAACTAAAGTGATCAATCTCAAACATATTGATATAATCAAGAAAGAGGATGTCAGTATGAGTCATTACTACCTTTATTAGGAACTATATCTCACCTTGTTTGGAATCAGTTTCAAGAATTTTAGCAAGTGCTTCATCAGAGGTCATGTGAGCATTATAAACCGAACCAAATGCCCTTTTGGCCTATCAAGAAAGTGAAATTGCAAGTTACTTTTTGTAGATCTCTACTGATAGAGAAAATAAAACAAATAAGGGTAAAAAAAGAAACAATAATGCTTATCAACTATAAATAATTTTAACACAGGATATATATTGTAGAAGATCATCAAACTAAACTCAACATACTTGTAAGAATACTTGAAAATTCCAGACAATCTCCAGTTCAAACAAAAATACACAAACCAAACCAAACCCAATCAATCAACCCTCAACTTATTTGGTATGAACATTCTACTAATCACCGAAAATACACAAACCAAACCCAATCAACGGGTGTGTAGAATCAACTTAGCTCAAACCACAAAAATCCTTCATCAAAACACACTGACCTAAGCTAAAAAGAACATAATTTCTGCAAATCTGAAACACTAAAAACCCTAAAACTTTCTGCAAATCTGAAACACTAAAAACCCTAAAACCCTAAAAATTGAAACACAAGAAACTCAGAATCTGAGACGATAATGGATGCCACATACAAGATTAGAGCAAAAATAGAGCAAAGATATAATAGGAAGAGAAGAGCAGCACTCACGTATGGTAGAGGAAATCCTCAACCTTCACGTTTTGAAGTTGTATAGAGTAATTCTTCACGTTTTGGGTGTATAAATCGATCCAATTATGTGCCCATTTGAAAATGCCCGCCCATTTGAAAATCGGACGCAGACCTTCTTTGAAAATCGATGGCAGACCTTCTTCTTTGGTGACAATCCTCAGCCATTTTCAGATGTGCAGAAGAAAAGAAGGTCGCAGACCTTCTTCTTTGGTCTTGGCGGTTCCTTGGTCTTGGTCTTTGGTCCGAGAATCGAGCATCGAGCATCAGAAAAGTCTGAGGATTGTCATCTGTGAAATGAATCGAGCATCAGAAAAGTCTGAGGATTGTCATCTGTGAAATGAATCGAGCATCGAGCAACAAAAGTCTCCTGCTTGTACCCTATGCAACAGGAGTTGTACATCTTTTAATTTTAAGAGATTTGTGTGAAATTACATTCTTGCCCTTGTGAAATAAATATTAAGATAGTATAAATGAGATAGATAAACATATATATTATCAATTTCTACATCTTTAATAACATAAAAATCAATATTAACTAGAAAATCATACGAATCACACATCTATATTTATGACGTTATATATTTATAACATTATATTAACCATAAATTATATCTGTCAAATACTACGCGTATTTAAACACGGTACATGCGTAACAAGGCTAACTTTTCTTGTATGCTTACAACAATTTAACAAGGACGATTGGTGTTATAAATCAATCAAGTGCTTACGCTAAAATCCCTCTTCGTCTTCCTCATCTCCAACCGACTCCATCTTCATTCTTCACCCATGGCATCTCCATCTCAAGCAAGTCTCCTTCTTCAGAAACAGCTCAAAGGTTCAATTCATCCCCTCAATTTCACTTCCCTTCAATTTCAAACCCTAATTTGTGTTCCTCTGTTCTTCCGATGATGATCCGTTGTGTGTTGTTGTAGATCTCTGTAAAAACCCTGTTGATGGATTCTCCGCCGGCCTCGTTGATGAGAACAATCTATTTGAATGGAGTGTTACTATAATCGGCCCTCCGGATACATTATAGTGAGTTTTTCTTTTTTTTTTTTGTTGGGTTAATGGTAAATCTGTGTGTTGTTTTGTTTCCATAAAGGGACTTGATTTTGGGGATTTTGGTTGGTTAATGTTTGTTGAGTTGCTTGTGGTAATTTTAGGGTTTTTAGTTGATTTGGACTGTGAAATGGGTTCTTGTATTGGTCTTTGTTTGATCTTCATGGATTTGGGTTGGAGTTGTTTTATGGAGGTTTTGGAGTTATTTTATAGATAAATTCGTACCCGATGCTTGACTTAGGTCCCGTTTTGCTTAGGGGCCAGAAGCTATCTAATGTATGCCGTTTTATCCTACACTTTTAAGCAGGGGTTGTTTGCCATTGCTTGAACTCGTGACTCTAATGTCACAAAATTTTACTACCTTACTGGTTGCTTTAAGGCTCACTCTCTTTTAAGTCTGTGTAATTTCGGTTAATTTCTTCTTGGGTTTGATTTCTAGAAGCCTGTATAGATTATCCTATGAAGATTATGTTTCTGACTCTTGGTTTCTGAATTCATTGTTTCAGTGAGGGGGGATTTTTCAATGCTATAATGACCTTCCCACAAAATTATCCAAACAGCCCCCCAACTGTAAGATTCACCTCAGAGATTTGGCATCCAAACGGTTAGTAGGGAGCGTATAAGTCTTTTTTTTTGTTGTTGTATTCACTTCTTTGGATGTTTTTATTCCCATACACCTAGGATTTCATTAAGTTTTACTTGATGAAAGTTTCCATTTGGTTTTTTATAGTTTACCCTGATGGCAAGGTTTGTATTTCAATTCTTCACCCCCCTGGTGATGATCCTAATGGCTATGAACTTGCAAGCGAGCGCTGGATGCCAGTTCACACGGTATGTCATTGATTGTTTCTTAAGCTTATATTATGTGTGGGGTGGGTTAATGAATTACAAGGGTGTCATTTTGCATGATGTTCATGAATGCAGAAGTATCTTTAACAGGCATAATTAAGATAAAGTTGTAATGATGTGTACATTATAGATAGGTTTGAAGTGAACAAACAGAAAAGAGCCACTACTTTACGATTCATATGTTCATATGGACTACAAGCTTAAATCCTAGCTTGGTCATTATAGTGATGATCATCATTAACTTAGTATGCCCATAATAATAGAGTACGGACGAGGAAAAACGAGAAATTGACTTTTCTAACCATTGTACTTGGTTTCTTTATGCAAGAAAACTTTTATGCATTTGTAATGCAGTAAAATACTACAATTTTTACAAAATTTAAGAGATCTTGGTGATTTGGACAAACACTTGTGAGATACAAAGTACAATTAGCTTGTTTGCATTTAGATTGCTACACTTTCTCCAAATCTACAAATTGAAGCAAACTATGGTGTTGCTACTCAACCTTTGATAGAACAAAGCTCAATTTGCACCAGTGGTAAAGTACAATAGGTTAACAAATGGTTCCGTGTAAATGATTTGATTCCTTGCCTATTCTCCTTGTCTCTTAATCACTCGCTTGAACATAAAAAATCTCTTGCTTCTAAAAAATAGCATTACTGTTTAATATTAAAATATTTCTCTGGAACTTCACATTTAAAGACAAATTTATCTTTTCTTGTATTCATGGACTAAACTACTTGTGGCTACGTTTAAACTTAAGTATTCATAACATTTCTAAATTGTTTTACTTCAAAAATACCTTCTGTAATTATATGTTAACTATTTATGCTAACTAAAAAATGGACAAAAAAGTGTTGGCAAACCCAACCCATTTTGTTCAAGCCATTGAGCCCCCATGTACTTGATTATTTCAAAAGCCATCCTGCAGGTTTTGAACAACCTTGTGTGATTATACTACTTGATTACATTGATATGTTTCTTTGTAATTGTGTGTTTGGACTTCCCTTAAATGATTCTAAATAACTTATTTGCAGGTAGAGAGCATAGTCTTAAGCATTATATCAATGCTTTCCAGCCCCAATGATGAATCACCTGCTAATGTGGAAGCTGCGGTAACAAATATATTCTCTTTTTATATTAGATGTGGCAATGTCGATTAGTATACTTATAATGCGTCTCTCCGCTTTATGCTTATCTAGTAACGGATCATATAGAAAGAATTAAAGGACTTCCTTAAAAAGGAAACATGTAAAATGAGTTCATCGCGTCAAAACCCTCTAAATGCAATTTTTTTTATACCTGCAATCTTCTTATTGATTTATTCATAATACATTCATTAATTTTGCAAAGGCAACCAAAGATCTCATGTTTGATAATTTGGAGTTTAGTAATTTTCTCTTACTAAAAGAAGTGAAATTTCAAAAATTCACAAATGTGGGATAGAAAGTTCAATTATTGACAATTTTTGGAACCCAAATATAGCTCAAATTTGATAGAAACAAAAGTTAAGAAAGAGAACTTTCACTCTTTTTGATGTGATAAAATCACTCATATATATATATATATATATTTTCAATTGTGGGATCTTAGATGACCTTTTCTTTTCTTGTTTATTTTTGGCCAAATTTCACAATTTTTTGTAGAAAGATGCTTAAAAGAATTTCCACAACCATTTTACTAGAATGAGTTATCACTTGTTACCTGACCCCGTCAAACCCACCCATTTTACTACATCTAATTTTTGCGTGTTAATGCTTTGATTTGTGGATTTGACATGTGATATTGTGATTTCAGAAAGAATGGAGAGAGAGAAGAGAGGAATTCAGGAAGAAAGTGGGTCGATGTGTGAGAAAATCACAAGAACTTATGTGAAAATCGATGTGGTGAGTCCTTATGGTTGATTGGGTCTATGTGGAATCGCCATTTTATGTTTATGATTCGATATGTTTCTTGTTTTGCTTTTGCTTTTGCTTTCTTTAAAGTATGTAAAGACTGTTTTCATCTTCAACCTCTACTTTCTAGATACATGCAAATGCAATTGTTAAAGTTTGAATTTCTAAATTGTATTCCCTTTAAATGACCAAAGGTGATTTCATTGCTTTTTAAGGACTATAGAAATAATGTGTAGAACTAAGTTTTAGTTTCTCTACCAATATTAAAACTTTCTATTAATTTGATTTAACTTTCATTTACATGCAAATGCAATTGTTAAAGTTTGAATTTCTAAATTGTATTCCCTTTAAATGACCAAAGGTGATTTCATTGCTTTTTAAGGACTATAGAAATAATGTGTAGAACTAAGTTTTAGTTTCTCTACCAATATTAAAACTTTCTATTAATTTGATTTAACTTTCATTTGCGATTTTGAATTTTTGTAATGCTGTTGTGCACCAATTAATAACGGTAATTCATACATTTAGAAGTTTTTAAAATCAAAAGATATTGTTTGTTATTTGTTTAGTAAATGTTAATCTCACGAATGATGTTATGCCCAACTTATGAAGTGGTTTTGGTTGGATAGTGTAAACTTTTTAATATATATAGAGTAAGCCCGGTCAAAAAACTAATTTATTACAGCTAGCTGTTCCTATATAATGGAAAGATATGTTATCTATTGTCGTTCTCAATTCCCAAAAAGTAGAATTAACAAAAATAATATTTAAAAGATTATTTTTCGTAGATGTAGTCATTATATATATGACTGCTTCATATTTTGTTTAGTTATTGTAGAATACCTATATAAGAGATATTTTATTATATTGTTTCTGAGTTGATTAACCAAATAAAAGTAATATCGAATATGAATTATGTAGAATTATATTGTTTTTTTCTAACATAAATAACTTACTTTACTTTAGTGAAATATGATGGAGACTTGTGATTATAGACATCATTCTTCTTTAAGAGCATTCAACAACAACAACAACATCATCCTTCTTTAAGAGCATTCATAGTACAATTTTATTTTTGTTTTTATATTTTAATTAAAAATTATTTTTATCTTTCAATTTAATTTATATCTTAAAAACATCTAACATCTTATTCGTTATCTTTATCTTGGTTCAATTAAATAATATTTTTGGAATTAACTTTATTACACTTTCTTTCACTAACTAAAAAAATTATAAGCAACAAATGATGAGTTGGTAAATATAAAAACTCACTACTCAAACCATATATGCTTAAAAAACTACTAGTATTTGGTTCCCGCGCGTTGTTACGGGGACTTTCTTATCACGCTATGAAAACAATATTCAGTATATAAGAATTCATAAAAATAAATAAATGTATATACGGTGTATTTGTATCGTTCTGTAACATGTATTAGTTTATAATTCTTTTATTTAATGGTTTTGAACTTGGATATTAACAACAATTTATATTTAAAGATGTTATACAATCAAATTAATATTTAACTTGCATGTTAAACGTTATAAAACAAATTGAATTTTAAAATATTATTTATAAATATTGTTCATTGTAAATATGTGTTGTCCTATATTTAAACTAAACTTTTTTTTTGTTTTATTTGTTTATCAATATTATCTCATATTTTTCTCTATTTCATATTAATCATTGGAAAACGTTGCCTGCTTTGTAGTTTTTAGAACAGAAAAAAGATGGAGTGCTCTTGGGACTCACCCAATCCAAGACTCCAACACCTACTTTATTGTATACTATCTTCATCTCATCTCTTTCACAACACAGTAAACACTATTAATTTGAATAAAACATCTACACTCACTAACAACCCAGCAGCACCAGCATCATCACCATAATTCGTTCCTTTCAGTCTTGCCATTCAAACACCCACACCCATTGCCGCTCACCCCTCACCGCTCAGCGCCACCGCTGCCTCTCATCATCACTGTTGTCAATTTTAGATCTGGCTTTCCTAGCGACAAAGAAAGACGTAAACGATGCTGCTGATGCAAGTCTTGAGTTCTCATAACAAAAACTTGAAGTTCTTGATTACAGGTTGTGGTAATAGAAAGCCTCACAGCGTGATTAAGATCGTGTCTAAATATGACAGTCCAACGACTTCATTGTAATTGTGTTTCAAGTGGTGTGGGCGACGTTATACTGGTTCTTGGGAAGATATCCAGCCATCCAAGGATAATGAAGATGAAGAAAAAGAAATCTACAGTGATTGCAGAAAGAGGAAAGGGAAGAAAGAGCAGTGGCAACAATCTGGTTGACTTGTACAATGCGCATTACCAAAGGTACGATGACACTGTAGCCACCGGCCAAATGGTTTAATATATATATATAATTATAATAACTTCTTGATAAAATTAGAATTTTTCATATTGTATTGTAAATCTATCTATATTATCTGGAATTGTCATATAATTATCGGTTTCAAATTTTGAGAGAAATTCATCCTGATAACACAACCAATATGCAATTATGCATATTATACAACCCACAAATCAAGACTACCAACAGTGTGAAGTCAACCCTGTTTCACCTTTGACTTTCAAAGTCAAATCACTTACTTTCCAATCTACAAGTTCAAACAAACTTTTTATGTAACTTCAAAGATTAGCATACCTAAAACCTTTGCTATCTACATAATCACCATTCTCACATTTCACTTGCAGTATCAAAGATTCACACCAATTTATCATACATAAACTACTCAATTTGACAAGTCAAAGTCAAAATCAACAAATCTTACCTCTATCTTCCCTTTTCAAAATTCAAAACACAATCATCTCCTCCATTTGAGCATGTTCAAGCATCACCTCCAACAACTATGAATAACTCTTCGCATACTTCTTCACCTCCATTCGAGCACTCCCCACCGCCGGATCCACCGCACCAGCTCCTCCGCCCACCACGCGCCGCCAGCTCCTCCGCCCACCGCACCATCCTCTCCAAATGCCACACCAAACTCCGGTGCTGCAACGCCGTCGCCACCACCACCGCCGCCGTCGTCGCACCGCCGTACGTGCTCCAATTGCTCAACAGCTCCGGCACCGGAAACTTAGCGTCAAGATACCGGAGGATGGTGGCGGATGACCCCGATATCACGTCGGATCCGTACTGTATCACCGGAGATTCGAATCCGAAATCGGGGGTTTCTGATGGGATGAAACAGCGATACTCGACCTCCTCTCTCTCTCTCTATTTGAAGATGTTTAGTAGATCACTGAAACGACCCGAATACGAACAAGGATTTCGCCATCAATGACCAACGGAATGGAGACGGTCGGACGAAAGCAGCCTCATCATTGGATCCTTGGTAGTGAGCGGTTACAAGTTGTAGGAGCGAATTGGGGGTGGGGAGACGAAGTGAACGGTGCAGGTGGTTTGAATTGGGGTCTTTAATGGCCATAAATTTGCGATTCAAGGTAGGCGTCTATAACTCTGGCCGGAATAAATGAACGGAAACGGACATAGAGCACTCAAGGGGCGCGTCTTACATTAACAGTGAAATTACAATATTAGTCATTCTTTATGTATTATATAGTAATCCAGATAAGCAACAAATGATGAGTTGGTAAACATAAGAACTCACTACTCAAAACATATATATGGTATTTATAAATTATGGATTAAAAAAATTTGTAAAGAATAAGATGAAGCGAATGTCTTTTGGTTTTCCTTATATTTCACATATAAGGATGGTTATAAAGACTTTAATGTGAATACTCTAAGATAACTATAATATATAATATAAAGTACAAAATATGATTTCTTGATTTAAAGAAAATACTAATTTATCCTTAATCAATGTCAAAATTTGTGAAGTAAATTAGACGTTTAGTCCTTTAAGCTTATAATAAATTTCAGATTAATGTCGAAACAATCTACCAGAGGGCTATGACGGCCATATGAGATGATGTATACACCCTTAAACTAATAACATTATAGTAAACGTCCTTTTTATTTGAAAAAGTTTATGGGTTTCATCTTTTTCACTATAGCCGTCTATTTTTTACATTAAATAAATTCATGTGTCACTCACACAAGAGTAAAATAACCTTTTTATATCTAATAACCTAAAACTTATAATTAAAATTAGAAAAAATAAAAAATACATAGTCAAATAACCACACACGCTTCTCTTACTCAACCATTCTGCAACTAAAACTCGTCTTCGACATCATCACCACTCATCGATATGATGTCTCCCTTCCCTTGGCTACGAACACCCTGCAACTCCTGCGACCGACAAGTAATGGGTAACAACCTTCAAAAGTGGTGGTTTTTATAGATGCGCGACTCATGTGATGTCTCATTTACTCACTCATCTCTCTCTCATGGCTGAAGAAGAACCCTATATCTAAAGAATCCAATGTTTTCAGAACCGAATCGGACGTCGAAACGGACGTCGAACCGGACGCTTTACTGGTTTGGTGGTCGGACCGATCGGACCGGATTTAAGAACCGAATGACATCATAATTATATATACAATATATTATATATAAAGATATATATATATATATATATATAAGTAAATATAAGTAATTTATGTATTTTATGGTTCAACACCCATTTTTACCCATAAAAATAAAAAAAAAACAAATTCCGGTCTGAACCGGTCCAGTTTCCCGGTCCGACCACCGGTTCGGGATGAACCGGCCGGTTTGACCTGTTCAAAACGAAGCACTACGGACCAGACCGGTCACCTTGCTGATCCCCGGTCGGACCGGTTGGACCGCCCGGTCCGATCCGGTCCTAACATCATTGAAAAAAACTATGATTTTAAAAACGTCTTTGATTTCACAAACCTTAGATCTGAAAGTGGGGATGATGATTTATGGTGATGGAGGTGATGATGGAGGTGATGATGGAGGTGATGATGGTGGTGGTTGGCTAGTTGCAAGTTGGGGTTTGATGGAGTTGACAATGGTGGTGGTCGCATGTTGGGGTTTGATGGAGGTGATGGTGGTGGTGATTGCTAGTCGACGGGTTTCAGACTGGGATGGTAGATCTCGGTTCGGTTTGAGGGATGACGAGAGGGAGAAGAGAAAAAGATAAAGAATAAAAGATGTGTATGTCATATTTATTTGTATTATTAAAAATGTAAAATGATCATATTCCTTCACGTACAAAGTACATGACTGGATTTAACCGACAAAATTAACATCTATTAAAGAAAAAATGAAATCCGCAACCTTTCTAAACATAAATGATATCTATTATAATTTCTCTAGTTTAAAGACCAAACATAAAACTTAATACAAACTCAAATAACGTAAAATATAGTTTACTTAAATTTATACCACCCAAATAATTCAATTATATTCTAATTTCATGACTCATGAAGCATCCTCCAACCACATTCACACCTGCATAGACCGGTGTTTTACGCCCGAAACATTGTACCACACCTCTGCCTAAAAGAACGTAACCCTTCAACTTTAACATAAAAGACTTCAAAGACAACACAATAAAAAACAACAAAAGCAAAAGCAGCAACAAAAAAAAGAAAATAAAAAAAAAGCATCTCACCACCAACACCTCTACCTCCACCCTTCACACCCACTCTTCCCCCAACACACCATTTCAGTTTCACCCCCATGGAAACCCACCACCACCACCACCACCACCCATGACCCACCCGCCACCACCACCACCACCACCACCACCATCATGGTCCGTAA
This sequence comes from Flaveria linearis, assembly GCA_024085815.1. Lineage (NCBI taxonomy): Eukaryota > Viridiplantae > Streptophyta > Magnoliopsida > Asterales > Asteraceae > Flaveria > Flaveria linearis. The sequence goes on along the minus strand of CM044005.1, from coordinate 14,153,978 downwards.
CAGCGGCACGGAGAGCCCGTCACCGCGGCCCCGCATCCACCAAACCCACCCGCAGCCGCAGCCGCAGGACACCCCGCTCTTCCAGACGACGGTGGCTGAGAGCTCCCTCCGGCGGTTCAAGTACTGGGTCCTCCTCTTCCGCCTCTCCGCCTTCTGCTTCTCCCTCTCCGCCGCCCTCTTCATCCTCACCACCAACGCCACCTCCGCCCCCCACTCCCACTCCCACTCCCACTCCCACTCCCCCCGCTGGTACCGCTTCGGGGCCTTCCGGTAATCAAATCAAATCACTAAATCACCCCCTCTTTCTTCTTCATTCTCTCAACTAATTGGTTCAATCAATTTCTGTGTTTGCAGCTTCGTTTTTGCGGCTAATGCCATCGCGGGTGTCTACTCGTTCTTGCAAATTGGAGCTTCTGTTTGGGAAATTTACAGTGGCTCTACTGTCTTTGCCGAGTGTTCTCAAGTCTGGTTCGATTTTGCCCACGATCAGGTTCTGCTTTCTCTTAAATTTTCTTCTTGATTTGTTTCAAACTTTCCTTGAGACCTATGAATTTCTTACATAACATGAGATTTTGCGGTTTTAGTTGAACATTCAACATACTCTGTGTGTGTATGTCGGGTTTGTCGGTTGAACACTTGAACTGTTTAACGTGTCATTTATTTATCAATTTTTAAACGTGTTTTATGTAAATTGTTTCAAGTGTTTTGTGCCCAGATTTAAACTTAGAACTTAAAAGGAAATTTAAATTTAGTAAATAAAGTAGAAGCGTTTTATATTCATTGAGTGAATTAATTTTTACGTCCTTCAAGATTAAACTTTCTTCTTAAACTATAAAAACATCAATTATGTTAATTTTGTCTTACTTTTAATCTTTATATATTCTTTGTTCTCAAACTTTCACCCTTTAAGTTTATAGTAAAAATGATTTAAGCTGTGACAAAAAACAAATATAAAAATAATGTTTTCTTATTCTCTTAGTTAAATATTGAAAAAACATATTTAGGACAAATTTAAACACGTATAAGAAGCTCCATTCATTTATACATTTCCTTATGAAACAGTATTTTCAAAGTACGAATAATGTGAAAACAATAAAAAAAACTAAAGTTAAAGAGATCATGTTCATATCAACTTGTAAATATTCTAGTTTCACCTAGGTTTACATACCGGACACAATTATGTTCAGGTTGTGTTCGAGTTCATCTTGAATTTTCAGGTTCATGTCGGGTTAAACCCTCGATCTAACGAACAAAGTCCTTTTTAACACGATCCGTTTAACACAATACACGAAACAACAATAACAAAATCCAGTAATTGAACGTGGTGGTGGTACAGGTGTTTGCGTATTTGCTGCTGTCGGCGGGATCAACGGGGACGGAGTTAGCAAGACAGCTCAGAGCAGTTGCCACGTGTACGGCTAATAATGCGTTTTGCATCCAATCCGACGTCGCTTTGGCATTGGGATTCGTTGGGTTTTTGTCTCTCATGATCTCTGCTTTGCTTTCGGGGTTTAGAGTGGTGTGTTTCATGATCAACGGCTCTCGTTTTCTTCACTAACGTGAGGGTGAGAAGCAGGGGATTGCTCTGAGGGCGAAGTTACAGTGTGACGCGACATGATTTTGATATGGTGTGGTCGTGTTTGTCGTTGAATAGTATTGGATCTTTTTACCTTCTTTTATGGAATTAAGCCATTGATGAGTAAAATTACGACTTTTTGGCATTTTAAAAGGAAAAGAATCATGAAGATTAATTAGTTTTTTTTCTTTTTATGTTATTAAATCAGAAAGAAACTAGTATATCCGATATCGTATATCGGATGAATTAACGTATGTTTATCAATTTATCATTTGCTCGTGTATGTATTATCATTGTTCTCTAGATGAGTTTAAACGAGTAAAAGTAAATACAAAACAAAATTTTCATGTATTTTATAACTGTGTATGTAAATTTATTCTAATGTGTTTATAAAAGTGTGATATATAAATATCAACTTTTGTGACTCACTTGTTTAAATAATACATTTTTAACTTATAGTACGTATATATTAAATATATAAATATATTTAAAAAGTATCTCATGATTTCATAAAGTCGAATCTAAAATGCTAGTAAAATATTATAAGTCTGTCTTGGGTCTTTCATTGAATGTTTGAACATGACACTTCCACTTTTAAAATAGATTCGGATTCTCTAGAGTTGGGGATGTTTTATGAGCCTTTAATACTTTCATCCAGAAAAAAGATGTATTTTTATTTTAATTAATTCGTATTATTATTAGTTTTAAGAACTTTTATCTAAATGATAAACACTCTTTCCTTCTTTAAACAACGAACTTTCTCGCTCCCTCGTTGAAGTTTCTTTTAAATCTATATTATTGTCTAAAATGAAACTTGAACCATTGACTATTTAAAAGGTATATTAATTTGACACCTTACTATTGTTAGTTTACATGTAAAAGTGTTTATACAATGATTTTTTTTATTTTGATTCCAGGATCACATTCTACGTATGTCCATATAACAATCGAGTTGTCTTTTCGTGAAACTTAATTTACGCCTTTTAACGAAATAAAGATATTTTTTTTTATTTTAAATTTAGTTGGGTTATGCACATTGGTTCCTGCGTATAAAGTCGTATAAACCGTTCAATGGACGCGTTATTAACTTTTATTGATCACCTTTTGATCATTTGTTTTAGCGTGGATTGTAAGCTTTTGTTCATGGATTATTAGTGTGAATGATCAATTTGATTTGTGATTAAATTTATAGATGCCTTGGTAAAAAAATTGTCTAAGTTGACTGTAAGAGTTGACATTTTACAACCACACAACTTTATCACTTAGTAATTTATCCTTTATAAGAAAAAGTTATAACAAAACTTATTATATATATTATATATTATTTATAAAAAATAATAACTATAAAGGTTGATTTTAGTAACAACTTAGGGGCAGTTTGTTATGGGCTGACCCGGCTGACTCGATAACCGGTTGACTCGGCTAGCGGGTCAGCCCGTTTAATTTCAGGAAAGTGCTTAGCTGACCGGGTCTCATTGCTGACCCGGACCTAAAAAAAATATGTTGACCAGCCTTCACAACCTCCACATCCTGATCAGCCTTCACCTCCACAACTCTCAATCCTCGGCCGCCCCCCACAATCCGACCCCCGACCGTCACCACCTTCGCCTGCACCTTCGGCTTCGGCCTTCGACTTGGTGAATCGATTTGGTGGTGGTTCGGTGGATTGCGGTGGTGGTGGTGTGAATCGATTTGGTGGTGTGAATCGATTTGGTGGTATGAATCGATTTGGTGGTATGAATCGATTTGGTGAATCGATTTGGTGGTGATTCGGTGGATTGCGGTAGTAGTGGTGTGAATCGATTTGGTGAATCGATTTGGTGGTGTGAATCGATTTGGTGGTGTGAATCGATTTGGTGGTATGAATTGATTTGGTGAATCGATTTGGTGGTGGTTCGGTGGATTGCGGTGGTGGTTCGGTGGATTGCGGTGGTGGTTCGGTGGATTGCGGTGGTGGTGGTGTGAATCGATTTGGTGGTGTGAACGGAGTTAGAAGTTCGACGGACGACGGTGCCGAAGGGCGGTGGATTGCGGTGGTGGTCGGAATGTGCATGGTGACAGTGGTGGTTGTGGTGGTGGTGTGATGGTTCCGACCGGTGGCGTGACCCCGGTGGTGTGAATCGATTAGGTTCTAGTCTGATACTGAATCAAACAGCCAAATTTCAGTCAGATGCGTATCCAGTCAGAACTTCTAACTGGATCAGCTTCTGACTCAGTCAGATATTACTGAATTAGTGTAATCAAACAGCCTCATTTTGATTATGATTATTTATAGAGGTACACCATGAACAGATAATAAAAACGGGTAATTATTACAAATTCATGACGTGATAATTTTCATCTTTATTCTCCAATTCTAGAAGGCTCAAGTGAATAATACACTTGTTAACAAAATACCATACGGATGTTAACCAGTATCCAAATCAGATACCCTCGTTTGCTAAAATCAAACAAAACCATTAAATTCATTACTATGAATATCAATTTTATATTTTTTAAAAATATGGGAAAAAAATAAAATGTGTGGCTGCTGGGATTCGAGCCCAGGTCTCCACGGCCACAACGTGGAATTCTTACCACTAAACTACAGCCACATTTGTTTAAGATTTAGAATACATGCTTATTATCTTTCATCTTTTCACTTTATAAGTTATCAAACTGTAAACTATTAGGTTTCAAAAATATGTGTGTATATATTTCAAAGGCTAATATGGTACGTGCTTTAACTTTTATTATGATTTGTAGCCATACATGTTTTTGTTTCCAGCTTAGTTTTCTTTATGCTTCTTGTAAAATATAAAATTAAATAATAACTAATCGTATTAACCTTACGTTTAATTTACTTATGCATCGTAAATCTAGTGTACATAATCATATACAAATTTAAAAAAATAACAATATACGCTTTTATTAGTGTTTGTATTTTATTGATATCCCCTTAAATTTGTTTAAATGTCAATGTAACGTGGCCAAAATAACGTTTGGTTAGCAATATACAAGATAACTACTTATAAAATTCAAAGCATATGGTCTAAATTAAACTCAAGTGATAAAAGAACTTAAGAAATTAAACCGGTTAGACCATCCAAACCGCATCTTGCCGCACTTGGGTGGCGGCATTACCATACCACCGTGTACACCACGTCATCAGCGGCGACTGCACTCTTCCGAATTCCTTCTTTGTGGCGGTGAGAGGGAGTGGTTTTGCCTGGGCTTTTCACCTTACCCCTTCCAATGTCTTTCTTTACTTTCTCCACATCCGTGCAACTTAACATCATCGTCGTGTTAAAATGACACCGCTTTTGCACACCGACACCACCACTAAAGTTAGTCTTACATTTCTATTTTAGAGTCTTGAGGATATGTTATAATTATGAAATAATATACTTTGAAATAGATATATAGGAGTGTAAGAGTTATATCATTGTTTCTTGAAGGTGTTCGTGTAATAAGGCACCCGTTAGGACTTGTTTATTTTTTTTATGTTTTAACATAAACTTTATCCAAAACGAGACGTTGTAGGTCTGTTACTATTTATATACACATTTGAAAATGACTTTAGGACTTTTAGTTTGTCTTAGAGCATTCACAGTCCATTCCTTATCTTTATCCATATAATTACACTAAAATCACTACTTCTTCTCTCTCCTTTCAATTAAATAATATATTTTTATACCTTTTTCATTACCTTTTCTCTCTCCTTCACTCACAACCACTTTCAAAAATATTAAAAAATTTATAAGGATTGTACAGTGATTCTTCAAATATACCAATCCACAATAACATTTTCTCTCTCCTTCACTCACAACCACTCAAAATCATTCCATATAATATACCAAACACACTCACATGATTATAGGGCACGGGTTGTGAATGCTCTTAGACCCTTAAAACAAGCCTTAAATATAACTATTAATTTTTTAAAGGCAACAATTTTATGCCAAAAAATAAGCTTGCCAGGAGCTAGCGCAAAAACAACCGATTGACTGGGGTTGTAAGACCATGAAAGATGCCACGAGAGCATTGAATTTAAATGTAAGGGCTTTGTTTATCAAAACCGAATACCTCACTGATGCTAAATACTGCAAATACAGATTCTACATTTTTGTGGAAAATGCATATGATTCATAATCGAATCCACAAAACTCAATATAGAAGTCCTTAACTCTTTTGGGTCTTTAGGTTTTCAAAAGCCCTTACGTAAAGGCACTGCAGATTTTCTTCAAGAGGTGTTAATTTTATTATTTATGCTTTCTTTTTAAATTATTTTTTTACCATGACATCTTAAAACCATATGCGTACATTTCAGTTTCTAAGATTTCAGAAGCTAGAGGAGGACGAAAAGAAGTGGTTCCTTATGTTTTTAAATATAACGCTACAATAACTCTTATAAAAATTAAACGAATCTAAATATTATATCTATATTTATTTAAAACAATCACGTATAGTAATGTGTTGAGATTTTCAAAATAATCACACTAGTTGGATATAATCTTAGAAACTAACAAATCAACCCCTAATATAACCTTACTACACAAACTCATATATACATATAATAAATTAAAATTTTTTAATAAGAGTTTCATGATGATGATAATTTAATATTCTATTTTGTCCTTTTGACAATTTACCCTTAAAAATATAGCTAAGGATTGTTGATTAAATCAAACACAAACTAGCTAAGGATTGTTGATATAATAGTTTGGTTAAATCAAACACAAACTAGCTAAGGATTGTTGATATAATAACATATTTACTTGTAATTAAAAAGGTAAAACTCATAATAATATCAAAACTCCAAACCGTGCTAATGATAAGTTGGTATTAGTTATTTGTGGTGTAAACTTTATGAGATATGATGGATAGATTAAATGTAGTCGCTGAAAATAAATAAATAAATAAATACAAATCAAACTTTACAGAAATGAATTTTTTAAAAACTATAAGAAGATATTACTTCCACGTAATTCTACAATGTTTATTACAAAATTTCGTAATTAGGTGGATGTGCAACAAACGTGGACTTGACGACTCTTCACCATTTTTACAATTGCGTGATCGTTGAGAAATACGTGACAATCCCCTGATCTGGCAGATAAGCACTTACTATACATCAAACCGATCGCGTCCTTTAATCCCACGGGCCCCACCCTCAATCCTAAATCGACGTCTCTCCTTTCACCTCTACCGTGGACCCTCACGTACCCTAAAACGCTCTACCTCGGATCTACATTTACAAATGCATGTGTATATAAAGCTCAACGAACATCTCACGATTTGATAAGAAAAATCAGCATTTCGTTGTAAAAATATAAGGTAAGTTCATAGTTTTTGAGATTTTTACATGAGTTTTTAGTTCAATTTGTTGTGTTTTTGCTTTTTCTAATGGTTTGTTAGATTCAGATCTGTAGAATGTTTGGTGTGAATGATGCTTCACTAGTTCGTTAGTGTTTAACTTTCGTTGATCTGGTTGTTTCGTAATTTTGAAGATTCATCATGTAGTTGGTGGAAAAGTTATAATAATGATGCTCTGATGTATCTGATCGGCTATTTAATCGGAAGTTGTAGCATTTTGAAATTTGTAGGAACTAGGAAGGCTTAGGGTTTTAATTCGAATTGAAGAGCAAATTAGGTAATCTGAATCGGAGATTTGATCTTCCAGTGATTGTTTTGTTAAGTTAGTTTGATCTGTGTTGAAATTGTGTAGATGTTGTTTTGGTTTTGATGTAATCGGAATCGTTTTGATATGAGGAATGTGTTAATGGTTTGTGAATTTGTTAGTGAAGAAGTGATCTGAAGAATATGGCTACTCAAGGTGCTACTGGAGCAAACGGTGCTACTACCAGACCGCCTCCAAATCCATCCCCTTTACGGACTGCTAAGTTTTTCCAGGTATACTGTTGAAATTGCTTGAAAATTGAGAATGATCTTGCTATTTTTTTTCCATGTTTTACTGTAAACTTTGGTTCTAAGTTGGATGGAGTATATGCAAAGTCATGGTGTTTGTTTGTGATATGTATGTTTTTGGTTCTAAGATGAATATTTTATTGCATTTATAGGCGAACATGAGGATACTAGTTACTGGTGGAGCTGGTTTCATTGGCTCTCACCTAGTAGACAGATTGATGGAGAATGAAAAGAACGAGGTACGCGCTACTTTTAGACGTATTGTGATGGGATTGGTTTCATTTTGTCATTTAAAAGATGCATTTAGGGTCAAGTGGGTCTGCATCATACAAATGTATCTGTGTTTACAGGCATATTGTTGTTTTCCTCAGGTGGTGGTTGTAGATAATTTCTTCACAGGATCAAAAGACAATCTAAGACAATGGATTGGTCACCCAAGATTTGAGCTTATTCGTCATGGTACGTGGTCCTTTATGCCTTTGTACAGCCATTCGCTATACTGCAAGCTTAGAGTTGTATTGTACAGTTACAAACAAACAAACAAACAAACGAACCCAGTATATCCCACTCAAGAGCAGGGTCTGGGAGGGGTAGGTGGGAGGGGTATATAGTACGATATATGATATATGATATATTGTATTGTACGGTTGTGTAGTATAAATGTATTATTTTGTTGAATGCCACTAGACCTATATGTATTCATAATTCAGTCGTAGTTTGTTACATCATCGCTTAATTTAATTATCCGTATCCATATATTTACCATCAATTTTGATTGCTTTTCCCTCATCTATCCAGCGATTTCACCAAGAATGGTTTATGATATTGTAAGACAAATTTGTTGTCATGTTTACTCGGATACGAATAGTTTCCTTGGAAGTCAAGTGTCCTTAAGGGTACATAATAACACAACCTGTACATTCTGTTTGCCTTAACTTCATTTATTTTCTTTTGGATGCAGATGTCACAGAACCATTATTGGTTGAGGTGGATCAAATCTACCATCTTGCCTGCCCTGCCTCTCCAATTTTCTATAAATATAATCCTGTCAAGGTAATCACACCCAAGTTCAGTTACCATTGCATTACTTTGATTTCCTGTTTTCTTTTCTGTTTTCATCTTGGTTTATCTTCTTCATTATATCTATTATTACACAGACAATCAAGACAAATGTGATTGGAACTTTGAACATGTTGGGACTTGCCAAACGAGTTGGAGCAAGGTTTGATAATCGAAACTTTCTTGATCTATTATGTTGCAGTATTCTTATCTTAGCTAACTGTTGTTCCTTCACCTACAGAATTCTGCTGACTTCAACTTCAGAGGTTTATGGAGATCCTCTTGTGCATCCTCAGGATGAGAGCTATTGGGGAAATGTCAACCCTATTGGTATTGCTTTTGAACCATTTGTTTCGTATTATTATAAGTAGAGCGTTTTCTAAACAACATTTAAGTGAATTGCAGGAGTTAGGAGCTGTTATGATGAAGGAAAGCGAGTAGCTGAGACGTTGATGTTTGACTATCACAGACAACACGGGATAGGTGAATAAGACATATGAATATATGTGCATTCAGTATTTCGAAATTATTAAATAGCTAATCAAGTTTAATATTCTAATTGTTTTCTTTAACAGAAATACGGATTGCTAGGATCTTCAATACATATGGACCGAGGATGAACATCGATGATGGTCGTGTTGTCAGCAATTTCATAGCTCAAGCTATCCGGTATAACCTGCTTATACAACACTGCTTATTTGTTAAAAAATGAAGTTTTTTAGCTAGTAATAGTTACTCCATTATTGGTCATTGCTTACTTGTGATGGTTCCAATGCAGCAATGAACCTTTAACTGTTCAATCACCTGGAACTCAGACCCGAAGCTTTTGTTACGTCTCCGACATGGTAAAGCTAAAACTGTTAAATATCTTGTACATTGACTAGTTGACTACCTTTAGTTTATTTAGCACAGCCCCTGTCCCTTATTATCAGGTTGATGGCCTTATTCGACTGATGGAAGGAAATGATACAGGCCCGATCAACCTTGGAAATCCAGGTCAGAATTAATATATGCATATATTCTTTTAAATTTCTAGTTCTGAGTTTTAATAAAGTTGTATAGAATGACTAATCCTATGTTTTTTCCACTCAGGTGAATTCACCATGCTTGAACTTGCAGAGAATGTGAAAGAGGTTAGTTCAGAATATTTTTTATTTCTGGCTTGTGAAATGTCAAAAATGCTCTTCAATGTGGTTATTAATATGGATTTGAAAATGAAATATGGCAGCTGATAAACCCAGAAGTGAAGATAATACATGTGGAAAACACACCTGATGATCCTCGTCAAAGAAAGCCGGTGATAACCAAGGCAAAGGAGGTGCTTGATTGGGAGCCGACTATCAAATTACGCGATGGGCTTCCACGCATGGAGGAGGACTTCCGTAAGAGGCTCGGAATACCCAGGACTGCATGAGAGTAGCATGAATGTGTAATGCCCCCCCTTTTTTACTCATTTTGTTTGCTGTTTTCTTTTTGGGGGAAATGAATGTTTTGGTCTGGGTCTGGTCTGGTATCATCAGATCAGATGAGGTTATATGTTGAAAAAGATTTGGTTACGATGGTTTGCTTTAGCATATCGCAAATCGTATGTAACACAACCGCGTATGTGACTGTTCAACCTTATATCATACAACTTCTTGATGCAACATCAACTTCGTATCTGGAACGAACAAGGTCATCATCAACTGTTTCTTCATCAACTAAAGCACATTTTCTGATAAGATATTTATTTTTTAGTTTAAAGCATTTTTTTTTTTGACGGAACCCCACGGTGGTGCGCCGCCAGTCCTCACGCCGCACCGTTTGGCCTTCTCACGGCATCCCCAAGCCGGGTGCTTCTTCCCCGTTTTGAACCGTTGCAAAGAGCCGCCCCACTCCCCAAAACACACGGTGTGAGCAACCCCCCCCTCTCACATAGTGTGGTGTGGGGTGTGATATGACGTGGTAAAATATGATTAGTGGGTGGGTTTGTGGTGTGTATGGCGAGTGCCCCTCCCACCCCTGCTTAGTAAAAAATCAAGTTTGGTAGAAAAGAACTTTTTTATAATATACTAGCTATAGTAACCCGTGTGTTACACGGATTGAATAAATAAAAAATTAATATAACAAAATTTATTAATTGTAAAATAATATTTTAAGATATAATATCACTGAAATTATGTATTAGAAATGATTGTAAGTTATAAAATAGTGATATTAACTTTTTAAAACTTTATTTTTTTTTCAAAAAAAAATAAACGTTTTGTTCTAAAAAAACCGTATAAAAATGTCATTTTAAAAATTTTCTTATTATAACTCTTAAATTTAATTATTTTTGGTTTTAAAAAAATAACTTTTTAAAAATACAAATTTTAAATATTTCGTATTTTTTAAAAAGTCTTATGCTTTAAATAATTATTATTTTATAAAAAAATTATTATTTAGAAATAACATTAATAAATAGATCTTTTTATTAATTTATTAAATCTAAAAAAGTGTTAAATAGTATTATTAGTAATTAAGGTAATTATTTAATATGAAGAGAGGCGGAAAAATTTTGGTGAGAAATGATTGTGGTGTTGACACGTGTCATCCCACATACCCTTTTATTAGAATAGGAAGATAAAATAATCGATCCGTTTGATCAATCTTGTATAGCATCGACATGCAAAATTTTCACTTATTTTGGTTTTGAAAAATTATTTTTATTGTTACATGAATGATAAAACAGTATTAGGTTTGTAATATAAGCTTTTGATTAGAAAAGTATAAGTTATGACATACAATCCAAATTCACCATTTATTGGTCCAATTAACTTGGTACACCATAATTACCCTTTTACAGTTCATAAAAGATGTTTAGGACTAGTTACTAGCATTTTAACCTCAAGTTTGGATTAAATCTTGGGACGTTTGACCTAGGACATTGTTAGAATTTGAATAGGAAAGAAAAGGAATTGAATTTGGAATGTATAGAAATTGAAACTTTGGAATTGAATTTGGAATGTAAAGAAATGAAACTTAAAAGAGTTGAATCCAATAAAGGAAATTTAAATTCTAAATGCATTTGAGTGATATAATAATCTTCTTTTGAAAAGTTATTACCTTTGCCAACACCTTTTGGTCATGTCGTGTCTAATTGACATCATCGCGCCCCTATGCACCCCGCCATTGTTATTGCCGACGACCACCACCCGCCCACTGCCACAATCAAACGCCGACGACACCACTGCCCATTCTGATCATCGTAGCCGACAATCAATCCGCAAATGTCAACATGTTCATAAGTAATATCTGGCCACCAATCGCTGCCTTTGGGATTGCCGCTGACCATGTTCGCGTCGTTGCCACACACACATTGGCACCCTAAGGATGGGTGTAAATCTCCCGGTCGTGAACAGTTTTCAGAGATGCCCGTTCATCAAAATATCTGGCCTGTGAGCTTCATCAACAAGTTTTACGCGTATTGTGATATGAGAGGATAAACATATGATTAGCATGGTTCACATGTTCTAAGTATGGGTGATCTCCCTGTTCGGGATGAAAACCTCATCGAGTTTTCACCCGACAATCAAAATAAACCTGTGAGCTTCTCCAGTGGTGACACGGATTACGTAAATTTGTGATATGAAAAGCAGACAATATTGATGATAAGTAATCGGGTGTTACAAATAATATCACTGACTTGTGTCATTCGACTGGATGGGTGGGACAAAACTCATCGAGTATTAAGCGTTTCTTATCGAGGACGATGAGTCCAAGTTTTGACACATTACGTAAATCAACATCCCGTGGACAGTAAAATGTCATAAGTAATTTGACCTCTAATATCAAACTGACGCGTTTTGGGGCATTGACTGTGGATGAAGAAAAACTTTATAGTTAAGCGTATTAACCGACCACCGGGGCTGTCGCAATCTAATGTGTTACCTGTCTATAAGTTTTCATTGGACAACCAAAAACAAGTCTTTGTTGTGACTTTCTCGTGAGCAATGCAAAAACAGGTGGTGGTGATGTTGGTGGTATAAGGAGGAGGCGGTCAATCAAAGGGGCTTGACACGATGTCCCCCACCCCTCCCCGTGGCGGCTGGTACCTGAACCGACCACCGTGTCACACCCATGGGTGCACCACTGATTCGGCGAATGGCCGAAAATCAATTGATGGTTTGTCGCACTTTGTTGTCGACATCGACATGCAAACTAGCAGGGCTTAGGTGGTGGTGACGGTGGTTGTCGTTGGTTGTCGGCATCTTGTACCGTTGGTCGGCGTCGATGACGGTGAGGCGGTCAATCAAAGTTGACGATCGGTGGCGGCTGGTAAGTGTAGTGATGCTAGTCGTCTGGGTTCGGCGAATGGCGACGATGTTGGTGGCGGAGGTCATGACGACAAGGCAGCGGCATTTAGGTCCCCAAGCGACGGTGACGGTCGACGTGGTGGTGGTACTGGCTGTCAGTTGCATGATTGGTCCCCAGGGGTGGGTGGTGGTCGGCGGCGAATACGATTATTAGTGACGGTTAGCTTTTATTCTAAATTTTTTTCACTTTTTAAACTTTTTTAATTGATTTTTTTTCACTTTTTAAATGAATTTTGGAATCCTTCGTCCGAAGGATTTTAAGAAAATTAAGTTATATTCTAAATTTTATCTCAATCAAATATGTCAAAAATGAAATTTAAATTTTAATTCCGAACATATTTTGCGAATGAAAAACATTAACTCAAAGTCGATCCAGAATCAAACACAATCAAAACACACACGAATTATAGAAAGAACTCTCCGATATTATTAACTTGAGAAAATGACTCAAAACTCAAATTAACAATAACTCTCATACCTTTGATCAGGAGCTCGATCAAGGTATTATAGACTTACATTTAAAATTCAAATCCTAGGATAAACATCAAAACCAACGTGTTTTAATCAAACTCAAACTTATCCCTTAATCACATAACTCGTGAAAGTAGGGAATTAGTTATTTTCAACATTCACCCCCCTAATTTCCGACTTGAACTAGAAAGGTCTTCGATTCCAATTAAATCCCGCATCTCCCCAAACTTGATCCTCACCAACGGTTTAGTCAAGATATCTGCTTTCTGTCTTTCCCCGCTAACATGCTCGATTACAACCTACTCCTTCTCGACACACTCTCGGATGAAGTGGTACCTCGTATCGATATGTTTGCTTCTACCGTGGAAGACGGAATTTTTTATTAGCGCAATGGCTGACTTGTTATCGACTCGTATTACTATCTTCTGCAGCCTCTCACCCGTGAGTTCACTGTACAAACTTCTTAACCAGATGGCTTGACATGCAGCCGAGGTTGCTGCCATGAACTCAGCTTCGCAGGACGATAAAGCTACCGTATTTTGTTTCTGGAAACACCAAGTGATCGGTGTCTCGCCAAAATAAAAAATATGACCCGTAGTACTCCGACCATCTTCTCGGTCTGTATTATGACTGCTATCGCTATACCCGGTGATAACTCGTGGTCCATTTCTTCTGTATAGGAGCCCGAATGAAGATGTCCCTTTAAGGTATCGAATAATGTGTTTGATTATGGCCATGTGCGATTCTTTGGGAGATTGCATGTATCGACTCGCAATTCCAACCGAGAAGCATAAGTCTGGTCTTGAGTGCAACAGGTACCTTAAGCATCCCACTAGTCTTCTGTACTGGGTTTCGTCTACTGCTACTCCTTCCTTATCTTTCGAAATTTTGCATCCGGGATCCATTGGATATTTCGTTGGGTTGCAGTCTGTCATTCCGGCTTCTTTCAAAAGTTTCTTTGCATAGGCTTCTTGTTTGATGCTTATTCCTGTTTCATCTTGTTTGACTTCAATGCCGAGATAGTATGACAGGATACCCAAGTCGCTCATCTCGAACTGTTGTTCTATTTGTCTTTTGAACGACTCAATGAGTTTATTAGTTGATCCTGTAACAATGAGATCATCTACATAAACTCCAATTATAAGTTGTTCGTTTGCTTCTTCCTTTGTGTACACAGCTTGCTCCTGTCGGCACCGAGTGAATCCGGTTGTTTTAAAGTTGTGTCAAGCTTGAGGTTCCAGGCTCGTGGCGCTTGTCGAAGGCCATATAGAGCCTTTGTGAGTTTGTAGACCATACTCTCCTTCCCGGCTTGTACAAATCCTTCCGGTTGGTTTACAAATACTAGTTCCTTTAGTTCTCCGTGTAGGAATGTTGCTTTCACGTCAAGATGATGGACTTGCCAACCTTCTTTTGCTGCGATCACAAGTAGTAACCGGACTGTTTCTAATCGTGCCACCGGTGCGAAGACTTCGTCGAAATCAATCCCTTGTTCTTGGACATACCCCTTAGCGACGAGACGTGCTTTGTACTTTACTATGTTCCCTTTAGCATCGCGTTTTATCTTGTATACCCACTTCAGGCCTATCGGTTTGTGACCTGGAGGTAGGTTGGTCAGGATCCATGTCTTGTTTCTTATGATCGCCTCCATCTCCACTTGCATGGCTTTCTTCCAGTATTTGTTTCCCTTAGCTTGTGAGTAGCTTAGGGGTTCATCATCGGTACACAACATGAGGGTAGAGCCATGGTCTCGGTTCACCCCGTCTTGTATTATAAAGTCAGTGAGCCTTTTGGGAAGTGTTTTTGCTCGAGTAGATCTCCTTGGTTGATCTTCCTGCTGGTCCTGATCTGCCTCATTACTTGTGGGCTCGGTTTGGGCTGCGATGCTCTCGTCGGTTACGGTTAAGGCTGGACCGTTAGCCGAATCAGTTGTGGCAGCCGAATCGGTTGTGGCAGCCTCTCCTTCCCCTTGTTCATGATCATTCTGCCCGTTCCCATTGGGATGTGTTGAGATCCCGTCTCGGACAATAAAATACTTAGCTGCTTGCGGGTCTTCGGTCCACGACCATCCTCTTTGCTCGTCAAAGATTACCGATCGTCTTACACATATTTTCTTCCGGATCGGATCAAAAAGGCGGTAGGCTTTAGATCCTGGTTCAGATCCAAAGTACACCATAGGTCTTCCTCTATCATCGAGTTTCTTTGGTTGACCTTGGGTTCGTGTGCGAAGCTTAAACACCCAAATACCCGTAGGTGCTCAACATTGGGTTTTCTGTTGAATAGAGCTTCGTAAGGGTTCTTGGAGTCGATAGCTTTTGTGGGACAACGGTTAAGGATATAGATGGCATGTCTCGCCGCTTCACCCCAGAATTGTTGTGGAACCTTGGTGAATTGAAGCATGCATCGGACCATCTCGACGATAGTTCTATTTCTCCTTTCTACCACTCCGTTTTGCTGAGGTGAGTAAGGGGAAGTTAGTTGTCGTTTTATCCCCTGTAATTCACACCAACTATTGAACTCGGCTGAGGTGAATTCTCCCCCTCGATCACTACACAAGCAACCAATCTTTGTTTCCAGTTCTCCTTCTACCAAGTGTTTGAGGCGTTTGAATGCATCAAACGCTTGGTCCTTGTGTTTGAGTAGAAAGCTCCAGACGTACCGAGAAAAATCATCCACGATTAGGAATATATATTGGTTGCCGGATGGTGTGCATGGCGAGATGGGCCCACAGAGGTCTCCATGCAGCAGTTCTAGTGGTCTTCCGGCTCGAAACTGCGACTTCAGAGGATATGGTTGTTGTGATTGTTTGCCTATCAAACACGAGTCACAGAGGTTAGTTTGGTGATCGATCAAAGGGATGCCTCGTACCATTCCTTTCGTGCTTAATCGTCTTAACGATTCAAAGTTTAGGTGCCCGTAGCGGGCGTGCCATAGCCATGATGGATCTTCAATTTTCGAGAGGAGGGAGATTGGGTGACCCGTGAGAAGCTTTATCTTGTATAGTCGGTTTTGTGACCGAGTGACATGCATCATCAGTTTCCTTGTTTTGTCGAAGATTTGCAACGTATCATTCTCCATGATGACCTTGTTTCCTGCTTCGGTAACTTGTCCAAGGCTTATAATGTTACTCCGGAGACTTGGGATGTAGTATACGTCGGTCAACAACCTATGTTCACCAGTTTTGCTTGTGAACAAGATTGAGCCCTTTCCGGAAATTGCTACGCAGGAGTTATCGCCAAATCTTACTTTCCCAATTACTCGTGTATTGAGTTCTGAAAATAGAGTCCTGGTTCCCGTCATATGATTCGATGCACCGTTGTCCAAGTACCAAACGTTCTCCTCCATACTCTCGGATTCGAACTTCTTGGGTTTTAGTTGATGTTCGTTTAAGAACACTTCTTCAGCGTGGGCCATCATAAACAGGGCTGGATCAGGCTCCTCGGTTTCAACATAGTTGACTTCCGGGTTCTTTGTTTCGATCCGGGCAAACCGAGGCATAGTGCCCGAATTTATCACACCGGAAACATTGTATTTTGTCTTTATCTTTCTTTTTCTTTTGTGAATCATCACTCCCGCTTTGGTTTCGTGTGGGTGCCCCTCGGCCTTTCTGTTTTCCTTGGTCGCGGTTTTGGTTATGGATTCGGCCTCTTCCTCGTCCTCGATAGGTGTTGCCGCCACGGCCATGTCCTCTCGGCCTTTCTTGACTGGAACCTGTGTCTGCCGGGGAATACAGTAGCTTGCTTTGATTGTCTCCAGGTTCGGTTTCTCCCTTGATCCGTTCTTCGTAAGCCTTTAAACGCCCAACCACATCATCATATGTGATTGTTTTCAAATCAACCACTTGCTTAATTGAGGCGACCATGTGAATAAACTTCCTTGGTAGGCCGTTCAGGAACTTCTTTACTAGTGTGGATCCTTCAATCGTGGAACCCAACGCTGCAGCCTTGGAGGCTTACCCTGATAGAGTGCTAGCGAACTCATCAACAGTACCTTGATCTTTCATCTTAAGATTTTCAAACTCTGTCATGAGAGTTTGCAGCCTTGCTTCCCGCACTCGGTCGGCTCTATATTACGGGTCTTCAGGGCATCCCACATATCCTTTGCCGTTTTGAGATTACCATCTGCAAGATTTGTTCTTCGGGTATTGCACTAAAGATCAATGCGATAGCCGTATTGTTCTTCTTAGTGTCGGTCGCGGTTCCCGGTTCAATTTGCTCCCAGACTCCGTGTACGTTTAGAATCACTTTCATCCGCATGCCCCATATTGTATAGTTTTTTTGGGTCAACATAGGACATGCAAGGTGTAGCGAGCTCCCTTCCTTGTTACTGTTGCCTGCAACTTGTTGTACTTCAGCCATCTTCCTTCTCTTGCTGCACGTAACCGAGGTACCAGTTGTTGGATGATCAGATCTAAATGTCTCTTAGATCTGACAGTAGTCTTCACGATCTTGATTGTGTTTAGAACCGCTCTGATACCAAATCAAAGTCGATCCAGAATCAAACACAATCAAAACACACACGAATTATAGAATGAACTCTCCGATATTATTAACTTGAGAAAATGACTCAAAACTCAAATTAACAATAACTCTCATACCTTTGATCAGGAGCTCGATCAAGGTATTTATAGACTTACATTTAAAATTCAAATCCTAGGATAAACATCAAAACCAACGTGTTTTAATCAAACTCAAACTTATCCATTAATCACATAACTCATGAAAGTAGGGAATTAGTTATTTCCAACCTTAACAATTGAAATTAAAATTGCGATTCAACTGAGTTCTTTTAAATTAATGTATATCAAACACATCAGTTCACTCCTCTTTGTTACAATTTGGTTGAATTTCCCATTAACACCGCATATCCAAAACATTGTGTTTGATTAGAGCATGATTAACCAATTCTAACATCTAATCTACATAATAGATGAGGTTTATAAATTGTAAACACTATCGCCCATGAAAGTTTATGAACAGCTTATACGTGTCACATTAGACATTTGAGTAATATACATTATATTGATGGGAAGTATGATACACATTTTACTGTTTTTGTTCATTAAGGTTTTTTTTCTTATTATTTTTATTGCAAAGATTTTTTAAAGCTTCAATGTAGCAATCTATATGGCACATGCAATACATGTCATAAAACACTTTATAAATATCGTAGTATAAAACAAAAAGATAAAGAAAGATATAATGATATTATTATAACTAGAATTTAAGTTTGAGTTAAACATTGTTGCGTGCGTTCTCCATCGAATTATTTGGGCCTACTTGTTATCAATGAGATCAGGGATACTTTCAACAAAAAAATATATAGAAGAGTTAGCGCGGGGTTAGCCAAAAATCAAAGTTTATTATTGCGATGGTGACATTGACGTGACTAAATACATTAAAAATAATGTCATAATTTGAATACAACTCCGTTTTTAGCAATACTCTTACCAAGACATCAAATAGAACAAAATGTAGTTAAGCACATAAAAGGAATGTATGAAGACGTAGTTGCTTAGTTTCGGAGATCAAAACACAAATATAAAATAATATTATGTGTTACACATTGCGACGTAAACAAGATTTAACATTGAAACAAGAAACTTGTTAGGGAAGCAAGTAACAAAGAAAAGAAAATAGTTAAAAAAAAAAGAAGAAGAAAACAATTTAAATAAAATTTTAAAAAAAAACCAAAAAATCCCAAAAAAAGATTGTACTAGAACTCGAACCTGTGAAAGCAAACTCAAATGCAAGAGAGCTAACCAAACAAACCAACAGCCACCTTATCGTTAACATTTGGAATTTATAAACTTATATATAGAGAAAAAATCGGTGGCCTTCCATTGGCCATCAATAATGCTAATTTAGTATAACTAGGTGGAACCTGGATCGCGCGTTGCGCGATACTGAAATTTCTTTAACGTACTGTTACCGGGGATGATCACATACATTACATTACTACCTTTAACGATTGTCATAAACATTACATTAGTACGATTATTTACATGATTAACTACTGGTTAATGTTTAGCAGTAGTGCTACAAAATCAGAGGCTTTTAGGTTAGATGACCCGTTTTGACAAAAGAATTTTGGTCCTTGTCAGTAGTGCTACAAAATCAGAGGCTTCGTTTCACGCGTGGATTCTAAAGATGGCAGTAGACATCATAAATAGAATCGTAATAAAAATATTAAAGGGACATGCAAAGAGATGAGGCAAGATGTATGACATTAACCTAACGTTATCGTAGGCCGTAGAAAGTATCTAAAACATAACTCATATCTAGTGTCACACCCCGACCGGCGGAATCATCGGAGCGGACGATGAATGATTGATTGTTCATAACACATGGTTGTCTAATAGTGGAAATAATATTAAAATCAGATTACATGATAATATAAGTTCAACATACACAAATACAACAATTGAAACCACAAATAGTAACTGTCTTTTATTTTAATTAAGTCCGGGTCTTAAATGAGCAGGTAGAAGTCCACTATCTTGCTTAACCTGAAATCATGTGAGAAAATAAAGTCAGCTAACGAATTAGCTGGTGAGTAGTCATAGTTTTGAATATACATATAGATTGATTGATTGATTGAGAATAATCCAATTCACAAGGTAACGTTAAGACTTATGTTGCAATAGTAAAACATATAGATAAACCGACACAATAACAACCCCTTGACTTGACACCTGCATATAATAGACTCCACACATAAACCATAGATTAACTCCTGCCTCTGGTACAATCACCACTCGACTATTCATATGGGGTGGGTTATCCAAACCAGTAGATCTACATTGATACCAGGATTGATTGATTGAATTAGGGTTTTATTGTCGTCCAGTTTAGCATAGTATGTTCACGTAATTGCAAGTAATAACATAACCTGTTTTGAATTGAATTTAGAATGAAACAACATTAGAATATCATGATTGAACATATCGTATCACATGATTTCCCCCAAATAGGAAATGATATAAAAAAGGGGATATGAATACTCACTTGATTGATGATATTAGAACCTGAAAGTGATAGATTAAACAAACGATTTCCTTACGATTAACCTAAGGAACGGTGTCTCGAATTAGAATAATAATGATTTGAGAATGTGGGAATGTATTAGGATTTCTATTTGGTTTTGAATGGTAGTTTAAACTAAATAATTTATTTAGTTGAAATGTTTCGAAATAAATAAAATGAATTTATTGAAAATGATTATGTTTAGAATCTTAATAAAAATATACGGATCAATACACGTAACTATTTTGATTTATTGTTAAAGTGTGGAAAACAAATAATTAATTTTATATAATTAATTATATGATAATTAATTAAAATATTTAATTATTTGTATAACTAAAAGAAATGAACTTGTTATTTGAAATGATTTAAATATATCACTTTTTATATTTACTCATAATTAAAACAATAATAACGATTATTTGAAATAATCAAGAGTAATATAGTGTCAAATAATAATTTAATAAATTAAATTATTATTAGAAGTTCACTTTTGTTTAAATAATTTTGTATTATTTGTAATTTTACTCATTTAAAACATTTATTAAAATAGGTAAAATGTTAAAAATAATTTCAGTAATTAATTAAATTGTTCTGAAAATTTTTAATGTTTGTTAAAATATTTTTATAATTTTTACAATTTATTTTATAATTTTTGGAGGCTTAAAAGGCCCAAAAAAAAATGGTTGAGGTGGCCCGGGGTCGAACCCGGGACCTCACTGATTGCAATGGGTGCAGGGACCAGTGAACCAAGGTCACAACCGCGTTAGGTTCGGGTTCCAATTGGTTTTAAACCTTCTTAACCCAATTTCCCAAATACCCTATGAACCCTAGATTGAATCAACCCAAATCGAACCCGAATTCGACTTTGATTGCTTCTGCAATCATGGGGCTTTTGTTCCCCATGATTAAACGAGTGTGTGTGTGTATGTAATTACCCGAATGATGTTCGAATTGAAGCTGAACCGGTCGAGAACAGGTCGCGGCACAGGTTGGTGATCGACTGATGATCAAACCTTGGTGGATTTCAAATTAAACTCGAGGGAATCTTCGAATGACGATTTGGAAGCAAAGCCTTATGTTAATTTTGGATAATATTGATTGAAGATGGGGTTTAATTGGAGTTGCAGGTCCGACAGTTCGAGAGGTTCGAAGGGGAGGTTTAAACTTGTTTAAATGAAATTGAATCCACAGGAATGTTTTAAACGATTATAAGTTTGTAAATGCGGTGTTAATTTGATTATAAAACTCCGTAGTGCGATCTGCGGACTGAAAAAGAAGCCGACAACGCATGGTACAGATTCTACACCGCATGCGTTCAGATTTTGAATTGTTTATTTGGCACGAGTTCGAATCTCCCACGTGAACGTGTCGGGAGTGTTGGTTTTGGTCAAAACCGCGTGGTCTCGGCTTTTGAAGCTCGCCGGAGTGTCGCCGGAGGAGTTGCCGGAGAAACAGAGGTGCGACGGGGAGGGGGCTGGGATTTAAATGATTTTACACATTTGGTCCCTGTGGTTTTGAGTTTATTACTTCAGGCTTGAAACTTTTAAAATTAAGTTTCATAATTTACAAAATACCCCCTGCACTCAATTTATATAATAATTATTCTTATATATATATATATATATGTATATATATATATATATTTATAACCCATTGTTATTATTATTATTATTTTTAATATTATTATTACCATTAACATTATTATTATTATTATTATTATTATTATTATTATTATTATTATTATTATTATTATTATTATTATTATTGTATTCTTCGGAATCAACATCGAGCAAAATCAGCTTTATTATAAAAATAAAAAAAAAAAAAAAAAAAAAATACGAAATGTTACAGTCTCCCCTGCTTTAGGAAATTTCGTCCCGAAATTTTAAATCACTAGGAGGCTGAATCGAAAAGTTGAGGGTACTTGAACTTCATTTGGTCCTCACGTTCCCAGGTGAACTCTGGTCCACGTTTAGACTCCCAACGAACTTTGACAATTGGTATTCGGCTGCGTTTGAGTTGTTTGACTTCCCGATCCATAATTTCCACAGGCTTCTCAATAAAGTGCATAGATTCATCAATCTGGACTTCTTCGAGTGGGATGTGGAGATTTTCATCGGCAAGACATTTCTTGAGATTTGAAACATGAAACGTCGGGTGTATATTGCTGAGTTCTTGGGGTAGTTCAAGCTTGTAGGCCACTTTCCCAATTCGCTCGAGCACTTTGAATGGACCCACGTAACGAGGTGCTAGCTTCCCTTTCTTTCCAAAGCGAATCACTCCCTTCCAAGGTGATACCTTAAGAAGTACGAGATCACCGACATTGTATTCCATGGGCTTACGTCTTTTATCAGCATAATGCTTTTGACGATTCCTAGCAGCCACCAAGTTATCGCGGATCTTATGAATTTTGTCTGTTGTTTCTTGTATCAATTCCGGACCAGTAATCTGTGATTCGCCAACTTCAGACCAGCAGATGGGAGACCGACACTTTCGGCCATACAAGGCCTCAAATGGCGCCATCTGGATGCTGGTATGGTAACTGTTATTGTAAGAGAATTCGATCAACGGGAGATGAGAATCCCACGATCCACTGAAATCAATAACACAAGCCCGGAGCATATCCTCGAGGGTTTGTATCGTTCTTTCAGTCTGACCGTCGGTTTGCGGGTGATAGGCTGTGCTAAGATTTAGTTGAGTCCCAAGGGCTGATTGAAGACTTTTCCAGAAATGAGAGATGAAACGACCATCGCGATCAGAGATAATATCTAAAGGTACACCATGCCGACTGACTATTTCATTGATGTAGATGCGAGCCAATTTCTCGACTCGATAATCTTCCCGAATTGGAATGAAATGAGCCGACTTAGTCAATCGATCAATGATAACCCAGATACTATCGTGACCACTAGCGGTACGAGGCAGCTTGGTGATGAAATCCATGGATATGCTTTCCCACTTCCATAATGGAACCTCGGGTTGTACGAGTAATCCAGAGGGACGTTGATGCTCGGCTTTGACTTTGGAACATGTGAGGCATTTAGATACATACAAGGCTATATCCTTCTTCATGCCGGGCCACCAATATTGGTTCCGAAGATTCATGAACATCTTATCTGCTCCCGGATGAATAGAGTAACGAGCCTTATGAGCCTCATCCATGATGGTTGTTCGAAGATTATCGCGATTCGGAATCCAAAGTCGATTTAGAAAGTACAGTAGTCCGTCCGACTTGATTTCCAATTGGAGTTCAGCACCGCATGACATTTCCTCATACATGTTGCCCTCGGTGACTGATTCGTGTTGAGCTTCGAGTATACGGGTCAAGAGGTCGGTTTGAATGGTAACACTTTGAAGCATAACTTGACCCTTACGACTTAATGCATCGGCTACGACATTAGCCTTACCGGGGTGGTAACGAATCTCACAGTCATAGTCATTGAGTAGTTCGACCCATCGTCGTTGCCTCATGTTAAGCTCCTTCTGATTGAAGATGTACTGGAGACTCTTATGATCGGTGAATACAACACATTTAGTGCCATAGAGATAGTGTCTCCAGATTTTGAGTGCGAATACGACAGCACCCAATTCAAGATCGTGCGTCGTATAATTTTTCTCATGAATCTTCAATTGTCTTGAGGCATAAGCTATAACTTTGCCTCGCTGCATGAGAACGCACCCTAGACCTTGTTTTGAAGCGTCACAATAGACAACAAAGTCGTCGTTTCCATCAGGAAGTGTTAGAATCGGCGCCTCACACAACTTTTGCTTGAGGGTTTGAAATGCTTTTTCTTGATCAGGCCCCCAAGAAAAAGGCTTATCCTTGTGGGTCAAAGCAGTGAGTGGCACAGCAATCTTAGAGAAGTTAGGAATAAAACGTCGATAATATCCGGCTAGTCCAAGAAATGAACGAACCTCTGTAGGAGTCTTAGGTTCTCCCCATTTCTTTACGGCCTCGATCTTTGCGGGATCAACGTGAATTCCTTTGCTGTTTACTATGCGACCAAGAAATTGAACCTCATCAAGCCAGAATTCACACTTTGAGAATTTGGCGTAGAGTTTCTCTTTCCTCAGAAGTTCGAGTATTAGACGAAGGTGGTTCTCGTGATCGGATTTGGATTTAGAGTATATCAAGATATCGTCGATGAATACGATCACGAATTTGTCTAGGTATGGTCGGCACACGCGATTCATTAAATCCATGAATACTGCCGGTGCGTTGGTTAACCCGAATGGCATCACTGTAAACTCGTAATGGCCATATCTCGTTCGGAAAGCGGTTTTTGGGATATCATCATCGTGCACACGGAGTTGGTGATAACCAGAACGAAGATCGATCTTTGAGAAATGAGTGGCTCCTTGAAGCTGATCAAACAGATCGTCGATTCTGGGTAATGGGTAACGATTCTTGATTGTGAGTTTGTTGAGTTCTCGATAGTCGATACACATACGAAAAGAACCATCCTTTTTCTTCACGAATAAGACTGGGGCTCCCCACGGTGATGAGCTCGGGCGAATGAATCCTTTGTCTGACAGTTCTTGCAATTGGCTAGCAAGTTCTTGCATTTCGGAAGACGCGAGACGATAAGGTGATTTTGCCACGGGAGTTGCACCAGGCACAAGGTCGATCCTGAATTCAACTTGACGAACGGGAGGAAGACCGGTTAGGTCTTCGGGAAAGACTTCGGGAAATTCTCGAATAACCGGAATGTCTTCAATCTTCTTAGGGTTCTTATCCGTTTTCACGATATGAGCTAAGAAAGCCACGTAATGTTTGCGGAGGTACTTTTGAGCTTTGGTGCAGGACATGAGTTTTAATCCCTTGGAAAGCTTTTCCCCGTAAATATTTAAGACACTTCCAGATGCGCGAGGGATCCGGATGATTTTCTCGAAACAGACGACTTCAGCATGGTTCTTTGACAACCAATCCATGCCTATAATGACGTCAAAACTTCCAAGTGGCATCGGTATAAGATCGACAGGGAATTCGTGTTCACTAAGTTTAAGGGTACAATTTTGGATGACAGAATCAATTGTGACGGATTTTCCATCAGCTATTTCTACTGTAAACGGTTTCCCTAACTTAGTTCGAGTATTAACAAGCAAAGGTTCAAATTCTAAGGATACAAAACTTTTATCGGCACCGGTATCAAATAAAATTGAAGCATATTGATGATCGATTAGGAACATACCATTCACCACATCATTGGCAGCCTGAGCTTGTTGGGCATTGATGTTAAAAGCACGCCCTTGTGCTGCGGGTACGGCATTAACGAGCTGAGGACATCGGTTACGGAAATGAGTTGGATCACCGCATTGATAACATGCACGAACTTGAGCAATTGCAGGAGGGTTTTGTTGGACTGGCGCATTTACCAATACCTTAGCAGCATTCCTGCATATGTTGAATGTATGGCCAAAACGACCACAACTGGTGCACTGACGACACTTAGCACCAGTAGGATGATGATACTTGCAGATGTTGCATTGTGGAAATGGCCCGGTGTATGGTTTCTTTGTTGGGGCTTGATTATTCATGGTTGGTTGATAGGTCGGTGCGACTTGGTTGATTGGAACAGCAGGGGTAACTACAGCAAAGTTTTGAGAGTTAGCCTTCCTCTTCCGGTTCCTGGAAGTTTCAGGCTTGTCTTCCTTGGTTGTTTCAGTAGAAGACTTCTCCATTTTCTTCTTGTCACCCTTCCTGGTCAAGGTACCGGCCTTGACATGGTTGTCGGTTAACTGAGCTGCTAGACGGATAGCATCTGCCAAGTTAGTAGGGTTCCTACCCCACACGGTATCCTGAATTTGCATAGGGAGACCACCTATGTACTTCTCGATAGCTCGAGATGAGGGAGTAACTAGATGAGGAACCAGAAGACTCAACTCGTGAAAACGGGTGGTGTAAACCAGATTCTCACCGCTTTCCTGAGCCAAATCCCAGAATTCAGCTTCTAGTCTTTTGATTTCATTTCGTGGGCAGAATTCTCGTGTCATGAGTTCCTTTACTTCAGCCCACGTCAATGCCAGGGCAGCATCAGTGCCACGGGTTCGTTTCTCCCCGTTCCACCAAGTGAGTGCGCGTTTCTGGAGAACACTTGTGGCATACCGGACTTTTAGATTTTCAGGGCATTCGCTGTTTAGGAAGGTGTTCTCGATGCTTTCGAACCACTGTAGTAATCCGGTAGCTCCTTCAGTTCCACTGAACTTAGTGGGGTTGCAAGAACTGAAATGTTTGTAGGTACAAGTTTGGGGAGGGTTTGGTGCAGTTGGGTTTTGATCAGTATTGTTGCCTTGGTTCAAGTGGGTAAGCAGAGTTGGGATAACAGCAGCAACTTCACGTGCTACCATAGTAGCAATCTTGCGGCCAGAGTTTCTAGATCGTGAACGGATTTGACGAGAAGCCATTCTGTATAATATGGAAAGAAGAAACCTCTATGAGAAACGGGTAATTGGTTTTAAAAACTTTTCAAAATAATAAGATCGTTAATGAGATTGTTTAGAATAACAATGAGAGGTTAGGAGTGTAAACGTTCGGTTCGCAAACCAAAACGATTACGTTGACTTATCAAAGTATTTGTGTCCAGCACGAGGACATGCGTACCTATAAGCGAATACTCATCTCGAGGGTTCCCAGGTAAGGTAATCAAGTTGTATGAAATACCTTGCCTAGACAGAACACCTTAAGATACAGGTATCCCACTCTTCCAGCATTGCATGTTCTCGGTCATGTGACACGGACTTTGACGAGATTTGAAAACCATGAATAACAATCGAGTTTTGGAGTTTGAAATCACTTGAATTAGGCACACAATGCCTTAGAATATGAGTTAAGATTCATGTGTATATTGATAGATTCATAGTATAAGAAGAATCACATAAACAGATAATTACATAATCAAGTATAAACATGTAAGGCACATAAAATCCTGTCTAAGCATATAAAATACATGAGAGGACTCATGTGTAAAGGTACTTAGTTATAGTCTAGGTCATTCCATTTCTAATAACCTAATTCCCTATAACCATGGCTCTGATACCAATCTGTCACACCCCGACCGACGGCGGAATCATCGGAGCGGACGAGGGAATGATTGATTGTTCATAACACATGGTTGTCTAATAGTGGAAATAATATTAAAATCAGATTACATGATAATATAAGTTCAACATACACAAATACAACAATTGAAACCACAAATAGTAACTGTCTTTTATTTTAACTAAGTCCGGGTCTTAAATGAGCAGGTAGAAGTCCACTATCTTGCTTAACCTGAAATCATGTGAGAAAATAAAGTCAGCTAACGAATTAGCTGGTGAGTAGTCATAGTTTTGAATATACATATAGATTGATTGATTGATTGAGAATAATCCAATTCACAAGGTAACGTTAAGACTTATGTTGCAATAGTAAAACATATAGATAAACCGACACAATAACAACCCCTTGACTTGACACCTGCATATAATAGACTCCACACATAAACCATAGATTAACTCCTGCCTCTGGTACAATCACCACTCGACTATTCATATGGGGTGGGTTATCCAAACCAGTAGATCTACATTGATACCAGGATTGATTGATTGAATTAGGGTTTTATTGTCGTCCAGTTTAGCATAGTATGTTCACGTAATTGCAAGTAATAACATAACCTGTCTTGAATTGAATTTAGAATGAAACAACATTAGAATATCATGATTGAACATATCGTATCACATGATTTCCCCCAAATAGGAAATGATATAAAAAAGGGGATATGAATACTCACTTGATTGATGATATTAGAACCTGAAAGTGATAGATTAAACACCAACGATTTCCTTACGATTAACCTAAGGAACGGTGTCTCGAATTAGAATAATAATGATTTGAGAATGTGGGAATGTATTAGGATTTCTATTTGGTTTTGAATGGTAGTTTAAACTAAATAATTTATTTAGTTGAAATGTTTCGAAATAAATAAAATGAATTTATTGAAAATGATTATGTTTAGAATCTTAATAAAAATATACGGATCAATACACGTAACTATTTTGATTTATTGTTAAAGTGTGGAAAACAAATAATTAATTTTATATAATTAATTATATGATAATTAATTAAAATATTTAATTATTTGTATAACTAAAAGAAATGAACTTGTTATTTGAAATGATTTTAAATATATCACTTTTTATATTTACTCATAATTAAAACAATAATAACGATTATTTGAAATAATCAAGAGTAATATAGTGTCAAATAATAATTTAATAAATTAAATTATTATTAGATGTTCACTTTTGTTTAAATAATTTTGTATTATTTGTAATTTTACTCATTTAAAACATTTATTAAAATAGGTAAAATGTTAAAAATAATTTCAGTAATTAATTAAATTGTTCTGAAAATTTTTAATGTTTGTTAAAATATTTTTATAATTTTTACAATTTATTTTATAATTTTTGGAGGCTTAAAAGGCCCAAAAAAAAATGGTTGAGGTGGCCCGGGGTCGAACCCGGGACCTCACTGATTGCAATGGGTGCAGGGACCAGTGAACCAAGGTCACAACCGCGTTAGGTTCGGGTTCCAATTGGTTTTAAACCTTCTTAACCCAATTTCCCAAATACCCTATGAACCCTAGATTGAATCAACCCAAATCGAACCCGAATTCGACTTTGATTGCTTCTGCAATCATGGGGCTTTTGTTCCCCATGATTAAACGAGTGTGTGTGTGTATGTAATTACCCGAATGATGTTCGAATTGAAGCTGAACCGGTCGAGAACAGGTCGCGGCACAGGTTGGTGATCGACTGATGATCAAACCTTGGTGGATTTCAAATTAAACTCGAGGGAATCTTCGAATGACGATTTGGAAGCAAAGCCTTATGTTAATTTTGGATAATATTGATTGAAGATGGGGTTTAATTGGAGTTGCAGGTCCGACAGTTCGAGAGGTTCGAAGGGGAGGTTTAAACTTGTTTTAAATGAAATTGAATCCACAGGAATGTTTTAAACGATTATAAGTTTGTAAATGCGGTGTTAATTTGATTATAAAACTCCGTAGTGCGATCTGCGGACTGAAAAAGAAGCCGACAACGCATGGTACAGATTCTACACCGCATGCGTTCAGATTTTGAATTGTTTATTTGGCACGAGTTCGAATCTCCCACGTGAACGTGTCGGGAGTGTTGGTTTTGGTCAAAACCGCGTGGTCTCGGCTTTTGAAGCTCGCCGGAGTGTCGCCGGAGGAGTTGCCGGAGAAACAGAGGTGCGACGGGGAGGGGGGCTGGGATTTAAATGATTTTACACATTTGGTCCCTGTGGTTTTGAGTTTATTACTTCAGGCTTGAAACTTTTAAAATTAAGTTTCATAATTTACAAAATACCCCCTGCACTCAATTTATATAATAATTATTCTTTATATATATATATATATGTATATATATATATATATATTTATAACCCATTGTTATTATTATTATTATTTTAATATTATTATTACCATTAACATTATTATTATTATTATTATTATTATTATTATTATTATTATTATTATTATTATTGTATTCTTCGGAATCAACATCGAGCAAAATCAGCTTTATTATAAAAATAAAAAAAAAAAATAAAAAAAAATACGAAATGTTACATCTAGGCCCTTTCTTATTAAAAAAAAGAATAACATGCTATTACAACATAAAATTCAAGAAGACATATATGATATAATAACAACATACCTGCATCAACCAGCAACAAATACGAAAATGTAACTATGAAATCGGAAGACGAAAACCTGCCACATAATTTAAGAATTCAGTAAAAGTCCTTCCCTAGCAAAGACAAAAAAGGAACAACAATACACAACTATCACAATAGGGTAATCACCCAACCTACAGGCAACACATTTGAAACAAAGAATCGTTATTCGATAATCGTTCAACAAAATTCAAATATTAGAACCTCTGTGAAATGGAGTTCCATAACAAAGCTATGATATCAATGCAACAAAATTATACGCCCTAAGTCAACTAAACCCCTTGAATAATCCAATGTTAATTAAACCCTTTGATAACCCAAAATGAGCAATGAAGTAGGTAAACATCAGCAGGTAAATTATGCCAAATAAGGGTTTATTCAGAGGTGTAATGACTAATCCAAACATTAATGACTAAACTTTAGTTACTCAAGAGCCGTTGGGAAGCAAACGGAAAACTAAAACAAAACGAATAGTAGAAAATTCAAAATATATCGTGACAAATAGCAAATAAGAAAAGACACGACGATAAAAGTAGGCAGGTAAGAGACCAACACTTCAAGTGTAAATATATGCGAACATCAAGCATTGACAGCACTAATCTTCACAAATGAATGGTCATAGAGAACCAGATACTTACATAGACAAATAATCAAACATAATATTTAGCAAACCCAAAAGAAACTTCAAATGTTCTTTACCCGTTCAATCACCAAAACACTAAAGAACCTCAGGCATGCCTTTAAAATGAAAACCAAGTAGACAGCTATTGAACAAACGGTCAAACCTACAAGGCTAAATTAGAAGATACCAACAAAAATAATTGTAAGAACTATAACAGAAACTTAGTCACAGAATATGTAAAAAGCATATCAAGAAAATAGGGGCAAAACACAGTAACCCCAATTGTTATTCTGCATGAAACAAAACAATATATGTAAAACCACAATCCCAAAGACAACTAAAGACTACAAAACACCAAAAATCAGGTCGGTCAAACACCTAAATTTTGCGACTTTGCACTTCGCAATTTGAATGCCCTATGAAAGACTCAAGCCCAAAGACAGAAACCACCAGTTGCCACTTCAGTTCATGAAACCACACAATAACCAGATTCAATCTTAAAAAATATTCGATAAAGTTAATATGATAAACCCACAGCTAGTAGCACATCAGCAACCAAATAGCATCATGAAGCAAACTGGAAAATGCAAGACCACATCAAGACACAATGCCAGGTAAGAAACAATGAGACCCAAAACAACCAATTACCTAGAAAAATCAACAATGGTTTCATTGACGCATATTCACAAACACCTGGCGTGCGTCTCATAACCATGAGAATTTACTCAAAAGGAGGGCGGATGAAGAAAATGCAAGTACATCCTGAGGGGGAAGTAAGCCCCCACGGGTTCAATCCGCCATTTCAAACCAACCATAGCGCAACCCTCCGCCACAGCCCCCGGCGGAGACACGCTGTCAATATGTGGAACCCCAAATCACATTTGAACACAAATGTCGCCTAAAATCCTTCATGACTTCTAAACCCACTGCTACAATTCACTCCCCAAACGATTGGGGTATATAAGAACCCAACAATCCAAACCCACCAAAAAACCAAAATCGGTAACCTAGTAATCGGCATACCCAAACAGATACTGGAACAAAGGCAAACCAAAAAGAATTTCAACAAAACCACCTCAAAAAACTTGATAAAAGCAAGCTAACTCACCTACAAATCTCTGCGGTGAACACACGAAACCCACAATCTTCAAACACGGAGAAGAAGGCAGACGAAACCGGAACCACAGAACAACAAAATCGGCAACATCATGCAGATCCAAACATCAGTAGAAAGATGGAAAAAGATACGGAAAGAGAGAGTAGAAAGCAACCATAAAATATGGAGACTGGAGAGAGCTAGAGGGTACAAGACACGTCAGTTAGCAGAGAAAAAGGAGATAAACACGTGTCCCACTTACACATTGATTAAGAAACAAAAAGGAGGAAAAGCAACCTCTTCAGGAGTCGAACCAGCAACCCGGAGCATAAAAATTTAAAACCCAAACCAGGTGAACCAAATCACGCACAGACAAGCAAATGCCAATAAAATACATAAATAACAAAATAAACAACGGAGAAAGTTAAAAAAAAAACAGCCAACCAGCGCCTGACAAGGAGGCGCTGGTCACTGTTCATAGCATACCATTTTTTATAATAGGTAAATAAGTAAATTATTGATATTCATCTCTTTAAACCCTAAACATAGTTAATTATATAAAAGAAAATTCAGTTTTGAAAATCAACACATAGATAAAATGCATAGTCGTCATAATCTATGATCCTTAAACAATATACTATTTTGTTTTCATAAAATTCATATCGGGATGTCAAAAAAGAAACCAAACACATCAACAAAAGGTTGATTTTTATAATAAAAGTTAACGAACGAAAGTTGATGGTTTAAGTTGAAACGTTGTCTGTTAAAAACATATATTATACATAGTATGATGGTTAAATTGAAGCATTAGAAAGTTAAGGGTTTAAGTTAAATATACTTGTCGGTTAAACAATTTACAAATGTTGATGGGTCAAGTTTGGAAGTTTACAAAGTTGAGGGTTGAAGTTGAAAAAAGTTTACAAAATTATGAGTCCACATTTGAAAATCTACAAAGTTGATGAGTGAAATTGAGAAGGTAAAGATCGCGGTGGATTGCAAAGTGTGAATTCTATTATATTATAAACTTTAGAGTAAATTACCATTTGTATCCCTGACGTTTTTTCATTTTAACCATTTGCATCCCTATAGTTTCAAAGTCTTGAATCGCCCCCTAACGTTTTATTTTTGTCCCCGTTTGAATCCAAATGACTAACTCCGTTAAATTGTTCAGTTAACTTTGTGTGAAATGACTAAATTGCCCCTCAATAATAAAATTTTTTTAAAAAAACTTTGTAGGACCACCCATCTTCTCTACCCAAACACATACACACTCACTCACTCTCATCTCTACATCACCCACCACTGTTACCCATCACCACCATAACCTCTCGCTATTATGCCGGAGGAGTGATAGGCGGAGGCGTGGCGGAAGTAGCAGTCGACGAGGAACGGTGGAGAAGCAGAGCAACGATCGTGACGATCTTGCAACGGATGATGAGTTTGATGTGGTTGATGAGGTGGCAGATGTTTTCGGAGTCAGTTGATGTGGCGATCCCGACCACCACCAGCGGCCGCCCAGTCCTCCGCTCCGGCGAAGTCGAATCATCACTTCAACCCTCAGTCGACCTACTCAACGAATAAGCCCCAAATCTCCCGATCCTCAAATCAGGTCTCCTCATCCTTACCACCCACCGCCTCCTGTGGCTCCCTAACCCCGAATCACCATCGCCACCGTCGCCATCTCCAGCGGTGGCGGTCCCACTCGCCGCCATGACCCACATCTTC
Organism: Flaveria linearis; assembly: GCA_024085815.1. Taxonomy (NCBI): domain Eukaryota; kingdom Viridiplantae; phylum Streptophyta; class Magnoliopsida; order Asterales; family Asteraceae; genus Flaveria; species Flaveria linearis. The sequence goes on along the minus strand of CM044005.1, from coordinate 14,120,427 downwards.
CACACGACAAACCCTCCAAAGAAACACCTTAATCAACAGCAATAAGAACACTTTGAAGAGAGTATTTATTGCTGACATTTTATCAAACAGTTGATGTGCACATGGTTCAATTCAAAATCTTGATTCATATACCACGAGATTCAGCACTAACTACAGAAGTAGTAGAAGAAGAAGATCCAAATTTACACTTGTACCTACTCAATTTCTCTTGATTGGGCACGAAGATCGAGCAATAGTAATTACATACAAATTAGTAATCACATGGTGATGGGGGTGGTTGTGGTGGTGATGGTGGTCGTGGCGGTGGTTATGGGAGTCACGGTGGTGGTGATGGGTGGCTCTAATAATGGGAAAAGAGCGGGGGGAGGGGACTGCGGTGGTGGTGAGAGGGGCTGCGGCGGCGGTGGTGATGAGAGGGGCTGCGGCGGCGGTGGTGGTGATAGTGGCTGCGGCGGTGGTGGTGATAGGGGCTGCGGCGGTGCTGGTGATAAGGGCTGCGGTGGTGCTGGTGGTGATAACTGGGTGGTTGTGGTGGTGGTGATAGGGGTGGTTATGGTGGTGGTGGTTTGAAGAGATGATGTTGATGGATGGGACCCACAAGGGTTTTATTGTTATTATTTAATTTGAAGGGTAGTTTCGTCTTTTTATTAATAATTTTAACAGAAACATTAACGGTGTTAATTATTTGAACTCAAATGGAGATAAAAATAAAACGTATAGGCTCAATTGAAGATAACACGAAACGTTAGAGGGCGGATGGTAATTTTGAAACCGCAGGGATGCAACTGGTTAAAATGAACAAACATCAGGGATGCAAATGGTAATTTACTCTAAACTTTATAATCTCTTTAAAACATTGTTCTTCTTGCTCTAGACTTCTATAAGATAACCCAACTCATTTTACAATTTTTTAAAATATTCAATTTGAGTTCATATCCAATATATGCTTCACAAAAAATCTTAATCTTATAGAAAAATAAGTCCAAATAAATAACATTATAATAATAGGAACAAGTGGATTGCTCGCCCACTCTATGAGGTGTTCTGCAACTTAGCTTGTCTACCATTTTGTTTTCTTTCTAACTAACCCAAAACAAAATATTAACTTTTGGGAATACAAATCTCACCACCACAATTTTGATATAGTAATATATTAATAGTTATAATTTTATATACCCAAGATAATGACATAATTGCTAACACCCAATCTCCACGTATATTTTATGTGCATTATTTACCTATCGTTTTCTTAGAAAGGGACGGTCTTGTCTCACTTTTTATATATACATTACCTCAATATATCACTTTTTTTTTTTGTAAAACAGGATTATATTGAAACTATGTTTAAATTTAAAATATTTTTCTAAAGTAAAAAGTCAAACTCCACACGCCATATCAAGTAATTGATCTAGTTTATTCTAACAATCTTACAATCTAACGTTGCACATTGGCTAAAATTAGTACTACCATCAACTTATGCATATATGATATAAGACTTGTATCTCTTACATACTTTTGAGAATAGAATGTAAATGAGCTTTTTGAGCTAGACTCCTTAAAAGATTTATATAAGTCAAATGTAATAAAATTTAGAGTTAAATTTGTTTTTCCTCGTTAATGTTTAACAAAAGTAACTATTTTCCTCCAAAAGATTAAAAAACGTTATTTTACCTCCAAAAGGTTTATAAATTGTTTCAATTTCAGTTCAAAAACTTCATTATATTGGATTAAGTTGAAACAAGTAATGAAACTTTTGGACTGAAACTGAAACACATTATAAAACTTTTAGAGGTAAGTTGATGTTTATAATTTTTTAGAGGAAGATGATTATTTTTATCAAACTTCATGGAGTAAAACCGAACTTACCTCTATAATTTAATCCAACTTAAAGAACGTTATATAAATGAACTAGTTTTTTTAACCCGTCGCACGTTGCGACGACATCGTATGCGGTGTGATAAAGTATAGACTAACAATCGACCCGACTTGTCTCCAGACTAAAATTACATCGAGCCGTAAAGCAACTCGAATTTATACCGTTTAATGACACATATTATACTTGACCCGCCTATTTTCCAAACAAAATTATGTGGAAACGTAAAACAACTTAAAACATACATAAAACCACATATATTAAAATCGTCCCGACTCGTTTTCGAACTAAATTTATGTTTAAACATAAAGTAACTCGGATTTATACCGTCGAATGAATAAGTTTTATATATGTAGACTCATTTTTGTATAAAATTTTCATGAAAACGTAAGCGAACGTCAAAACGTAGATAATCTCAAATCTTATATAAAAATATGCATGAAAATGTTTTATATTTTACACGATACGTACATAAAAATACCACTATTAGAAATTAGTTCTTTTAAGTAAAAACTGCACTGGTGGAGAGCACTTAGATTTGAATTCAATAAATAAATACTACTATTATTATTACTGTTAATTATTAGTAGAGTCAATATATATGTATTAAAACGGAATCCATAAATGAAACTAACATGAATCAAATTAAATGTAAACTACTTATGTGGTTAAATACCAAACTATTAAAACATTTTGTCCTCATTTCAAAACTCCTCTAACCCTACTATTCCTTTCATTCTAAAATATTAGAATTAATACTATGTAATTTAAGCTCAAATTTCAATACCGTTCGGGTTGAAAGCACCGTATGACATATTATATGTAGTGTATAAAGGATTTTTGTATCGTTTTTTAATTGAAGATAAAAGCTCACACATCAGACATATACATATGATTAAATTTGAATTCACACCCTTTTGCTGAGTCATCTTGACATCACTATGTTAAAATCTTATGATAATTGATAATTGTACTTTGAACTTTCTTGAACCAAATTTCTATAGAAAATGTGTATCTATACATATTATAAAGACACAACGATTTTGAGGAATAAAATTTATGACCAAAGTTAATAATTGGTTCTGTCTCAAGTCTAAAAACATAGTCTCATGTTTAAATGTTACCTAGACAAATATTTTAGACGGTCATTGCAGGTAAAAACATGTATCTATACATGTTGGCATTGTAATTTGTAAAACAATCCATGTTAAAACAAAACCTTTTTCTGAATTTAATAACATTATCATAACCATGATTTTAATACAAACAATTGCGAATACAACTTAGAAAAGTTTTAATAACATTATATTTTTTTACTAATGAATATACAGTCAAACATATACAATAAATTTCACTCATATATTAAGATTTAGAAAGGATTAGATTAATCCAAACATTACCTTTATCATATGATTTAAAAAGGTCGCTTCGAAAATCAAATAAAAAAAAGTAAAAAGCCTCTTCTTTTTTTTAAAGAAGAAAAAAACAAATATTATAGGCAAACTTTTATAGAAGCGGATGATAAAGGAACATAAAAGTTTGGAGAAACTACAAAACTAAAGTATAATTTAAGACCAAGAGTCCACCTAAAATTTAAGCACACCTAGGACTCCATTGCGTAATATCTAAAAAACGCCCGGACTAAAGTCTCGCCTAAACTAAAGGTACATCAAAAACTACAAACAAATCTAAGAAGCAACTATCACGACACACCTACGCCTAGATATATCGTACATGAAGGGCAAGACAGTACGCAAAGCCCCAACGACTACCTTTATACTCTTTCCTAATAATCCCGAACTTTATATAACGTCTTCAAGAACTTCTATCATCGATCATGTCTTTACAAAATTACATGTCTAACAAATCATCTTTAATCTACTCCTCTCATATTAGTTTTGATCTTCTTGTGCTTCTCTTATCCTCCACCATGAGTAGGGGTGTTCACGGTTCGGTTTCAAACCAAGAAACCATCCAAACCGGTCATCGGTATGGTTTCACGATTGGTTTTCTTCCTGCACTTTAGGTCGTTCGGTTTCAAATGTTCAAACCAAAGTGAATGGTTTGGCTTACGGTTTATGCTAAAAATCGATGGTCCAAATTAGGACCGACCGTATGTGTATTAAAAATATAAATGAGTTAATCTATTCCACGAGCTAATTATTTTACAAATATTATGCATTTTATATAAATGAACAATGGGTTGGAACTGATTTGATATTTTTGAATTTTGATCCCTTCATTAATCGAAACATGAAGCAAGGGTTACTAAACACTAGGTTTTTTATTTTAGTTCTCTTTTTTTTCCTTATAACTCTAAAAATATTATTTTTACAAAATTTCAAGCATACCATTACAACATATTTATTTTTACTTACGTCTCAATATGAATTTCATTCATACCCGAGTTATACGTAACAACATACACTCACCAAACCACAAACACACAAATCAACAAAACCTTTTCCGGCCGCACTTTGTTTCGTTATCCTCTTCACGTGTTTCATAAAGCTACACATTTCCTACAACAACATTCTTATCTTTTTTTTTTTTGAAAAGAGAACTTCAATAAACTCAAACTCGCAAGACCTCAAAAGCAAGGACTTAAAGAGTAAACAAAACCAAAATACATCAATTCAAAGGACAATTACACCAATTTTTCCATTCCATAGATTTCCACCTAGACCTATTACGAATCCAAAAATAGGCCGTCGCTTTGACGTTCTCCACCAGTTGAATCGGCTGCCGCTTCTTTTCTTTGAAAACCCGTTCGTTGCGCTCATTCCAAATCATCCACATAGTAGTATAGATGATACCTGTTAAGATGAACTTTGACTTCGCAGAAAGAGAATGTGACTCCACCGTATTGAGAATGTCCGGGATGTAGCAAAATATAGAATATAACTTAGCAAACAACATTCTTATCTTCATTTTTCACATGCGACACCAAATTAATATCCGGTGGATAAACATTAAACCACACCATCCACTGATTCACAACTTACCATCGACGTGTTAACACACATCGAGATTACGATCCCCATTTCATCGTTTAAAACCCTCATTACTTCTCCGTTCATCCTCCATTAACGCCGATGCAAAACACCACTCGTTCACAGGGCCAACGGGAGCTCGAATATCGACGACACGAACCGATGACGTATGCACTTTCCATAATCACACCCACCGGAACCACCAATTCGCCGCCGACGGCGGACCCGTAGAATACCAACGCCGATTTGTGTTCTCATTGTTTGTGATCAATAGAGGGGTGGGGGGATGGGGATGTCGTCGGAAGATGTGGTGTTGATTGAGAAAAGTGGGAGTTGTGGTGATTGCACCGTGGTGACGGTGAATTGCCCCGATAAGGCGGGGCTCGGGTGTGATTTGTTGAGGGTTGTGCTTGAATTCGGACTCTATGTGACCCGTGGAGGTATGTGAGTTTCTCTTCATAGGTTTTTAGATCTGGGTTTGTGGTCAAAGTTGAATCTTGTTTCTGTATGTGGAATTTGATGAAGGTATGTTTGGTTGTGATGGCTTAGTTGCATAATTGAGGTTGAAATTGAAATTTGCATTATGTGAATGTGGTTGTTGCTTGTTTGACCTTGAAATAGACATGGATACTCCTGGTTGTTGTGGAAATCTTAATATGTGATGGAAATGACACACATTAGGTCATACCTTTTCAATATGCTTTAGCTATGCATCTGCTTTCAATTCAATATGGTTTGAAGAAGATAAGTGTGTCATTTTGATGTTTATGAGGTTAATTGCTTAAGGGCTACTTCTTCCCTGGTCTCATTTGTTGTCAATAAACAAAAGAAGTTAATTTTTGAATAGGTTTAGTTAATTCAATTTTTAAGTTGATAGAGTGTCGATGTTTAACCTTGCATTTAAGACACTATTAGTTTATTAGTCATGGTTTTTGTGAAATTGGACAATTATTTTGGGACATACTAGTATAGTAATGTAGACAATGAAAATGGGAATATGGGATAGTGGGGTGCTTTTCAAGATGATAATGGAAGTTCTTTCTTTTATGTGTTTTGTGTTTCCAGATTTCTCTACAGATGGAAAATGGTGTTATGTGGTTTTGTGGGTTGTGCCGAGGCCAGTTTCACAAAGAGTTGACTGGGAAAGCTTAAAGAAACGTCTTGTATCTTGTTGCCCATCGATTATGCCTGCATTTTACCTTGATCAATTCTCTAGTGGTTCTAAATCAACTCCATTGTACCTGTTAAAGGTTTTTTCAAGGGATCGAAAAGGGTTGATACATGGTTAATACTTTTACGGTTAAACCCCTTACTCTCTTTTTATTGATTTTATTTTTGTTCTGATCTAAATTGCAATCATTGTAGATGTCACAAAGCTTCTATGTGACCTTGAACTAACAATTCAAAGATTAAAAGTGATGACAACCCCGGAGGGAAAGGTCTTGGATCTCTTCTTTGTTACAGATAGCAAGTAAGTAGTCTTCTTTATATAAGTTTAAATATTTTGATAAACATATATCAGTTCTGATTATTATAAATTCAAACCTCAAAGGGACATCCAAATATCAAACACCTGTAACCCATTTTATGGCAACTAAATTTATGATTCTTGAGTAATGTGTAGTTTTTTTTAATAATAGGAACATATTGGACACTAAGATTGGAAGAGAAGAAACATGTGACCACCTTAGTGTGGTGCTAGGAGAGTGTTGCATAAGTTGTGAAATTGAGCTAGCAGGACCTGAGTATGAATGTCAACAAGGCCTTTCTTCGATTCCCGAATCAATCGCTGAAAAACTGTTCAGTGGTGACTTTTCAGTCATGGAAGATGCATCAAAAGTTAAGGAGGCTAGTGTAATGGTTGATAACCTACTGAGCCCAGCCCATTCGTTGCTTCAAATACAATGTCGTGATCAGAAAGGCCTCATCTATGACATTTTAAGAATCTCCAAGGATTGTGATATACAGGTATAACCATCTTGATTGTGTTGTATTTTTACTACTTTCTGAAAGAGGTGGTAATAACTATATCATTCAAACGAGCTGATCGTGGGACAGGTTAAATTGGATGTATTTTAGTATATAATCATATTTTTGTTGTTAAGATAACAATACTATTACGTTAGTAATCCAAATATTTGAGTAAAGTGATTTAGTAGGTTTGTACACATTGAAAATTCAATCAAGCGGCTCTTAACTTTTGGTCAACCCATTTGAGATAAAGTACAACCCAAAGCGGCTTATTTTTAAGCAAGCAGGTTACGGGATGTTGCATATAATATGTTCTTATTTTTTGTTTTGATAAAACAGATGTAGTTGTGACTGTATGTGTACATTTTTTCCAATTGCTTATTCAAACAAAAGATTATAGATCACTGATACCCTTTTTGTCCAGCTGTGAGTAAAATACACCCTGGCGGACTTTCAACTCGTTTCCTTTCAAATCTTATTTTTATATTTCTCATTTGACCTGCTAAAGATGATACATAACCTTGAAGCGATCCGTTTATAAGTAATTGCGTCAAAATTGCTACATGTATCTTACATTCTTTATAGTTTGTGAACTAGATAGATGTGTGTGTACCTGGTCCTATTCAATAACTTCTGTTGTTTATATCTAGATTGCATACGGAAGAGTTTCTTCTAGTGTCAATGGGGTTCGGAGCTTGGAACTATTTATCCAAAATGAAGACGGGAAAAAGATTCTAAATAATGAAAACCAAATTGCTTTATGTTCCCGTCTAAAAGAGGAAATGATGCAGCCATTGAGGATCATGATATCCAACCGAGGGCCTGATACAGAACTTTGGGTTGCTAATCCTGTGGAATTATCTGGAAGGGGAAGGCCTCGTGTTGTATATGATGTCACATTTGCATTGAAGACACTCGGAATATGCATATTTTCGGTAAGTATTTTGAACCTTTTTGCATGTTAATTATAATGGTGGCAAAATGGACGGGCTAGGTGGGTGGGGTTACCGTTTCAAATCAAAATGGTTATTTTTTGCACACTTCAGAATTTCAGATCAAGTTTAGTTGGCATGCAAACATTTTTGTCTGTCTTTTTATATGAATTTGTAAATATTTATAAAGTATGATTGCAAAAAATGATATTATTATTTCAACAATAATCTTTTAATTTTGAATAAAGTATTAAAGTGATTTAGGAGGATAATGAATTAAAGGTGGAATGTCAATGAGTTCTTTTTTAGTAAGGGTTGGGTTGACCTGAACTTATTTCCCACATGGTTGTTTATAGGCTGAAATTGGAAGACACTCGATATTAGATCGCGAGTGGGAAGTTTACAGGTTCTTGTTGGTTGAAAACCGAAAATTTCCACTAACAAGCAAACAAGCGAAGCAGGATATCATCAATAAAGTTACAAGAACACTCATGGGTTGGTAAAGAGTCATTCACTGTTGTTTAGAAGGATTTGTGCTTTTCTTAAATCGATACAACGTGGTGCTAGTTCAATTTGTGTACCAGTTTCATCGGTTTCTTTTTTAGTTGTCGTCCAGTAATTGTATTCATTTTCCCTATTAGTAATCGTGGTTGTTCCTCGAAGGTGTGTTTGTGTTGTTTGAGGAGATGTATGTGTTCTTTAATGGGTTATGACAGACGTTTAAAAGTGGTTATTATATGTCATAAACTAACAAATTACACCTTTTAGGAAATTTTAAGAATTTAATTATCTTATAGTAAATTGAAAATACATTATTATTATTATTGATATTTATTGGACAAGTAATTTAACATCATCATATTGATTTTACCCAATTATTAAGAGGAGCATTCATAATGAATCTTATCATTATTCATATAATTATACTAAAACTTATTATTTTCTCTTTCTTTTTTTTCAATTAGATAATACCTTTTCTACCCTTATTATTACTTTTTACTTTCTCCCTCTTATACTCACAACTACTTTTAAAAATATTAAAAAATTTATAAGGATTGAACAGTAATTTTTTTAATATATCAATCAACAATAACATTTGCTCTCATTCACTCAAAATCATTTCATATAATATACCAAAAACACTCATATCTTTTTAGGGATTCTACTGTAAATACTCTAAAGTCTATCATATTCACCTTCCCCGATTTTTAAAGTCTTGAAGCTATTTTTGTGTAATATCACAGTATATATATAGAGTTCTTGTGTAAGTGTTCTATGCCTTTGGCTATCCATTTTTATATTTTATACGCTACTAGATACCGGTTTTTAATATTTTGATTATCCCATCAAAGTATCATGACGCGAGCGAACATAATTGATGATATTAATCCCTTATGTAAAAAATTAAATTTATAGAGAGGATTTTCGCTAACGACAAAAATCATTGTCAAAAGCTCGCACCTTATCAATATCCTAATAACAATAAGATCATATAAAATGTGTTTTGATGTGCTTTAAACAAATTGTTTCAGCAAGTGATTAACAAGGGAGGGGGGCGGTCATGAACGACTATCTATTGTTCATGTCGGCAATCTATAAAAATAACTACAAACCTCACCCCTTCCCTCTCATAAAAGCGTCGTTTCTTTTTCATGGACGATCTATATAGACGTACGTTATCATTTGAAAACAGCGAGGTGCTTCGCTCTCTCCTCCGCTAGGTTTTTCACATAGGCTCACAAACGAGCTACAGTTGACAAACACTATTATATCTCTTTTTTTCATAGTAAAACATTGTGGTTAAAATCTAAATTGATGAAAGCACGAGGACTAAGTTGCACACAACGGTTTCTAACTCCTACTACCAGTGACTTCGTCATTTCGTTTATAAAATTCCCCAATTTCAGAGATGCATACGAATCTAGGGTTTCACTGGCGCTTCAATTTCAGCTGAAATTTGCCTCTGTAACGACAAATTGAGGTTAGTTCCTTATGAATCCAACACGAAGATTATAATATCAAGTCATGCGCTTGTGATTCTATGATAATGTTCGTCACTGTGTTCTTTCTGATCGCAATTCGTTCATTCTCTTTGATTTAGTCGTTTGCTGCATTAAATTGATTTTATTTTTAGTTTGATTTAGCCTTGTCAATATGTCCCCGCGTTAATTTGGATAATCGATGCTCATTGATCGGTCACATTTCTCTTAGATTGCATTGTTTTTTCAATAAAATTTGATGTAGTTCTCTATTATATAGGGTCGTAAAAGATTATTCGTCAATTCTAAACTTGATTACTTGAAATCTATCGGATAAGCTCAAATAAGTAAATAAGTAATGCACCTACTGTAGTCCAGCGTTTAAATGATGGGAGTATTTGATTCTATTGTTTAAATGGCATTCTCCATGAGGAAAGAAAAGTTAAGTGTAAAATGTCTGGCTTTTGTAGATTTTGGAACACTGTTATCTGCTTTGTGGTGCTTGTAACTTTTGAATTATAACAAATTGTTTCGTTTGCTGGATATGCTAGATTCATTTCAGAGTTATACTTTTTGCAGTTGTTGCTGAACTATATCTTAAGGATTTTATTTTTAAGTTGTGTGCTATACCAGAATATCTAGGAGCCAATTTGTATGGTGGTTTCTGGTTACTGTTTCTTGGCTGCTGATTATAATGTTATTTTCTGGCTGATACATCATTTTTTATTTTTTTTGGTGAGTGCAATGGGGTTCTTGAAAATTAGAAATGAATTGAGTAGCAAGTGTACTGTTTATTGGTTGTGTTATGGTAAATTACTTTGGAGACGATTCTATGGATGATTTCATGAATATTTGAGTACTTTTGGTGTCTAGTTTCTACTATGAGCCGGGACAGAAGCAGAAGTCCTGGTCTAGCCAAGCGGTTCCGCAGCAGAGACCGCACTGCCTACCGTGATGCACCATACAAAAGGGATAAACCTGCATATCGGTATGTTGTTAGATGTGTGTTTTGGAACTTAGTGGACATCAGGAAGTTATGAGCCATCAGTAGATATGAAATGGCATAATGAAACGCATGATTATGGATTGAAATTTGAAACCGGCAAAGGATGTTTCCAAGTTATTATTATTTATAATACACACACACACATTTCTGTTGTGATTGATAGTCTCAAATCTAAATCAAGTGTAGGCCCTGGTCTTGACTTTTTTTAGCTCATTTTATCATCACCCCTTTTTTCGATCAAGACAAGTTTTTCTAGTTGATGATATAAGGGGGTATCATGAAATTTTATATAGAAAGTAATATATATCAAGTTTTAATAAGCACCATGGTTTATTTACGGTTCTGGTGCCTTGGTCTGGCTAGTTATTTGTGCCTGTTTTTGAATGATAAAAGTTAAACACAAATAACTTGGAGTTGTAACTTGATTATTATTTTGTCAAATATTTGAATTGCAATATTCCTTTTGGTGACACTATTATATACAGGCAAGATTATCTGTGCAACAAATGTAGGCGACCTGGACACTTTGCCAGAGATTGTCCAAATGTCACTGTCTGCAACAATTGTGGACTTCCTGGGTAAAGATTCTCAACGTTTAACTTGACTATTCATTGTGCTAATAAGTTGACAACAATTATCTATTGCCATGCCAAAAAAGTTTGTTTTGTGTCCTTTGTTCCATTGTTTGATCAACTAATTGTTTCTAAAGAAGTATCTTTTGGTAGAAATGGTCATTTTGACCCTCTTACTCAAGCCGCCCATCTTTTCACCTTATAGACTAAAAATTTGAATCCCTAAGTTTAACGTGTCGCATCATATTACCTGTAGTCATCTTGCAGCTGAGTGCACATCAACCACCATGTGTTGGAACTGCAAGGAATCAGGACATGTCTCAAGTGAATGCCCCAATGAGTCCGTGTGCCACATGTGCGGTAAAGTCGGGCATTTGGCTCGTGATTGTCATAGCCCAAATGTTTCCTCATACGATGCTCGTCTTTGCAACAACTGCTATAAAGCCGGGCACACTGCAGCTGACTGCACCAATGAGAAGGCTTGCAACAACTGTCGGAAAACAGGTCACCTTGCTCGTGACTGCCGTAATGATCCAGTTTGCAACATTTGCAGCATATCTGGGCATGTAGCCCGTCAGTGTCCCAAATCTGGCCCGTCCAGCCTTACAGGCTCGGTTAAATCTGGCATGCCTGGCTTTCTAGCCCCATTTGGCTCATCATTGAGGGATGACCCTTTTCGGGACATGATATGCAAGAATTGCGGTCGACCCGGTCATATTAGCAGGGACTGTGTGCATACAATCATGATCTGCCCTAATTGTGGTGGCCGGGGCCATTTGGATATCGAGTGCCCGTCTGCCCGAGTGTATAACTCGTTTGACCCTAGGTTTCTTGACCTGCGTTTTCGTAGGTACTGAAGGAGTTTTGAGTCAGCTAGGTGTGCATCTGCAGATTGATGGTCTTTGTATTACAATAGGCCTAAGGTGGTCGTGTTTCAAAGATTCTCATTAGAGTGACCAAATTATCAATTGAAATTTAATTTTTTTTCTCAAGTATGTTAAATGAAGCTTATATGAGTTTGATTTGAAACAACCAACTGAATATTCAAGATAATGCAGATAAAAACTAACATAGCATCTACATGTGTATGTATCTTGTTCATACCTTTTGTTTCACCTACTGTTCATAATCTATATTCAAAATTTCATGACCTATTGTTTAAGTTTAAGGAGATGGTTAATCAATGTCAAAGCTCAAAACAAATAGACACGTTTTTTTTATCTCTACCATCATCGTGTATGGATCATTGATCAATCATATGTGCATTTTGGTTGATTGGGTCCTCCAACAAACAATGTAGTATCTCAAACAACCGGTTTGGTTCATTGGTGAGAAGGATGTGTTACAATTAGGAAGTTTATCATGTTTGAGAAGGCAGACACATGAGGCACACGTCACCTATTACACCCGATAAGGGGATGATGACTTCATCTTCCATCATCTCGAAATGTTAATTTATTAAAATTTGATTGATGATAAAGGCTGAGTGCGAAGGTAGAATTTTTGTCATGTTACTACATGTAGTCATGTTGTGTGTCTAGATTGTTCCAAGTGCATGAAAGAATTTTTGGATGTACTACCATGGAGGGGTTGATCAATGCAATTGCGAGTCATTGTATTTTTCTAAAGGGTTTATCCTAAATATTTAGGATGTTTTTGAATTTTTTGAGTTGGGTTAATGATTGTTACAAAATTGAGAAAAAGTTAATATGTTCTTCTGTTTACTTATAATACATTTAAATCATACCTCACGTGGTGTGAAGTTAACACATTTAGTTTCTCTTGTATTTAACAACAAATGTATAATATGAACTTTATAAGTTGGTATAGTTCCTTCTCGTTTTAATCTTAAATTTGTATACATGTGATGAAAAGTCAAAGATAAAACTAGTGTTTGAGATAAATACAAACAAGAAAATTAATAGGCTAAAAGATTTAATAGATTTCGAACACAGATCGGTTTTCTTTTTTTTGCACACCCATATCTCTATTTCGTTTATGGTTATCATTGTAAGTAAAATCAAGACAAAATCAAGTGTAAATACGTGAAAATTATGTGATAACGATGACATGTTGTAGTAAAAGTGAATTTTAAAAACGTTGTTACTCTTAACGAGAGTATGATTAAAATCTACTTGCTAAATATAAATACATCATTTGCTCCACGCCATAAACCCTTTAAAACCCCTGGGCTGAATCTAGGGCACGTTAAACACAAATCACACTGTCTTTCTTCTGCTCATTACTCTCAAACACTATAATTTGCCGATAACCGCCGAATAACTGTTTCGATTCTATAGAAAAGATGAAGAATCTGAAGCTTTTATGGGAGCTTTCATCTAACCTCCAATTGCACTCGCAAAATGAAGTCATTCGATGCATCGCTTTCGACATCGAGCAGAATCGCTTCTTCTTCGCTTCATCTGCAAACATCATCTATTCCCTTCATCTTTCTTCATCTCAAGTAAGCCCTAAGTTTTTACTCTTCATTCCAAGTACGTTCAGTATGCCGTTGAACCAAATACGATTAACACGTAGCGAAAATATAAGTTATTTTGCGACTATAATTCCATATTGAACGTATGATGATCTAAGTTCACGTTAGTGAGTAGAGACAGTTATTGTTTTGTGGATCCTAATATTGGTAATTTGAATGCAAAGTGTTAGGTATTGATGATTAAAAGAATCAAAGTATCTAATTAACATAAATATCTAATCTAAGCTGTTATCTGTAAGGCAGTGATTAGAATCTAACTAAGGGGTGAAATTTGCAGAATGAGGAATCAGGGGTGTCAACTACTCTGGTTGAGGATGTTGGTGTAGATACTGGTGACTCTATTACCTCCATGGAGTATCTCATGGAGAAGGAATCACTTCTTATTGGGACTTCGAGTGGTGATTTGTTACTGTATAATGCGGATGATAGTGCGATGGAGGTTGTTGGTAGAGTGGAAGGCGGGGTTAAGTCTATTTCACTGAGTCCGGATGGAGATTTGCTTTGTATTGTAACTGGGATAGGCCAGATGTTGGTAATGACTCATGACTGGGACTTGTTGTACGAGACACCACTTGAAGATCATATTGAAGATGCTGACTTACGTAAGGAATTTTTTTACCACGTTTTCTTAAGTTTGTCTTTTTTAGCATAACTTTCTTAAACATAAAATTTATCAAGTTGTTTTGCTGTTTTGATACATGAATCACGGCTGGTCATTCATTTTGTCAGAGCATATAGGGTATGTTTGATAGAAACATAATTTGAATGTGAGTCCTTGATTAGCTAAAAACAATGATTTTGAGTTAAAACTAGTCATAAGAAAAACTGATTTGTGGAGGAGTTTGTTCTAAAATGACTAAACACATACATGGAAAGATAAGATTTTTAACTCATGCATTAACATCTACACAGCTAAATTTGTGCCTTCTGCTATTTCTTGGTTATATTTTTGATACAAGTACTAAAGTCAGTCTCAGGTGGTCAATGCCTGCACTCAGAATGTACACCTGGAAGTCCCGCCACCTGGCGAGGTGATGGAAAATTCTTTGCTATAATAAGCTCGATGCCAGATTCTTTGCACAAAAAGCTTAAAATATGGGAACGAGACACGGGCAACTTACATTCAGTTTCAGAACCCAAGGCTTTTATAGGTGACATTGCGGAATGGATGCCATCTGGAGCAAAAATTGCTGCTATTTGTGATAAAAAGATAACTTTCTTTGAGAAAAACGGGTTAGAAAGGAGCTCATTTACTGTAACTGAGGGAGTTGATGTAACTATTGAGAATCTAAAATGGAACTGCAATTCAGATTTGCTTGCAGCCATTGTTAGAACAAAAACTTATGACTCCATCAAGATATGGTTTTTCAGCAACAATCATTGGTATTTAAAACAAGAAATCAGGTACTTAAAAGGGGATGGAGTGAGATTCATGTGGGACCCAGTAAAGCCTCTAAATTTAATCAGTTGGACTCTTGAAGGCTTAATCAAAGTTTATAATTTTATTTGGGTTTCATGTGTTACTGATAGTTCAGTTGCATTAGTTGTTGACGGTTCAAAGATTCTAGTAACCCCCCTTTCGTTATCCCTAATCCCGCCTCCTATGTATCTTTTTCAGCTTCAGTTTCCTTGTTCTGTTAGAGAAATAGCTTTTTGGTCCAAGAATTCTAAGAACATATTGGCAGCATCTTTGACTGATGGCAGTTTATCTGTTGTGGAGCTTCCTGGACTTGACACCTGGCAAGATCTAGAAGGTGAAGTATTTCACGTTGAGTTGTGTATAACTGAAGATCTTACATCTTTTCTTCATCTCACATGGCTGGATTCACACGTGCTTCTTGGTGTTATTTTCGAACCCTCAGATAATAATAAGTTGCCAAAGTACTATATTCAGGAACTTGAACTAGTATGCTCCGAGGATCATATTCCGGGCTCAGTAACAGGCTCAGGATTTGATGCAAAAGTTGTTAATAAACTTCCAATTGAGAGTTCGGTGAGCGGGCTTATTTCTAACCCGATTAAAAAACGGTCAGCCTTTGTTCAGTTGAATGGCGGGAATATATTCGAGTATGAAGCCGGTTCTTTTCTTCATGAGTGCAACAATTTGCGGTTTTCATCCTCTTGCCCATGGATGAGTGTGTGTGCCATTGAAGATTTTGGGTCACCAAATTTTGATCCGTTTTTAATGTTTGGACTTGATAACAACGGTAATCTGCATGTGAATCAGAATGTTTTATGTAACAACTGTAGCAGCTTCTCGTTGTACTCAAATTCCTCCAATCAAACAATAACACATTTAATTCTTGCAACCAAACAAGACTTGTTATTTGTTATTGAGATTCGTGATATTGTGCTTGGTCAAACAGAGGGCAAATATGGCAGTTTTACACCCGTTATAATAACCAGAAAAAATGCAGAAGAAGGAAAGAAGTTCATACAAATATGGGAGAAAGGTTCCAAAATCTTGGGAGTTGTGCATGGGGATGAATCTGCTGTTATTATACAGACAAACCGTGGAAATTTAGAAAGCATTTATCCAAGAAAATTGGTACTAGAATCAATCGTAAATGCTTTGGTTCAAGGGCGTTTTAGGGATTCGCTACTCATGGTAAGGCGACACAGGATTGATTTTAATATTATTGTTGATCACAGGGGCTGGCAAGATTTTCTTAAGTTGGCTGCAGAGCTTGTAAAACAGGTAGATAATTTAAGCTACATTACCGAATTCGTTTGTTCTTTGAAGAATGAAAATGTCATGGAGACTTTGTATAAAAGCTATATATCTTGTACACATGAGGAAATTGGTAAAAAATTAAAAGATTCTATGGTTCTTGGTGGTCAAAGTAAGGTGAACTCTGTCTTGCTGGCTGTGAGGAAAGCCCTTGAGGAGCAAATAGTGGAAAGCCCGGCTAGAGAGCTTTGTATTTTAACAACTTTGGCTCGAAGTGACCCACCGTATCTTGAAGAAGCTTTGGAGCGGGTCAAAGTTATCCGTGAGATGGAATTATCGGAATGCAAAAACCTGGAGAGAAAGCGGGTCCCATCCTCCGAGGAATCTTTGAAACATTTGCTGTGGCTTTCAGAAAGTAAGGCTGTTTTTGAAGCTGCTTTGGGTCTTTATGACTTAAATCTTGCAGCTATTGTTGCATTGAACTCACAACAGGATCCGAAGGAGTTCTTACCATTTCTTCAGGAACTTGAAGTCTTGCCAAATCTTATAATGAGGTATTGATGCGACCTGAATTATATTATTTATTGAAAATAATGAAACCACAAAATTAAAGAATACAAATCAACCTAATTATTGATTCACTTAGAACATAACGGTAAGCTGTTATTATTGAAAGGGTGTTAACCCACTTACATGTAATACTGCATATTTATAGCAGTTAGTAGATCTAACTAACTATTACACATTTACACTTTCAGTCCTTATACTATGAACTATTACAAAGTAAACACAAAGTATACAAAACAGAAACTTTAAACTCTAAACAATACAATGAATTAACTAACATTCACCCCCTTAATTCTTGTATTGTTCCAACTCCAAGCTTTGACTTCATTTCAGCAAACTTGACCCTTGACAAAGCTTTGGTTAACATATCTGCCTTTTGTTCCTCTCCACTAACATGCTTTACCACCACTAGGTTCTTCTCTACACATCCCCTAATATAGTGGTACCTCACATCTATGTGTTTAGATCTGCCATGGAACACAGGATTCTTCATTAATTGAATAGCAGCTTTGTTATCTACACACAACAGAATAGGACCCATTTCTTGATTTGTCAAATACTCTAGCAAGCCTTTAAGCCACACAGCCTGTTGAGCTGTGGCTGTAGCTGCCATGAACTCTGCTTCACAAGAAGACAGAGCCACTGTGGCCTGCTTTTGGCTCACCCAACTCACAGGACCACCACCAAAATAGAATACCATCCCTGTAGTACTCTTTCCATCAGATTTAGTAGGAGCATGTGAGCTGTCACTGTATCCAATCAGCTCTCCTACACCCCCATACTTATACCATATGCCATACTCCATAGTTCCCTTCAAATATCTAAGTATAGTCTTGACAGCTTGCCAATGGGATGCCTTAGGATCTGCCATAAATCTACTTGCAATCCCAACTGAGTAACTCAAATCAGGTCTAGTTTGTGTAATATATCTCAAACACCCTATAATCCTTCTGTATTGAGACACATTCATAGACTCACTTTCTTCATCTTTGCCCAATTTTAAGCCCGGATCCATAGGAATCTTTGTGGAGTTACACTCCCACATCTTTTGATCTTCAAGAATCTTCCTAGCATAACCAACTTGAGTTAGAAAAATCCCCTCATTTGTCTGCTTAACCTCTATGCCCAGATAGTAATTAAGTAGACCCAAATCAGTCATCTCAAAGCAAGACATCATCATAGACTTAAACTCTTTGATCACATCATCATTGGATCCGGTAGCTATGATATCATCCACATAAACACCAATGATTAGAGCACCAGCTTCTGTGTTTCTTTTATACACTGCATGTTCCCTAGGACATCTTTCAAAGCCAAACTTAACCAATGTTTCATGCAGTTTCTCATTCCAGGCTCTAGGTGCCTGTTTCAGTCCATACAAGGCTTTCATTAGCTTATAGACCTTTCTCTCACTTCCAGGTTTCACAAAACCTTCAGGTTGAACAACATAAACTTCTTCTTTCAATTCCCCATTGAGGAATGCAGTTTTTACATCAAGATGATGTACTTTCCACTTATTCACTGCAGACATGGCTAATATCAGCCTCACAGTCTCTAATCTGGCCACAGGAGCAAAAACTTCTTCATAATCGATCCCATACTGCTGCACATACCCCTTAACCACAAGTCTAGCCTTGTGTCTGGTCACATTACCCTCTGCATCTTTCTTAAGCTTGAATAGCCACTTCAAGCCTATAGGTTTCACACCTTTTGGGCAGTCAACCAACTTCCAAGTACCATTTTTCTCTATACTTTCAAGTTCACTCCTCATGGCTTTCATCCATTCTGGACTCTCTTTGGCTTGTTCAAACCTGACAGGTTCTTCTATTTGCAGCAACAAATCTGACTCATCATAAGTTGGAGGTGTAAAGGGTATTTTCTTCAGTATATCAGTTCTACTGAACACATTATCCAAAGATGTAAACCCTTTGGGAGGAGTATCATCATATGTTGATCTAAACACTTGATCACCATTTGATGTTTGTTCCCCTTCATCACCCCTATCACCCCCTGTGTCAACACCCCCTGAGTCAAGCTCTACACCAGGAGAGTGACCTGCATTTGCCCAATCTGATTCTTCCCAATCACCTGCTGAAGAATGGTTCTGCATAGAGTCATCACTTGCTTGATTTGCAGACACATTTTCTTGGTTTGAAACACACACTGTTCCACCAAAGTTTGCATAGCTATGACTGCTATGATCCACAACAGTTGTGTCCCAATTCCAAGACTTATCCTCCTCAAAATACACATCCCTGCTGACTACCAATCTCCTAGTCACAGGATTGTACAATCGGTAAGCTTTTGTGCCAGGCTCCAAACCCAAATGCACCATTTGGGTACTTCTATCATCCAACTTCCTTAGTTGTTTATTAACTTTTACATGGGCCACACATCCAAATACTCTCAAGTGTTTTACCTTAGGCTTTCTTTCAAACAGCCTCTCATAAGGAGTCATATTGACTAGGGCCTTAGTGGGACATCTGTTTTGCAAATAGACTGAATGCCTCACTGCTTCTGCCCACATCCACAAAGGCATACTCATCCCTTTAAGAATAGATCTAACCATGCCCATTATAGTTTGGTTTCTTCTCTCCACAACCCCATTCTGTTGTGGAGAGTAAGGTGCAGTAAGATACCTTTTAATGCCATCTAAGGTGCACAGCTGCTCAAATTTCTGAGATGTGAATTCCCCTCCCCTATCTGTTCTTAGGGCCTTCAACTTGAAGTTTGTCTCTGTCTGGGCATGAGACATAAATGCCTGAAAAGCTTTAGGGGCTTCATCCTTTGACTTCAGGAAGTATACCCACATATACCTGGAGTAGTCATCAACTAACAGCATGAAATATCGATTTCCAGCTGGTGTAGGTGGATCCAATGGTCCACATAAGTCTGCATGCACAAGCTCCAAGGGTTGTTCAGCCCTATAGACACTTGTAGTAGGATAAGACAGACTTCTTTGCTTCCCTACCAGGCAGCTACTACACAGCTGTGACTTGTGGTTTATTCTTGGTAAACCTCTTGTCATGCTGTGTTTAGACATACTATTAATTGAGTCAAAGTTCAAGTGACCCAATCTAGCATGCCATTTCCAGGCTTCATCTTGGAATTCTCCTAACAAGCACTTCGGGAGGGTTACTTCCAAATTGACTCTATACAGCCTGTTTTGCCCTTTCTTGACCTTTAACAAGGTCCTTCCACTCTTCTCAAATACCCACAGAATTCCACTTTTCATTATGATCCTGCAGCCAACTTCATCTAACTGACCGAGGCTCAATATGTTGCTCATGAGGGCAGGAATGTAGTAGACATTGGTAACCACTCTGTGCTCCCCATTCTTGCATTGAAAACACACTGAGCCTTTTCCCTGTATGGCCACAACCGAGCCATCTCCAAACTTCACCTTCCCAGTGACAGTCTCATCCAATTCACTGAAGTGAGTCTTGACCCCTGTCATGTGGTTACTAGCACCATTGTCTAGGTACCATATGCAGGAATCCACTTCAGTGGTCATAGACTTAGGATAGACATTATTTTCTTCAAGTAATCCCAAGTCCTGCATGACTCTCACCATTAACAGGGAAGGTTCTTGGTCTTCTTGGGTGTGAGAGAGGTGAGCTTCATCATTTCTGGTCTTAGGGGCCCTGCATTCATTGGAGAAATGCCCCAGCCGATCACAATTGTAACACCTCATCTTTCGCTTGTCTTTCTTGGGAGGTGCTGCCCTGTCACCACCCTCAGAACCGGGTTTAGTGACTCTACCTTTTACATTCCTCCCACGACCCCTACCCTTGCCTCTTGAGTCACTACCATTTGACTGCTTGTAACCATCAGTCTTGGACTCAGTTTTAACCCTTTCTTGCCATTCTGCTCTGGTTAACAGCAACTGACCCGAGGTGTTCTTGGTTTGGGGGTTCGGCTTGAGCCTTTCTTCATAGGCTTTCAGCCTTCCCACCAGTTCCTCGAAGGTCATGGCCTCAAGGTCAGAGAACTGCTCTATGGCAGCCACAATTGGAAGAAACCTCTCGGGTGCAGCCTTCAAGGTTCTTCTTACTTGTTTTGAGGCTTCAATTGTGGTTCCAAGGGCACGATACTTTGACACCAGTTCTCCCATCTTAGCCGCAAATTCATCAATTGAATCGGTCTCCGACATTGCCAACATCTCAAACTCATGATCTAGAGTTTGGATTCTTGCCTGCTTCACTCGATCTTCACCAACGTACCTTTTCTTCAAGGCTTCCCAGATGTCTTTCGCACCTTTAAATGCAGCAACCTGCATTAGTACATCTTCGGGCAAGGCCTGAAAAATGAATGCTCTGGCCTTCTTGCCGAGCTTCACATCGATCTCGGCGGTCGTCGGGGGTTCAATTGCATCCCAGAGCCCCTGGGCATCCATGAACGCCTCCATTTTGATCGCCCAGGAGGTGTACGTGTTCGGCGTGAGGATCGGGATCTTGAACGAAATTGAATCGTTCAGGTCTCTCAATGCAACTTGTCGATTGTTGTCCGCCATGAAATCGCGTCACAAATCTTCAATTCGAGGCAAGATTGAGTCAATTGTTCGTGCGTGGGCTCAATTTCAGTCCGCCGGGGTTGCAATCGGTCGTCGGCGGCTTCAATTTCAGGTGGCCGTGGGTTCGGGCGATCAATTGATGATCGGCGATCAATTGATGATCAGCGTGAGGATCGGGAAGATTATCGGAGAAGATGATCGGAGAGAATTTCACAGATCTCCCTTGATTGGATTCGAGAGCCTTGTTAGCTCTGATACCAATTGATTCACTTAGAACATAACGGTAAGCTGTTATTATTGAAAGGGTGTTAACCCACTTACATGTAATACTGCATATTTATAGCAGTTAGTAGATCTAACTAACTATTACACATTTACACTTTCAGTCCTTATACTATGAACTATTACAAAGTAAACACAAAGTATACAAAACAGAAACTTTAAACTCTAAACAATACAATGAATCTACTAACAATTATAAGATTTAGGTTTTGTGTAATGATGCTTAACTTACAGTTTTCACAGTCCGGCTATTAGTCAAGCCGTGAGCCAGACCATTAGTAAAGCTTTTAATCTCTTTAAACCAAAACCAAATTGTTAAAAAATGGAACCAAAAAGGGTTGCCGTGTTTTAGTTTCATTGTTTGAGCTTATTGGTCCTTCAAAACAGCTAACTCATTTGGCACGGGCTAGGTTGACTTGAAACTTCTAGGATCATGTGACATACTAATTTGTGTGTATTGAGTTTTTAGAGGAAGCTTTTAGTAAAGTCAACCTAGGAGACTATTGGTTATATTATGTTACTTGGATCAAGTGGAAGCTCCGGTTTGATAGCGGAGTTTTTTTTTTTACCAATCTGCATACAAACCTTTCAGTCCGGTTTGGAGTTTAGAAAACCACCAGTTTAATAAAGTGAAAAGACTCCCGCAAAACCAGACCGTTGATGGTTTGGCCTGTTTCAACTTCTACTGGTTTGCATTGAACCTTAAATCAAACCCTAGACAAGTAATTAAAGTAAGCATGCTAAACCCTACCTCATAATCCCTATATATAAAGAAATTTCATCGAAAAGTAGCTTTCATAGGACAGAAAAAACCTTGAATGTTTGAATTATCTATTTTTGTTCAAGGTAGTCTGCCTTGCAGCCTTGGTTACCTGTCAGACTGATGATGTTGCAACTAATGCTTTGCTAACTTTAAGTATGTTGACTTTTTTTGCATGGTATTGATGTGGTGTAGGAAACCAGTCTACTTGGAAAAATAAGTTCGTTAACACGAAATAGAAATTTGCTCAATGTTGGTTAACTTTTTTATGCAATTTGCAATGCGATATATTATGTCTTAATTATTTGTTTGTCTTTTGCAATGTATGGGTCTAACAGGTACAAAATTGACCTCAAATTAAGGAGATTCGAGAAGGCACTCCAACACATTGTTGCTGCAGGAGACACTTATTTTGAAGATTGTATTGATCTCATAAAAAATAACCCACACCTTTTCTCTCTAGCTTTTCAACTAATAACAGATTCCACTAAAAAGAATCAAGTCCTTGAAGCATGGGGAGATCATTTAAGCAATATCAAATGCTTTGACGATGCTGCGACAACATATTTATGTTGCAATAACCTAGAAAAAGCTTTGAAATCTTATCGATCATCTAATAATTGGGGCGGTGTACTTACTGTTGCTGGTCTAATGAAATTACAAGAAGAAGAGATTATGCAAATAGCGCATGAGCTTTGTGAAGAACTTCAAACGATTGGGAAACCAAGTGAAGCTGCCAAAATTGCTTTTGACTATTGTAAAGATATTAAAAATGGGATTAATCTTTTAATCAGTGCACGGGAATGGGAAGAAGTCTTAAGAATTGGTTTAATGCATAAGAATGAGGACTTGATTTCAGATGTGAAAATTGGTGCGGTTGAATGTGCGGCCAGTTTGATAGTGGAATATGAAGAAGGGTTGGAGAAAATTGGTAAGTATTTGGCACGGTACTTGGCGGTCCGGCAGCGGCGGTTATTGCTTGCTGCTAAGCTTCAGGCTGATGAGAGATCAATAAATGAACTGGATGATGATGCAGTTTCAGAAGCTAGCAGTAGTTTTAGTGGAATGAGTGCTTACACCACCGGGTAAGATTTTTACGCCTCTGCACACATGGCACATGTATATAGCTATATGCTCTTTTTTTTGTTGAATCAGATTTGTAAACTTGTGTGTAAGTAATTATGTTATTATATTATTCCTATACTACATTACCAAGTGTTATAGTTCATGACCAGAACAAGGAAAAGTTCAGCTGCTTCCATGAGTTCAAGTGGCACTAGCAAAAGAGGGATAAGGAGGCAAAAGAAAAGGGGAAAAATTCGTGCTGGCAGGTACTTAGTTTTACCTTAATTTTGATACTTTTCAGAGGTGCCAGTTTCAAATCATTTACTCTAATGGGTTGGGTTGGGTTGGGTTTGTGCTTTTTCTGTAACGGTAGAAAAAAATAGCTGAAAGACATCAAATGAGTCTAGGGTGTCGAACAGGCACACAGACCATGCGTAAAGCATCCTTAAATCATTTATTAAAATTTTATATTGTTATTGAAAATTATTTTGGACGCACTAGTTATATATCACACTTTAATGGCCAAAATTGTATTTGGTAAATCCAACCTGACCCATATGAAATTCACCTGTTATTTGACTAATTTTTTTACAAAAG
The DNA here is from genome assembly GCA_024085815.1 of Flaveria linearis. Lineage (NCBI taxonomy): Eukaryota > Viridiplantae > Streptophyta > Magnoliopsida > Asterales > Asteraceae > Flaveria > Flaveria linearis. The sequence goes on along the minus strand of CM044005.1, from coordinate 14,096,149 downwards.
ATGATAACAATTTTCAGCAAAAGTTGTATGAGGATGAATCCCAACCCGACCTGTATAAAATAACCCGTCTGGACATATTATCCAACTTGACAATCTTGCTGCATCTAATATTTTTTTTCTTTTGTACTTCTAGTTGTATTTTATTTCTAATTTTAATGGTTAAATGTTTTCTTAGCCCCGAAGAGGAAATGGCACTATTAGAGCATATGAAGGGGATGTGCCTAACGGATGGAGCAAAGCGCGAGCTCAAATCTTTGTTAGGTTGTCTTGTCATGATTGGGAAGGAAGATATTGCAAGGAAATTGCATCGAGTTGCAGAAAGCTTTCAGTTGTCTCAAATATCAGCAGTGAAGTTAGCCGAAGATGCAATCTCATGTGATATTGTAGATGAACATACGTTTGTTTTGGAGGTTTACATGAAGAAATTAAGGAAAGAATTGTTGCAGTCTGAGGAGTTCTATTGGCAGTCCAAGGTTTTCGTTGCTCCTTAGGAGGTAATACTTGCTAAATATCACATTCGTAACATCCTTTGTCCCTTTCGAAAATTGGTTTACACAGTTCATGATAGATCGAACACGAAACTGTTTGTTATGCCAACCCATTTATTTATGAACGAGTGGCTTCTGAGTTATGTTACCAAGTCAGTAGATAAAATAAATAATATTAGCTTGTAAGGAAATTGGTCAAATTGGTGAGAGGTTATCTGATTGTGTTTTTAATGTGCAAGTTTTTGTGAATTGTTTTATTTTAATAATTTAATTTATTAATATTATAATATTTTTTTGAGCAGATGAACCTGTGTCTGCAGCATTTGTTTAAAAGGTTAGCAGGATTCAACAGAATCAGAAGTAGCAAGAACGACTTAGTTTAGGGGGTGATTTCAACCCGTTCATTTTAATTTGTATTTTTGCTACATTTGACATTTTTGCTGTATAACATGTAGTTTTGGTTTTTGCTGGGTTGTTTTGTTTAAATAAGTGTGACAAACTCTCTTGAAATCAACTATTTATTGTAATAGTAACGGTTTATTTATAATCATTTAGAAACTCCTATGAAGCTGAATCAGATGAATTTTTGTTATATATAAAATTGGCAAATACCAAAAGTTGTATCTATAAAAGAAAAAATAAAACAATAGTTTTATATTAAAAATATTTATTTATGTTTAGATGATAATGAAGATGAAATATTCACTGAACCAAACATAAAGAGAATCTGCACCAGTCATTAATTGATCATTGAAACTTTTTGCTAATTATATCATTTTCAACAGCTGAGATTTTATCTCAACTTTTTTGAATCATGAATCTAGTGAGGCATTTTGAATTTTATTACATTTATATACGTACTGAAATAAATTTACATTTTTCACAAATGGTATGTAAGCATTTACAGACTCATGTTTTTTATATTTATTCTTTTCATTTGCTTGCTATCTATTCGTTTTAGTTGTAAAGTATTATTTTATTCTTTTTAAAGCGTTAATATTACAGAATTGATCCAAGTATATTTTACATTTTTAACAAATGGTATGTAAGCATTTACAGATTTTTCTAACATTTATTTTTTTCATTTGTTTGCCATCAAATCTTTTAGGTTGTAAAGCATTTTATTCTTTTTAAATAGTTGCAACTTTTTCTAAAGAGAAAAGAAATCCCACTTTAGATAGGTTAATATCCTATAAATAATTTTAGATAGAACTTTATCACATGATGTTGATGTAGGAAACTAAATACTTGGTTTGAATATAAAAGATGAGGTTATGTTCTTCTATTTTAGTAGTTTTAATAATGGCCCTTCGCAAATATAATGTAAGTTAAGACCAAAACAAACAAACAAACAAACCCAGTATATCCCACTCAAGAGCAGGGTCTGGGAGGGGTAGGTGGTGGCGAGTCTTTCCTCTAGTTTGGTAGGTAGAGAGACCGCTTCTAAAGAGACCCCCAACTCGTTAACAAAAGCAATAACAATAGCAAAAGTATATTAATCCATAGAAGTTTTTCACATGGGAGTAGGAGCATATTGGTAGATATTAACCTGTTCCACAGTACTAGTTGTATGATTCCCAGCTGAGCTTGGTGAGTCAATTGAATCAGCAGACCTCATAAGAACAATTGCCATAGAATTCACATTGATTTGCCATAGAATTCACATTGATTTGTAAGTTAAGACCATATAAGTATAACTAGTTTAAAAAACCCGTGTATCACACAAGTTGAATAAAATATTAAATTAGTTGTTATTATTTAATGTTTAGAAATTACAAAAAAAAATCTGAGATAATATATTATTAAAATTGTATACAATTAACTACCTTAAGTAATAACAATAATAACAACATTTTCTTAAACTTTCATCTTTAAAATATTTTGTTGTAAAAAAATGTTTTTTAAACATGCTATCTTTTAAAAAAAAATTTATTTTTGACGTCATTTTTTAGAAACTTCTTTATATAAGAAAACTTTATACGTTTTTAATAGAAAATATAAATTTTATTTAGAGTAAATCTCGGTTTTGGTCCCTGTGTTTTGCAAATTGACTCCACTTGAGTACCAACGTTTATTTTGTCTCCCTTTGAGTACCAAATTTTAAAAAAGTTGTCTGTTTGAGTACCAAATTTTAAAAAAGTTGTCTGTTTCAGTCCTTTTGACTAACGGTGTTAACATTTTCTGTTAAATTTTTTTAAAAAAGACCAAAATACCCGAAGGGTTATAAAAATATCACCATCTCCACCACACACCACATACCACCACCACCACCACACACCACCGCCACCACACACCACCGCCACCACACACCACCGCCACCACACACCACCGCCACCACACACCACCGCCACCACACACCACCGCCACCACACACCACCGCCACCACACACCACCGCACCACACACCACCGCCACCACACCACCGCCACCACACCACCGCCACCACGCAACCAAACCCTTGGTATTCACCTTTGCTCCCCCATCACCACTGCCACACCAATTCCATCATAACACCAACAACCATAACCACCACCGAAAACCTAATCTACAATCACCACTGGAAACCTAATCTACAATCACCACTGGAAACCTAATCTGTTGCCCCCACCCTCCTACAACCACCTTCACCGCCACTTTGAAGAAAAAGACCACGAAGACCACCACCAGTACATCGAACCACAGTCGCATTTGCACAATAGTATCACCATCATCATCATTATAGGGCTTCACATGATGTAGAGAAATGTTGGAGTGGTGGTGATTGTGGGGTGGACGAATGGTGTTGAAATTAGGGCAGAGGTGTACATGTACGATTAGGGCTTTGCGTTTTGGTCAGTTGCTGGTAGTTGCGATGATGGTGGACAGATTAGGGTGGAGGTGTGCGTGAAGGGCTGGAGAGCTTCTATTTTTGTGGTGGCTACTGTTGTGGTAGTCTATTGTTGGTGTTTGGTGATTGATGGTCGATGCTGCGGTGGTCTATGGCAGGTGTTGCGGTGGTGATAGTGTGGCATTGGTGGTGGAGAGGGTAACAATGGTGTTGTTGATGGTCAGTGTTACAGAGGAGTAGAACTAAAGAAGAAGAAGAAGGGGAATGGGTCTTGGACTCTTGGGTGTGTGGTGGCGGTGGTGTGTGGTGGCGGTTGTCACACCCTCAAAATCCACGTGCGGAGTTCTACCGCGAGGCGTGTGAACAAACCAGGATCACAGTCAATAGTTACTCGGAACGACTCTATATGCAACGTTTAACAAACCAAACTTCAAACTTTTAAATTATGCGCGGAAGCATAAAGAAAACAAAACATTCCAAAATATATGAAAGTAACATATGGCAAGACAAGTGCCAAACAAGTGTTTGAAACCATAAATAAAAGACAAGTAAATATGGTTTAAGTTTAAGTCTCTAACATGCATGCTGACCCGTGTGGTGCTCCTATCAGCAGTTCCAGATTAGTGACCTGAGAATAGCATACTAAAAGTCAACACATGGTTGGTGAGTTCAAGAGTTTGATGTTTAAACATAACAGTTTAAAAGTGTATACCGAGTTTGCGTTAAATCTTAACCGTTTAACAATAGCGTGTATCAACCCTATGGTTGATCAGTTCAAAAGTTTACAGTTAAACATCACAGTTTAACAATAGCGTGTATCAATCCAATGGTTGATCAGTTCAAGAGTTCACAGTTAAACATCCCAGTTTAACAACAGCGTATATATAAGCATGTGCATTGTAATGGCTAGCTAGTCCATTCACAAACGATATTAAATAGTGATTTCGACATTGAAGCTGACTGTGTTATGTTTGCCTCCTGCCACGACGTCGCCATATCGTGACAAATAATCATAGGACAAATTGCACCCGGTTGACCTCGAGTCACACAAGGTGGGGCTCGTCACACCCAGTAGTACTACCCAACTTTCCCCGCTATCCAATATTAACAATTCGAAAGTGTGAGGACTTGTACAATGATAACAGCACTATATTAATATCCTTACACATCTTAAATATATAAAGAAAACGTTTGTAACATTACCAGTATGCTATCTCCCCCAAAAACAGTTTTAGTAAAATAGTGGGGCTTGAACTCACCTTGATTTGATGTAATGAAATGAACAAGAACTTCAAAGAATAAGGTAATGCTCGATCAAACACGATCAACACCTATTATTAATTGTAATTAAGTTTTTAAAACGTGTTCAACGCGAATAAATATATTTGGTCGGATTCGGGTCGGTTCGGTTTGACGTACACGATTTGGTATACAACACATCATGTCTTAATAATACTACCAATGTTGATATTAATAATAACAATGTCGTGATCGTAATTATAATGATAATATTTGTATTTGTAAATAATTTATGAAATTTATTAAATATAATTCCTTCATTTATTATAATAAATTCATAATTAAAATAATATAATTCTTATTAATAACTTGATGATTTAAATCATCATTTAAAATCCATTTTTTTTATAAAAGTAACCATTTATATCATTTATACAAATAAATAAATAAATAAGGTTTTTAAAGAATTAAATCTCCACAATTATTATAATTTAAAAAGAATATGGTGTCCAATAATGATTCAATGATCTATTCTTATAAAATTACAATTTATTACATATGTTTTTATTTATTTAAATAAATAAATAAATAAGGTTTTAAAGAAATAAATTTCCAGAAAATAATTATTTATTTTCTAAAATAATTAAAGCTTATAAAAATTATTTTTATAATTTTTAGAAATTTTTCAGTATTTTAAAAAGGCTTAAAAAGCTTATTTTAAAAAAAATGTTGGGGGCCGGGTTCGAACCCGCGACCCCCGGTTCTAACGCACAACACACAAACCAGTAAACCAAGGCTCGAAGCCGCGGTATAAATCCTCTTGTAATTCTTTTAAGATTTAACCCCAGTAATTCCATTTCCCCAAGAACCCCAGGTTCGATCCGAACCCAATTGATCCCCAAACCGATTTTGATTGCTTCTGATTTCATGGGGTTATTGATCCTCTTGTAAAAACAAACACAATGGGGTGTTAAATTACCTGTTTCGAAGCTCTACAGAGGGTACACGACCGGTTGCAGGTCCGCGGCAGAGGGGTATTCGGATTTCTTGATTTCGAGTGTTTAAGATGGGTGTGAGTGTTTCATTAGCTTAGGACTGCTTATATAGCCATTCCAGTTCGTTTAATTTGATTAAAATAAACTGATGGTGCGTCTTTGATAAGTGGGTCGGCCGACTCTCGGTCGAGAGTGGGAAACATACCTAACCAACTCAAATTTTCAAATTGAAATGGTCCCTGAGTTCGATTATTGTTCTAGATGGTGTCGGGATAGTTGGATTTCATTAATCATCGCGATAACTTGGCTTTTGGAGTCGCCGGAGGGTCGCCGGAGAAGGTGGCCGGCGGTGGTCGGGAAATCGGGCGGTGGGTTGGGTTTTTAAAACAAGTTACACAATACCCCCTGTAATTTAGAATGTTTTGTATTTCTTGATTTAAGTTTTTAAAACAAGTTTTAAGATTTGCAAAACTACCCCCTGGACTTTATTAATCAATTATATTAATTTTGTAAATAATAATATTTTCATTATTATTATTATTTTCATTATTAACATTATTAGTTTTAATAATAATATTATTATTATCATTGTCATTATTTTTATTATTATTAATACTATTTTTAAATAATAATAAAAAAATAAAAAAATAAATATAAAATTTATATTAAATCACGAAAAATTTTCGGGTTGTCACATCATCCCCCTGTTAGAGGAATTTTCGTCCCGAAAATTAAGATGTACTGGCAGCATCCTTGAACAGGTTAGGATACTTGCGCATCATCTCGTCCTCTCTTTCCCAAGTGAACTCAGGACCACGCCGGGAGTTCCACCGGACTTTGACAATAGGGATACGACTGTGTTTAAGTGTCTTGACCTCTCGGTCCATAATTTCCACTGGTTCCTCGATGAAGCGTAGTTGTTCGTCAACATGTACCTCGTCTAACGGAACGATGAGAGTTTCGTCAGCAAGGCATTTCCTCAGGTTTGAAACATGGAACACATTATGAACTCCACTCAGTGATTCAGGTAAGGCTAGTCGATAGGCAACTGGACCTATTCTTTCCAATATCTCAAATGGTCCAACATACCTCGGATTCAGCTTTCCTCGTTTGCCAAACCGAACTACGCCTTTCCACGGTGAGACTTTTAATAACACTTTGTCACCAATTTGGAACTCTAGAGGTTTCCGTCTCTTGTCAGCATAACTTTTCTGTCTATCTCGCGCTGCTGCCATACGATTTCGTATCTGCACGATCTTCTCAGTCGTCTCGTGCACGAGTTCAGGACCGGTAAGTTGACTTTCCCCAACTTCTGCCCAACAAATAGGTGACCGACACTTACGCCCATACAGTGCCTCAAATGGAGCTGCCTTGATTGAGGTATGATAACTGTTATTATAGGAGAACTCAACCAATGGTAAATGTGTTTCCCAGCTGCTGCCAAAATCAATTACACAGGCACGCAACATGTCTTCCAGTGTCTGGATCGTACGCTCACTTTGACCATCGGTTTGCGGGTGATACGCGGTACTCATATCCAGCCGTGTTCCCAATGATCGTTGTAATGATTGCCAGAAATGAGAAGTGAACCGAGCGTCACGATCAGAAATGATAGATATCGGCACGCCATGCCGAGAGACTATTTCCCTTAAATAGATACGTGTCAGCTTCTCCATTCGATCAGTCTCTCGGATTGCCAGAAAGTGTGCGGATTTTGTTAAGCGATCTACTATAACCCAAATGGTGTCGCATCCGCTGGGAGTCCTAGGTAACTTCGTGATAAAGTCCATGGAGATCTGCTCCCATTTCCACACTGGAATTTCCGGTTGTTGAAGTAAACCGGATGGTCTCTGGTATTCCACCTTAACCTTGGAACAAGTTAAGCATCTACTTACATACATGGCTATCTCCGCTTTCATTTTCGGCCACCAGTAAAATTCTTTCAGGTCCTGATACATCTTGTCTGAACCTGGATGAATAGAGTAGCGTGACTTATGAGCTTCATCCATTATCAGCTCTCGTAAATTCCCGTACTGTGGTACCCAGATCCGTTTCATAAAATAACGGATTCCATCAGCTTTAACCTCCAACTGCTTCTCCATGCCTCGCATGTATTCCGCTTTGAGATTCTCCGTCTTCAAGGCCTCAGATTGAGCAGCTTTGATTTGTGCTGGTAGGTCAGAATGGATAGTCATTTGTAATGCGCGCACTCGACGAGGCTTTAGGGTTTCCTTACGACTAAGGGCATCGGCTACCACATTAGCCTTACCCGGATGATACTTGATTGCACAGTCATAATCATTGAGTAACTCTAACCACCGTCGTTGCCGCATATTTAACTCCTTTTGCTCAAAGATGTGCTGAAGACTCTTGTGATCGGTATAAATAGTGCATTTGGTACCGTACAAGTAATGTCTCCAAATCTTCAAGGCAAAAATCACTGCGCCCAATTCCAGATCATGGGTGGTATAGTTCTTCTCGTGAACCTTCAGTTGTCTCGAGGCGTAAGCTATCACCTTGTCGCGTTGCATCAGGACACAACCCAATCCTTGAATGGATGCGTCACAATACACCACGAAATCATCTGTCCCCTCTGGTAGTGCCAATATCGGTGCACTACAGAGTTTCTGTTTCAATAGCTGAAAAGCCGCCTCTTGACTTTCACCCCATTTGTATGTCGTTCCTTTGTGGGTCAAAGCGGTGAGAGGTTGTGCAATTTTAGAGAATCCCTCTATGAATCGTCGGTAATATCCTGCTAACCCCAGGAATTGCCTTATCTCAGTTGGTGTCTTCGGTGTAGCCCAATTCTTTATCGCCACAATCTTTGCAGGATCAACATGTATTCCCTTCTCATTAACGATATGACCTAGGAATTGCACTTCACGTTTCCAGAAATCACACTTAGAGAATTTGGCGTACAGTTGCTCCTTCTTCAATAATTCCAAGATCAATCGTAGATGTTCTTCGTGGTCCTCCTTGGTCTTAGAGTATATCAGTATGTCATCGATAAACACAATAACAAACTGATCGAGATAGGGTTTGCACACGCGATTCATGAGGTCCATGAATACGGCAGGTGCATTAGTCAATCCAAAAGGCATGACCAAGAACTCGTAATGACCATAACGAGTACGGAATGCGGTTTTGGAGATGTCCTCCTCACGGACTCGGAGTTGATGATAACCAGACCTCAAATCGATCTTCGAATAATAGCTCGATCCCTGAAGCTGATCAAACAAGTCGTCGATACGAGGTAGAGGATATCGGTTCTTGACTGTGACTTTGTTTAATTCTCTATAATCGATGCACATTCGGAAAGTGCCATCCTTCTTCTTAACAAAGAGAACAGGGGCTCCCCAAGGTGATGAGCTAGGTCGGATAAAGCCCTTATCTAAAAGCTCCTGGAGTTGTGATGACAACTCCTGTAGTTCGTTTGGTGCTAATCGATAAGGTGCTCTAGCAATCGGGGCTGCACCGGGAGTCAGTTCGATTTGAAATTCCACTTGGCGATGAGGTGGTAGTCCAGGAAGATCCTCTGGAAACACCTCTGGAAAATCTCTTACCACGGGAATATCTTCTATTTTCTTTTCCTCGGACTGCTTGTCGGTGACGAGTGCCAGAATAGCCACACGCCCTTTTCGTAACAACTTTTGCGCCTTCATGTAAGAGATAATACCCATTACTGCACCACTCCTATCGCCTTGGACTGTAAGAATTTCGTCATTAACAGGGATTCGTATGATCTTTTCGTGACATATGACTTCTGCTTGCTTGTTAGATAGCCAATCCATGCCTACCACAACGTCGAAACTTCCTAGTGTAACAGGCATAAGATCTATAGAGAAAGTATGACCAGCGAGTTCTATCTTACAATCTCTAAGAATATGTGTTACATGGATTTGTTTACCGTCAGCTAATTCTACGGTATATTTGGATTCTAAGGCAGAAGGAATATCACTTAGAAGACTACAGAATTTTAAGGATATGAAACTCCTATCGGCTCCAGTATCAAACAGTATTGTAGCAAAACATCCATTGACAGAAAACCTACCAGTAATAGTTGTAGGGTCATTTAGAGCCTCACCTGAGCCAATGACGAAGGCTCTCCCTTTGGCTCCATTATTATTACCACCATTTCCATTGCCTCTTCCATCATTGTTGTTGTTGTTGTTGCCTTGATTGTTGTTGTTTTGGCCATTGCCATTTCCGTTCTTCCTCAGCTGCGGGCAGTTTCGCCTGTAGTGCCCTTCTTTCCCACACTCAAAGCAACCCTTTGAGGTCCCTTGAGGTTGTTGTGGCTTCCTAACCAACTCACCACGACAATCCTTAGCTAAGTGTCCCCTTTTACCACACCGCTGACAGTTGTAATTTTCACATCTTCCGACATGATGATAGTTGCACCGCGGGCATATCGGCTGTTTACCACCGTAACCGCTTGATCCTTGATTGTTCGAGGCTGACTGGTTGAAGTTACGTTGTTGTCGAACCTCCTGTGTTGTTGTTGCGGTGTTTGTTGTTGATGTTGACCACCAGATGATGATGTTCTATTGTTGTTGTTGGTGTTGTTAGAGGTATCCCACTTCCTTTTGTTGTCGGACACGCTCGCCGCAGTGCCCCGTTTTGGTAACCGTCCTTCCTCCACAGCTTCATCAGTTAATTTGTGGGCTAGGCGGATAGCTTGCTGGATAGTAGTCGGGTTTGAGGAAGTAACCATACTCCTAATCTCTGGCACTAATCCCCGGATGTAGTGTTCCACTCTCTTGTGCATCTCGTTTACCATTCCTGGACATAGAGTGGCCAGCTCATGAGTTCTTGTGGTATAAGTCTCAATTTCTGATCCTTGCATCTTCAGCTGCCAGAATTCCACTTCAAGTTTTTGTACTTCACTTCATGGACAGTATTCTTCAATCATCATATCTTTGAACTCGTCCCACGGGAGTTGATCTGCCATGGCTTGCCCTAGCATTAGCACTTGAGCATTCCACCAAGACAATGCAGCACCATCCAACGTTCCCGTAGCATATTTCACCCGGTCAGCAGGTGGACAGTTACACTTTGAGAATACGGATTCCGTCTTCTCAAACCATCTTACTAACCCTACAGCTCCCTCGGTTCCACTGTAGGTGTGAGGCTTACAGTCCATGAAGGACTTGTAGGTACAAGTTGATGGTTCTGCTGGCTGTCTTATTTGGGTAGCAGCTACCGCTGCCTGAACTTGTACGTTGATTAGAGCAGCCAATTCCGCAGGGGTCATATTGATAGTACCAGCGCCTTGGTTACCGGCACCTTGGTTACCGGTACCTTGGTTACCGACACCTTGGTCACCGGCACCACGTCCACGCACGCGTCCTCGTCCACGTCCTCGGGCGTCCATTATTCACTTTACATTTACAAATACGATAATGAGTAATTTCAAACCTTTTTATCTCATTGAAGTATAGTAAGCAATAAGGAAATAATGAATTCGTCACCATCACAACATTTATAACAAATTGAGTTTGTTGTTTGGGTGAGGAAACAACTCTTCCCACATAGGTTCCAAAATAAAGAAACACTATGTAGTCCAAATCGTTTAAAGGGAATAGAATAGAATCATTCAGCTATGTCGTGCTGTAGTGTATAGACATCGCTTGTGAGTCGCCGGACTCGGTGTTGTTCCATGTCCAGGATAAAGATATCCCATGGATAAAGACTAAGGGTAATAGATAGCAAGTTCATATGGATGGAATCAGGTATAGGAACAAGAAATAGGCATAGAAACCATTTACCTTATAAACTTGTGTTCTGACCATAGTTTATCACTCATCCCAGAAATCCCCAGGTAAGCATACCAGGTCTCGCATTGAGATATATGCGATATGCTTGCCTTAGCCTGAAGGCCTTTTGCCAGGAAATCCAGAATACAGGTGTCTATGTGTCACACAAATTCATTTGGTTCATGGAATTCAAAACCTCGATAAGATTTAGACATAAAGTCTAAGGATTTGAACCTACGATGATAAGTTAAGTTTAGGAAGACTAGGAACAAGTAACTAACTAACTGTGTGCGGTTATAGTCTAGTGTGTATGCAACCTAGTTCTCTATAACCAATGGCTCTGATACCAATCTGTCACACCCTCAAAATCCACGTGCGGAGTTCTACCGCGAGGCGTGTGAACAAACCAGGATCACAGTCAATAGTTACTCGGAACGACTCTATATGCAACGTTTAACAAACCAAACTTCAAACTTTTAAATTATGCGCGGAAGCATAAAGAAAACAAAACATTCCAAAATATATGAAAGTAACATATGGCAAGACAAGTGCCAAACAAGTGTTTGAAACCATAAATAAAAGACAAGTAAATATGGTTTAAGTTTAAGTCTCTAACATGCATGCTGACCCGTGTGGTGCTCCTATCAGCAGCTCCAGATTAGTGACCTGAGAATAGCATACTAAAAGTCAACACATGGTTGGTGAGTTCAAGAGTTTGATGTTTAAACATAACAGTTTAAAAGTGTATACCGAGTTTGCGTTAAATCTTAACCGTTTAACAATAGCGTGTATCAACCCTATGGTTGATCAGTTCAAAAGTTTACAGTTAAACATCACAGTTTAACAATAGCGTGTATCAATCCAATGGTTGATCAGTTCAAGAGTTCACAGTTAAACATCCCAGTTTAACAACAGCGTATATATAAGCATGTGCATTGTAATGGCTAGTTAGTCCATTCACAAACGATATTAAATAGTGATTTCGACATTGAAGCTGACTGTGTTATGTTTGCCTCCTGCCACGACGTCGCCATATCGTGACAAATAATCATAGGACAAATTGCACCCGGTTGACCTCGAGTCACACAAGGTGGGGTTCGTCACACCCAGTAGTACTACCCAACTTTCCCCGCTATCCAATATTAACAATTCGAAAGTGTGAGGACTTGTACAATGATAACAGCACTATATTAATATCCTTACACATCTTAAATATATAAAGAAAACGTTTGTAATATTACCAGTATGCTATCTCCCCCAAAAACAGTTTTAGTAAAATAGTGGGGCTTGAACTCACCTTGATTTGATGTAATGAAATGAACAAGAACTTCAAAGAATAAGGCAATGCTCGATCAAACACGATCAACACCTATTATTAATTGTAATTAAGTTTTTAAAACGTGTTCAACGCGAATAAATATATTTGGTCGGATTCGGGTCGGTTCGGTTTGACGTACACGATTTGGTATACAACACATCATGTCTTAATAATACTACCAATGTTGATATTAATAATAACAATGTCGTGATCGTAATTATAATGATAATATTTGTATTTGTAAATAATTTATGAAATTTATTAAATATAATTCCTTCATTTATTATAATAAATTCATAATTAAAATAATATAATTCTTATTAATAACTTGATGATTTAAATCATCATTTAAAATCCATTTTTTTTATAAAAGTAACCATTTATATCATTTATACAAATAAATAAATAAATAAGGTTTTTAAAGAATTAAATCTCCACAATTATTATAATTTAAAAAGAATATGGTGTCCAATAATGATTCAATGATCTATTCTTATAAAATTACAATTTATTACATATGTTTTTATTTATTTAAATAAATAAATAAATAAGGTTTTAAAGAAATAAATTTCCAGAAAATAATTATTTATTTTCTAAAATAATTAAAGCTTATAAAAATTATTTTTATAATTTTTAGAAATTTTTCAGTATTTTAAAAAGGCTTAAAAAGCTTATTTTAAAAAAATGTTGGGGCCGGGTTCGAACCCGCGACCCCCGGTTCTAACGCACAACACACAAACCAGTAAACCAAGGCTCGAAGCCGCGGTATAAATCCTCTTGTAATTCTTTTAAGATTTAACCCCAGTAATTCCATTTCCCCAAGAACCCCAGGTTCGATCCGAACCCAATTGATCCCCAAACCGATTTTGATTGCTTCTGATTTCATGGGGTTATTGATCCTCTTGTAAAAACGAACACAATGGGGTGTTAAATTACCTGTTTCGAAGCTCTACAGAGGGTACACGACCGGTTGCAGGTCCGCGGCAGAGGGGTATTCGGATTTCTTGATTTCGAGTGTTTAAGATGGGTGTGAGTGTTTCATTAGCTTAGGACTGCTTATATAGCCATTCCAGTTCGTTTAATTTGATTAAAATAAACTGATGGTGCGTCTTTGATAAGTGGGTCGGCCGACTCTCGGTCGAGAGTGGGAAACATACCTAACCAACTCAAATTTTCAAATTGAAATGGTCCCTGAGTTCGATTATTGTTCTAGATGGTGTCGGGATAGTTGGATTTCATTAATCATCGCGATAACTTGGCTTTTGGAGTCGCCGGAGGGTCGCCGGAGAAGGTGGCCGGCGGTGGTCGGGAAATCGGGCGGTGGGTTGGGTTTTTAAAACAAGTTACACAATACCCCCCTGTAATTTAGAATGTTTTGTATTTCTTGATTTAAGTTTTTAAAACAAGTTTTAAGATTTGCAAAACTACCCCCTGGACTTTATTAATCAATTATATTAATTTTGTAAATAATAATATTTTCATTATTAACATTATTAGTTTTAATAATAATATTATTATTATTATCATTGTCATTATTTTTATTATTATTAATACTATTTTTAAATAATAATAAAAAAAATAAAAAAATAAATATAAAATTTATATTAAATCACGAAAAATTTTCGGGTTGTCACAGCGGTGGTGTGTGGTGGCGGTGGTGTGTGGTGGCGGTGGTGTGTGGTGGCGGTGGAGTGTGGTGGTGGTGGTGGTGGTATGTGGTGTGTGGTGGAGATGGTGATATTTTTATAACCCTTAGGGGTATTTTGGTCTTTTTAAAAAAACCTAACAGAAAATATTAACACCGTTAGTCAAAAGGACTGAAACAGAGAACGTTTTCAATCTTTGGTATTCAAAGGGAGACAAAATAAACGTTGGTACTCAAGTGGAGTCAATTTGCAAAACACAGGGACCAAAACCGAGATTTACTCTTTTATTTATTAAAATTTGTTTATTAATTTGGGAAGGATATTTACAACATAATTAACATTTAATATTGTCATTAAAGGATTGATTTTCTATGGTAATGACATGTGTCAAAATAATTATAAGAGGATGACGTGTGCCAAAATGGTTTGTAAGAGTATAACCAAAAACTATTTTGCTTTATTAGTATAGATATTAGTAAGTACAAAAGAATTTATACAACAAAATATAAAAGATGAAATGGAAGAAACCAAGTGTCGAGACTGAGAGACTTGTTTGTAAATTAATCATTAAAGTAAAGCAGCCAAAGGGGCGACAAAAAGTTTATATAGAAACTAACTTGGTAAAGGATTTTACAATTAAGAAATTAGCCCCACCCCTTGTGGTGTGGTGGCACTAACCTTGAATTCTAACATGGAGGTTGGGGGTTCGAACCCCATTAACAACTAACTTGGTAAAGGATTTCACAATTAAGAAATTAATCTTTAAAAGAAAATAATAGAATGTGATAAAAGGACAATGTAGGCCGTAGACAGATTTTTAGAGGAACTAAAAAAGTGAAAAAATAGGGCCCAACCGGTTCGAACCGGTGACCACTTGATCTGCAGTCAAATGCTTTACTACTGAGCTATGGACCCACATGGTCACACATGGTGAATTACTTTCATAAAACAGTTAATAAAATGATTTTTCAACCCAATGCTCTTTAATCCATTTTCTTTGTTAAAAAAATTTGACTACTTGTTCAATTCAAGTGCAATTGTGACGTATTTTCAATAGCAAAAATCTGGTACAATTGGGTGTGGTTTTAATAAAAATATATAACCCAAATCCACAATGTTTTTTATAGTGAAACGTTAATTCAATAAAACTAATTTTTATATGAATGTATGGTTGAGAATAGAGATATAGTTTACCACCATATTATCATTCATTTCTTTAATCTTTTTGTTTAAATCACCTTTTCACATTTTTTTGTTTACATCACCTTTTCACATTATGGTCTAGCATATCAATAGGCCTATCTTTCAATTCAAAATTTCATCTAGTGACACACATGACATTTTATTAACAAGATATTTTCTTTAGTCAGACATGGTAAGGGACTGTTTGATTATCGTTGACTCAGTAAAACCTGACTGAGTCAGAAGCTAACACAGTTAGAAGTTCTAACTGAGTCTGCATTTGATTAAAACTTGACTGTTTGATTTCAGTATCTGACTGATTCACCAATTAGCCCCATTTTCTTCAAATCTCATAAAAATTTTAACCTAAAATTAAATACCCTTGTACCATTTTCTCCTATAACCCCCACAAATGGTGTGAATCCCTCTTCCATCTCCATAACCCTATAAAACCGATAACCTCAAATCCCTCTTCACAACCCTAGTTTCCCAATCCTCCACCAGCAATTTCTTCAAAAACACCTTTGAAGTCTCAAGTGGAAGAACCGGCGACGGTGGAAACAAGATGGCAGCGCCGGCAGCGGTGGAGGGAGGTGACGGCGCTGGGGAGACCGCCGGAGGAGATGGGGGTTGGCGGTAGGGAGACCGCCGGAGGAAATGGGGGTTCGCGGTGAGGAGACCGCCGGAGGAGATGAGGTTCGCGGTGGGTCAGCCACTCAGAATCATGATTTTTATGGTCTGGGTCAGACCCTTCGAACCCGGTCAGACCACAACATCGCCACTATCAAACACGTTGACCGGCTGACCGAGTCAGCCAGTTAACCGGTCAGCCCATTAGCCGGTCAGCCCAGTCAGAAGCAAATCAAATATGGCATAAGTGTGTCACTGATCTACTAAACTTGGAGCAAATATGCACACCATATATTCCTCCTGCTTGTTAAAAAAAAACACTATTTATAGAATCGTGATTTCCATACAATAGACATTTTAGGCGTAATTCTACAAATTTCGAGATTTTACAAAACCGAAGGTTAAAGTTTTTTCATAAAATCGATACAATATTAGGATAAAAGTGTAAATATCGCACCATTTGAGTTGTATTAGGGTGTGCATACTCATTCCAATTTCACCAGCTTCACCAATTTTTCCATTTTTACTGATTTTGGGGGAGCGATATTCTTTGTTTCTTCGAATCAATTTCATCGGTTTGCTTCAATTTGGTTCTCTTTCCGCCGATGAGAATTCACCGGTTTAACCATACAATTTTACCGATCCTCCGCCACCTCATCACCTCCACCTCCACCCCCACCTCATTTCCTAATTTTACTGATTTCCTTTGAATAAAGACGAGTTCGAAGGGAATTCATAAGGGTCTGTTTGGTAATATCTGAATGATTAAGCGCTGAACTAATAAGAGGTCTGAATCATTAAAAGCTAATATATCGTTTAACTATTTAAAGACAAATGTCTGACCAATTCAGATTAGAGGTCTTAACCATTCAGCATTAGACCTCTTAACCATTCAACATTAGTATAATTCTTAACCATTCAGAGGTAAATGTCTTAACCATTCAGATATTTGCTCACGAAACAAACAGTCTAAACCATTAAGTACTGAATCATTCAGACATCTGAACCATTAATATGCTGATTAAAATGCTATAAACAAACTCTAATTCATAAAATTGTGTTTCGGCAACTACCCTGGTTATACAGTTGGCTACAGGAGTTATACATTATTCTCTCACTCTTATTCTATTCTCGTTAGAATAAATGAAAAAAAGGATATGACACGTGGCATGCCATTATTGGTTTTGGGTGCTTTTATGACTTTGCGGACATCCAACGCAGAATGAATACTGTAGGTGTCAAAGAGAGAAAGCAAAAGGAGAGGTTATAAGTTATAAATAAATCCTTCGGGTTTAACCAGTATTTCAAAAAGCACCCTGACATCAATATTGGTCAAAATTGAACCTTTACTTCTTAAAAATTCGCTCTTGAAATCCCAATTTTGTTTAATCGTCATTTTATTTTTAAAATGTACGTTTATGATAACTAAAGATCCGTTATGAATGATAGACTATGATATTTTTGCTATTAATAAATATTTATTATATTTATGATCTTTTAAGATATTAAGTTTCTATATAGTTAATATCATTTTGATTGTTTTATAAGATTTATAATATACATCTCTCATATTATTTCTAGTAAAACCAACATAGTCAAAAACCCACTCAGGTCATATAGTATATACAGGAATATATATTAACATCATTGAATATGTAAAATTTTTGAAAATAATATGCCTGTTAACAATGAAAATTACATAGCTAGAAGCAATTAGAACGATGACAGTTTGACAATAATACGTTTGGTTAACATTAGACGGTTAATTGCAGTATCACCGTATATTCATCTTCTATCTTGTCTTATACTAAATGTCATTAAAGAAATACCCTTTAGAGTAAAACTCTATAAAACAAACATCTAAAAAAATAAATGCTATAAATTTTGATTTTTAGTATCATCAAAAGCTAGGTAATTCATAAGTTCACGTTTTCCTTTCGTTTTTCTTCCCTTGCCAATCATCTTACCATGGATCAACCCATGCTCTTCTTTATTCGTCTCACTTTAAAAATATTTGATACATCAGTGTCACTCGACTGTCAGATACATACATAATACTTAATAAACAACTATCACCTATGCAACTTTATCATTATCATGTAATACCGATATCTATACGTGTATTCACGCCCACATGTTGCCCCTCCCTCTACTACCGTCATATAAATAACTCGTTAAAAGATAAAGCAAAATCAAAATAACCTCTTACTGTTTCATACTTTCAGTGTTTGTATTGTAAAGTTGATAAAACATGAGGGTCTCCTTTACAATTCGTACATTTCAACTTGTGAGACGACTTCGTAGAGAAAAATCAAAATATAAAAGGCAGACAAACACGTCTTCTCGTTCACCACAAAAACCTACAGAAATATCTCAATCGGAGCCCTAGATTTTCTGGATCGTCACCGTCGATCGTTCTCCACCGGAAATTATGGTTTTCTCTTCTTCTCTCTGCATTATACTCACACAAACAACATACTTTTGTTCATTTATCTGTTCACATATTGTGATTACATGTTGCTTTGTTTGATTTGAGATGTTTACTTCGATCTGTATGCACTTTGCTGATTTTGTTGAATTTGTTGATGCTGATACTGTTGATCTTTGTTTCTCGTGGTTGATTTTTGATTATGTGTGATTTACGTGCTCCGATGTTGATTGGGATGTTTAAGCTCTCTTAGTCTGTCTTTATGAGTTCATGTTGAGCTAGATCAGACGTTTTAATTGTCGGATGCGTTTTAAGCAGAAGCCGCTACATGAATTGGTTGCCTTTGTGCGGAGTTTTAGATTTGTTTTTGAATAAGCATTTGAGTGTTGTTGGAGATTTCTGATCTGATTTGAGAGTTTGGATGCAAATTTTGCGAGTAATGTCTAAACTGTGGATGTGTTTTGATGGAAGAGACTGAATAGTTGATCTGATGTTGTTTGATCACTTATTAAACTATCGTGTGATAAATCATATTTCATATCTGTACATGAGGATGGTTGGTATGTGCTAGCTTGATAATTTTTGTTATAAAAAGATTATTGTGGAACTTTGTCTGTATTTCTTAGAGATGGTAAGTGATATCTTAGCGGTGGAGATTGATGGTGGTTGGTGGTAGGGATGCTTATATATGAGCTTATTTATCAAGCATTCATCCGATATTGTTACATATGTAATCAGGTCATCTATTGTTTATGGCTTACTAAAACTTGTTTTACTTGTAATCTGAAAAATGAAACTTTTAGGTGGTTGATATTTTGGTACATTGAGTTGGTAGGGTAATGTGGTATGCTTGATTTTTTGTGGATGAAATTAGTTTGTCTTCCAGTAGAAGATCTGTTAGTATTATGTGTTGGTGATTATCAGGACCATTTTGATAACTTCAAGAAGCGTTTGGTTCAAATGTTTCAATATACTTAACTGTTGTATTGATAATCCATAAAACTTGTAGGCCAATGCAGCATCAGGGATGGCTGTGGACGATGAGTGCAAGCTAAAGTTTATGGACTTGAAGGCAAAAAGGACCCACCGCTTCATCATTTATAAGATTGAAGAGAAGCAGAAGCAGGTGATGGTGGAAAAGGTTGGGGAACCAGCACAGACTTATGATGATTTCACAGCGTGCCTTCCTGAGAATGAGTGCCGATATGCTGTGTTTGATTATGATTTTTTTACTCCAGAAGGCGTCCAAAAGAGCAGGATTTTCTTCATTGCTTGGTAATAATATGATAATTACATTCTTGTTAAATTGAAGGTCTTATAATATGTGTAAGTGTTGTAATTAAGTTATGATGTAACAAATGTTTGTTTAAAGGTCACCTGATACTGCAAGGGTGAGGAACAAGATGATTTACGCAAGCTCAAAGGACAGGTTCAAAAGGGAGCTTGATGGTATTCAAGTGGAGTTGCAAGCAACGGATGCTAGTGAGATGGGGCTTGACGTTATTAAAAGCCGAGCAAACTGAGTATAAAACTCAATGGTGATGCACTTATTCTTCATAGAATATTTGTCATTTATGTTAAATGTCTATAGATGTTCTGTTCTGGCCTGGTATGTAGATTAATGATAAATGACTGGCTTACCGGAGAGGTTACTTTCCAAAGTGAAGTCTTGCTTTCACGAAGAACTAGTCTGGTTTCAGGTAAAGAATTGTGTGGTGTTTGTGTGATCCAACAGAAGTTATATGAACTGTATTGCATTTTCAATTTGATTTCATCACTTTTCATGGATGTTGCTATGTTATCCTTAATATGCGTATGATCATTTGCATTTATTTACCTTTGTAAGTTTTCCATGAAGCAGCGCACTCTAATTGAAGTAGTGTTTGGCTGAATAATCTATATGTATAGACACTATTGGATTTAAATGGTTCTTGTTGGGTCTAGCTTGGATGGCTCTAGTTTGACCATGCTGCAAACTTGTCAATAACTTCATATCGAATATTTGAATCTATTGGTTTCATTACTCTATTATTTAACTACTACATAGACTTGTTGTGCTACTAAAATAGATTCAAAATTAGCTTTAATGTACCTGGAGTGGGTGGGTTGTGTCACATGTTGAATGTGCTTGAGTCGCAACCAGTCTTTTTTTAACTGATCATTTTGGTTCAGGTCAGAACGCTTACAGGATCTTTTGAATAAGACGTCTAGATCTTTCTAATGAGGTTTTCTTTCCCATCCACTTTCTTGTAATGTCTTTCGGATCTTTCTATCATCTATATAAGCAGCACTTAAAGCTAATCTCTTTAACTATCTAGATTATATAGATTAAGGAACACCATAATAGATTGTAGAAAGAGAGAGATTGTATTGAAGAAGTTGATGAGGATGCAAGTGGTAATGATGTTGATATTGATGGTGTGGTTTGTAATACAAGACATAGGATTTGCTATGAAGAAGAAGAGCATGAAGATGACTGAAAGCTTACATTCATGAAAACTGATTAAGAGCTTGATTCCAACAATCATCACTGGAATCCAATAGGATATGGCAGAGTGGTAAGGCTTAAGGTGGTGAATCTTAATTTGGTTAAACTAATCTTGTTTATTTAGACTCTTAACTCACAACTACTATGAATAAGCGGGCACATTAAGCGTTCTCCACATAATGTAAAACATGAATATGCGAGTTTATACCTCGTCAATGTTCATTGAACATCGATTCCTTAGAAGTATTAATTCGTGTATGGTGATAGAAATAACCCGCTCGGTAGCTGATAAACCTAGTTGGGCATAAGGTACCTGCGATGATCAGTTAGCTTGCTCATGTGAGAAATTGAATTTGAAAGATCATAGTTGAACAAGATAACTGTAAGCACAAGAAAGAGGAACTTCACGTTATTGTGGAAAGAGTAAATTACCATTTGCGTCCCTGACGTTTTTTAATTTTAACCGTTTGCGTCCCTGTTGTTTCAAAATTGCCATCTGCCCCCTAACGTTTTATGTTATCTTCATTTGAGTCTTTATCGTTTAATTTTTATCTCCATTTGAGTCCATATGACTAACGCTGTTAATTTTTCTGTTAAAATTATTGTTGAAAAGACAAAATTACCCTTTAATTAAAAACAAAAAATAAACATTGTGGGACCCATCCATCCATCTTCTTCTTCACCACCAACACTCCCACTGATGAAGCTGACTCCACCGACGACGATGATTTGGGGGCAAATTAGGGATTGAATAGTAGGGTTGATGACACTGATGAGAGGGTTTAATTAGGAGAATTTTAAGGGGGTTGTTTCGATCCACGAGGGTTTTAGAATTGGGGAAAAGCTGAAGTTGTTAGTGGCGGTGGTGAAGAAGCCACCAGAGCCGATGAAGGAGGATTCTTGTGAGATTGAATTGGGGAAGAAGGTTGAAGGGAGTTTGATCCATTCGTTGGCATGTGGGTCGAATGCGGATGCTTGGTTCTTTTCGTCGAAGATGTGGTTTCGGCCGTAGAAGAAAAACCATGGGGTGGTGGTGGCGGAGGACGGTGGTGCGGCGGTGGCAACGGAGTGCCAGAGCTTGCAGACGGCGGAGCAATAGATGAGTAATCAGAGGGGGAGGTGGGAGAAGATGAGTTCGATTAGATCGGAGCTCAGGGAAAGATTTAGGGGGTTTGGTGATCAAGAAATAGGGAAAGATGTGGGTGGCGTCGGAGGGGAAATCCGGCGGTGGGTTGCCGGAGTTGGGCGGAGCCCCCATCACCACCACCACCGCAGCCCCCCATCACCACCACCACCGCAGCCCCCCATCACCACCACCACCGCAGCCCCCATCACCACCACCACCGCAGCCCCCATCAGCACCACCACCGCATCCCCCCATCACCACCATCGCGAACCCCATCACCACCATCGCGAACCCCATCACCACCATCGTGACCCATCACCACCACCACCGCTGTCAGTGAAGAAAGAAGAGATAGAGAGAGAGAAGATAGAAGGAAGGGATGGGATAGGGGTTTTTATTTAAGAGTAAATTTACATTTTGCATCCCTGAAATTACAAGGGTATTTTTGGCATTTTATAAAAACTAACGGAAAAATCTAACGCCGTTAGTGTTTTGGACTCAAATGGAGATAAAAAGGAAACGTTAGGGGGCAAATCGAGACTCTGAAACTGTAGGGACGCAAGTGGTTAAAATGGGAAAACGTCAGGGATGCAAATGGTAATTTACTCTTGTGGAAATAACTTCTTAAGTTGAAAAGGGTCTCGAGGCTGGTGGTGCATGAAAAATTGGTTCCTAACCTGCATCTGAAAACCAACCTGGATTAGGAACCGCTTCCTACCCGACTAACAAATGAACGGGTTAGTACTCGAATAAACCTGGTGGTTTCTATATCCTGTTCTACTTTCTTTCCTTTAATTTTATGTATATGTATGTATATGTATGTCTGTGTATGTATATGTATGTCTGTGTATGTATGTACATTTGTATAAGTATGTGTATGTTAGCATGCGTATGTATGTATTATGTATATCTATACATATGTATTTTGTGTCTACGTATGTGTGTATATTTATGTATTCTGTATAATTATGTATATTTAGATGTATAACTATCAATGTTGTAAAAATCGCTAGGCGCTAGTCGGCGGTGAGGTAGGGACTAGGGATTAATCGAGATTAATCGGGATTAATCGATTTGGAAATTTTATATGTATTTTTTAGAAATTATATATATACTTAAGATTAGTACACTTCAAACATTAATAATTAAACATAAAATTAACCATCAAGTACTTTAAAAATCACACAGTTCAAAATATAAAAATTAAAACATAGTAGTTCAACCACTTATGACATCAACTTGAAGCCGTTGAAGGATTTTGGTCGACGGGAAGGATCTTGGTCGATGGGAAGGATCTTGGTCGACGGAGGGGTGGTCGCCGGGAGGAGTGGTTGCCGGAGGAGCTTGAGTCAAGATTTGAAGTGGAGGTTTTAGGTTTTGGTCGCCGGAGGGGTGCTTCAATTTGCCTAAGAGGACACCGTAAGATTTCAGGGTTTTAAACCCAAATTGAAGCCGTTGACCGGTTTTGACCGCCTAGGCCGATTACACCTATTAACGAAGATTAATCCCGCCTAGTCCGATTACCGATTACACCGATTACGTTGGCCGGTTTTGACCGCCTAGACCGATTACACCGATTGACGAAGATTAATCCCGCCTAGTCCGATTACGGTCTTGGTTCATATTTTCAGGAATTACTCTTTTAGTTGTTCCTACTTCCACACTATTTGCCTGTGCTACAATGCTCATCTCCTTATATCTTTTGAACTTAAAATACCCAATTACTTTAGCTTACAAATAAAACACAATATTTTTAAAAAGATTGTAAAAATAAACGAGTCAACATAGAACCTACTAGGTCAACATGCCCTGAGCCTTTAGCTAAAAACTTAGACCTGAAACTAACCTGAATCTATCTCAAATAAGCCAAACTTATAAATTTCGTAATAGGTTTATAACTTTATATCGTGTCAGAAATTCACATACGAATACCCAACCATGAACCATGTGCCACCAACAACTGACTCAAGTATCCTTTGAAGTTGGACCCATGAGCCCATGAGGCCATGATTTCAATTTTCAAGTTTGCATTGCAGGCTTTGTAGCAGTGGTTTATGTTCATTTCGACGTTATGGACCTTCCAAGTGACCATGTCCATCATTTGAATTTTGAAGCAATGTAAAGTTGGCAAAATTTGTGGCCCAATACAAAACATACCCATGAAGCTGGCCCAATTAAAACCGTTTCCTCTCTCAAGACTAAAGTCTAAATTTGTACATATGCATGCCCTATATGAGTTAATAGAAGCATCACCATGCATATTTTGCATGTGATTATAAGAATGCCATTATATTAAATTTCACTTGGTCTTCTACCTTCTTTTTGATACTTCAATTAACTGTAATTTCAATTAGGAAACCATAAGTCGGCGTAGACCGATCTTTAGTTACGAAACTATTCATCGTTATTATATTTGTAGTATTGTTCTTTCGGTTACCACATGTTCATAGTAATTCAAACATATCTAGACTGAAATCTAGATAGATTTCTTTATCAAAGTGGCACACACTTTACATCATTAGTTATATGATTATGAACAACAACATGAATTTATACATGGTGTTTGGAAAATGGTGAACATAACACCTTTGTGTGGGTAGTCTAGAAGAGGAGTGATTGATATAAAGAGGGATTTAAAGATAGCTACTTGTTTTAAGTGGTGAGGGTGGGTGTGGGGAAGAGCATCTTCTTAGCATATGCTTTCAACTAGTAACATATTTTGCTCTTTCATTTCTCAAATAATGTGAATTAACATGGAGCAATGTTGGAATCTACTTTGAAGATTGTTGCCTTTTTTTTTTTTGTCTCTATAAGTTTTTAAAATTGTTCTTATAATTTGAAATAATAAAACCGGTTTAATTAATTGTTTCTTATTGCATTGACATATTGATGATCAAATTAGAAATATTGTCATCGTTTGTATCCAGTCTTTTTAACAGTATACTGTTAAATTATAGAATTTGATGACATATGATGACAACATACCAACATTTTACCGCTTGTATCTAACCTTATTGACAAATTCAATAGAAACAATTAAAATTCTCTGAAAATTCTATATAAATTAATAAAAATAAAAATTTAAGCATACCACAAAGTAAAAGCATAATGAGTTATGCTTTCATAGTAGGGGGACAATGGGCGGTTGGATGTCCAGATTATAGAAAAGTATTACTCTTTGAACCACTAAAAAGAATATATGAAAAATACAGAAATAAACAAATAGCTCTTATATATGACTGAAGAACTTCTTACTAGAGTTAGGCAAAGAACATGACGGAAATGTTCTCTGTTGTGACAACTAAAATCTTGTAAAAATATAATGTTTCACAACATAATAAAACACAATAATATATCACTTTATTTGGGAACTAGCGAGTGATGGTACGTTGTCATCAAGAGAAATCATTGATATGAAGAATCATGAATTTTTTTCTCACTAAGATGGTAATGTCAAACTACTTAAAGCTCTTCATACCTTTAAATACTTTTCAGATGACTAAGGAAAAGGTATGGAGCTAGAGAGAATGATACATTGTGTATTAGAGTTACATGTCATATGTGTAGGATAGTTGGGAAAAAATTAGTTAACCTAAACTTAAATAACTTTTATATAGAATTCCATCATAGGTGCACCTTGCACATGAGATATCATGTTGTCACAAAAAGGTTATGTACAAGCAAAACATTCACACAGGATATCACTACTCTCGTTGGTAAAAAAAATCCTTAAAATCATATGTCAATACTTTATGACTTACAACATCCTATATTAGCGAGACAAACAACAAACAAAAGACACGAATGTCCTTACGATGACTCCATATTATTATCACAACTTGATTAGCCATTATTGTAATCTACACATACCACTTTCTAAGCAAATTGGGAACAAAAGAACCCAACACGAATAAAGCTTTCTATTATAATCTTCTTTACGACACCTTTCTTCATTTCGTTCGTGTGTCTAACCCCACAAACCCAACCCACCGCGGCCCGACTTTTGTTTCCACCAAATAATGTCTCTTTTATCTCGTTAATTGATTGAATCACATCAATTCATCTTTTTTTAAAAGTTCATCGTCAAGATTTCATTAATGATACACTCTATAATGGACTTATATATTTCCTTTGACCATCATTGTATCAATAATTACACCTCCTTTTTAGCACTTATATAAATAAATATCTCTTCATAAAGAAAATCATACGATTCATTATTGAACTAATAATATACACCCAATGGGCGATCGAATTGCTAAAGGATAGATAGAAAAATAATAATACGGTATGGTATTCAAATTTCTTGTCTTGGTCAAAAGTACTGATTTCCCTTTTCAAAAGAAGAAATACGTCATATGACAATAAAATTAAATAGTGTTATTGAGAGAATGGAAGAATAATAAGTTTGATGTTGAATCATGGTTACGTATGTGCATTATGTATTCAATTAATTTTTTCTATTTAGATGATAAGTTCTTTTTATTGGTTTAGACCTAAATTTATAATACGCTCTTTACATATTTAGCTTTCTTTTTTTAATTATCTTGTAGCTTTTAGTTTTCTTGAACCATCCATATCGCAATAATTCAAAACTACTACCTGGATATAGTGTCAATTATGAAAATTTTCATGGGTGCCGTTTTAAAAATTTTTCAGTGAATTGGTATCATTGAAGTATCGAATACGTATGTAACACAAAAAACAACTATTAGATACTCTACAAAACGATATGTTTTTTTTTGGTGGTGTCATGTGAAACTGGTAACTTTGTAGCGGATCCACCTCTGGATTAAACTTGGCTTTATTATGATTTATAGCCTTTAGATTGAACCTAACAATCAATAATCCGATAAGGTATTGAACCGACCAGCAAATAGATTTGTTAAACCTTTTAAATTTGTATATTATAACTAAGTATTCTTTTACATCTTATAATAAAAAGTACACTTATTAAAATAACAGTGTACTAATTTATTCAACTTTCACTTTCAGGACTTGCTTTATTTTTGGATAATATTTTGGACTTTACACAATCTAAGTTGTTGATTGTTGAACAAAACGTATAATCTTTGATCACTAGTTATGACGTATGAGGTCGTAAAATACTAAAATGAAAAAAAGTTCGTCTTTTAAGGGATGTGGACGACCCATCAGTTTCATGGGCTTTCAAAACTATCGATCATGGGCCTCTCGATAGTCTAGTCCATTGTTGGTAATATTTTTAATTTTTAATTAGACTTGATTACTTTTTGCTAATAAAGTATGGTCACCTATCATCTCATGTTTTTCACAATGGTTTCGAAACCGGACCGGACCGGCCGGTCCGACCGGTCCGACCGGAACCCGGTACATTTGCCGGTTCGGTTCGTTGGTTTTAGACCGTTTTCTTCATAACCGGCCGGTTCGCGCGGTTGACCGGTCCGACCGGAACCGGCGAACCGGGTTGAACCGGTTTTTGAATTTTTTTTATTTTAATAGAAAAATATTATTGGATATGGATTAAGGAACACAGGTTCGTTAATTTGGACTATGTTTACTTGAATGGTATGTATTTTGGATGTTGTTTTGGATTAAGGAACACCGGTTCGTTAATATAAAAATTTGGAATTTTTTTATATTTTTTTAAATATTTATGACATCATCCGGTTCGTAATCCGGTCCGACCGGTCCGACCGGTCCGACCAGTGAACCTCTAGGCCGTCCGGTTCGCTTTCCGGTCCGGTTTTGAAAACATTGGTTTTTCATGAACCACATCCTCGATGGATCCACTAGAAACCTAAAAATTAAAACTAAAAACCCGTTAAGATGCTCATGGATGATGAGACTTCTAACGTCAACAAATATGTTTTGTTGAACCGTATAGAGGTTCAACCTTTTGTTTCAAAAACTTACAAACCCTAATCCATATGCATATCTTAACTGTTTTTTTTTTAAATCAATCACCTGTTAAATTAGTCGACTCTAGAGGCCAATTGAAAGCTCTAGTAGACTATTTTGTCTTGTCGGATATGGGATATTTTGCTATAAATACAAGTTTCATACTAAAAACATGTTGATGGACGGGTCATGCATAATTATAACGCGTGTGACCAGAATTTTTATGATGATCCAAAGTCTAACCATCATGGATCGCTTGATGAGGTTTTAGAATTGAAACTTTACGGCGTCCGTCATCATGTTGTGTTCTTCAAGTGTACATGGTTTGGTAGTAGCCATGAGATTAGAGTTGACACAAAACAAGGTTTGGTCGACATTAAACTCGAATAAAGTTTAAAACTCACATCTTGTCCATTCTAGCACAAGCACAACTTGTGTATTGTATAATGCATCCTTCGTTGATAAATGATTTAAAACATTTTTGTGTTGTCAAAACAAAACCATGAGCGGTATATGAACCAGGACAATGTGTTAATGCCGTCATTGATGATGATTTAATTAAAGAAACAAACCTTTGAAACCAATGAAAGCGTAAACCATTCCACATCTATTAAGGTGAATGAGGATATCAAACCTATTTGTTTTCTCACAAGCGATGTCATCAAAGTTGGTATCATGACAATGAGGACGTTAGCAACGACGAAAAAACATTAGGACACGTAATATGATATGGAAAGCGAAGACGAATTGATTTTGTCAGATTATTCTTCTTACAGCTAGTGTATTTAGGACTCAAACATTGAGTAATTATGTGGCCTTTTATGTATTTGGAATATGTGTTGTAATATTACTTTCGTACTGATTTACTATGTCATTTTGTAACAGGTGTGAAACAATACGTTGCTCTAAAATCGGTTAAAGTGGCATAAAGTTTTCAAATGTCATATGTCTTGTTCAAGTACTTAGATTAGTTTTAATATGATTGTGATTTAGATGAGTATATATTATGTAGTCTATCAAAATAAATCTAATTAAGTTTTAATCTACACAATACACAACCTTCCAAAGGTTTAATAACAATTCTTTCTCTCTTATTAGGTTAGCTATATCTTATGTCATGCAAATGAACTTTTGTGTAGACAACGTAAGGAAATTCCGAAAGTAAGGGTCCACGGTAATCGTATGGGGAAATAAACATGACCACAAATGATCATATATTGTAACTGATTTTGTGTTCAATCTCTATTCACTACAAGAAAAGGACTTTTTTGCGGCGATAATTATCGTCGCAAAAAACTGTCATTTCGTCGCAATATCTTATTTGCGACGAAAATATCGTCGCAAATTAGTCGCCGTAATAAAGTTGTCGCAAAATGTTATTTGCGACGAAATTTGCGACGATTTCATTTGTGGACCCCACTTATTTTAAAAAAAAATGAAATTCTGAGATAAATCTTTTGCGACGATATTTTTTGCGACGAGTTTTTCTTTTTTGCGGCGATATATCGCCGCAAATTTTTTGACCAAAATCTTTTTTGCGACGATTTTTGCCAATGTATTTTACTCTTTTTTGCGACGACATATCGCCGCAAAAAAGAATTTTTTTTTTTTAATAATTTGGCTGCATTTGCAGCAATCCACCCAGATTTTTCTAGGTACCAGACCAAACCTGCTGTTCCAAATCATTACACACTATCAAAACTATCAAACCAATCGCAAAACATAGCATATAAACTAGGGGTGTTCATGGTTCGGTTTCAAACCGCGAAACCGTCCAAACCGGTCATCGGTTCGATTTCACGGTTGGTTTTTTTTCTAAACTTTCGATTGGTTGGTTTCAAAATTTTCAAACCGTTGTGAACGGTTTGGTTTACGGTTTGTACCAAAAACCGGTCGTAAAAAACCGGACCGAACCGTATATCAATATATACACATATATGTATGTGTATATATATATTGAAGCCCAAATACATCTTTTGAAGCCTAAATACATCTTTGAAGCCCAAATTGAAGCCCAAATACATAGGTTCAGATATGGATTGATTCATCTCCTGTTAACTCAAGTTCTCAAGTTGCAGTCCTAAACACCTAAACACCATTTCTTCCCAACCCTAAATCAACTCAAGTTCTCACTTCTAAACCCTAGATCGACTTCCAATAACACGTTTCATGGATATCAAGTCATGGAATTAGAGTCTTAATCACAGATCCAGGTTTGTATCTTAGTTTTATCAATTTCTGTTACATATTTTCTCTCATGTCGATCATCGTCTCTATCGTCATCCGCTGTCGCAACATTTCGATAAAACCAAAAACAAACGTAGGTTCAGATATGGATTGATTTATCTCCTGTTAATCACCCATGGCTACTCCATCTTCCTATCGCGTCAAAACGGATACATTAGCAGTAGTAACACCACCGAATTTCTTCCAGTTTCAGTTGCTTCTTCCATTTACGATTACCATTTACATCCTTCTCCTAAAACCCTAATTTCACACCTGTCTTTGAACTGGTTAGAAGTCGTGTAATTGCTTCGGGAATCTCCTCGTTATGTGTCCCGAGTTTGCTCTGTTATCTGTGCTCTTATGCCTTTATTCACTCTGTAAGATCCACGAAATACTTTCAAACCACTTAGGAATTGATATACAAAGCTCATGTGAAAGCTTTTTGTTAGTTTTTTTATATCTTACCTTAACTAATAGGTTTCTAGCTAATTTAATGAAGATACAAGTTGCTTTTTGTTTGCTTTTGTGACATTTGCTTAATTGCTCATGTTTTGCAGTAACATTTGAAATGGAAAAGCCCAAACCGCGAAACCAAACCGGAACCAAACCGGTTGCAATGGTTCGGTTTGGTTTGGTTTTTACTTTTGATTGGTTCGGTTTTGGTTTTAAGTGATAAAAAACCGTTACTAACGGTTCGGTTACGGTTTGATCTAAAAACCGTGAAAACCGGACCGTGAACACCCCTAATATAAACAAAAAATTGTCCCAATTTAACAAGTTAAAAGTTACACAAACAAATGTTTTAAAATAGTCATTACAATCACTAAAAACCATCAAACTATCCTATGACGACCCACCTTCATCATCTTCATCTTCTTGAGAATGACCACTTCTCCTCAACGCGCTCTGGACTTGGCTTTGGATTTGACTTTGCATTTGTGCCATCATATTAGCCATCATCTGTTCTTGCTCTCTGGCCAGTCTCGCTGCTACTATCTCCTCAACCTCAGATTGTGAGAACATCCGCTGATCTGTTCTATGAGGTGGCGGTGGGGGTTGTGAAGGCACGCTCGGTATTGGACCGATGCCACGTTCCCACCCGGGCCGCTCCCCCAACACCTGTACACAAATACGCATGTACATCAATTTTACATCCATACATCCATACACAAATACACATATACATCCATACACAAATACACATATACATCCATACACAAATACACATATACATCCATACACAAATACGCATATACATCTATTTTAATCACAATTCAACATAAATATACACATACACATATACATCCATACATAAATACACATATACATTCATACACATATACATATACATCCATACATAAATACATATATACATCCATACACATGCACATATATATCCATACATAAATACATATATACATCCATACACACATATACATACATTCTAATATATACACATACACATTCATACACAAATACTCATATACATTCATACACAAATATACATATAAATCTATTTTAATCTCAATACCCATATACATTCATACACAAATATATATTCATTTTAATCTCAATACCCATATACATTCATACACACATATACATACATTCTAATATATACACATACATATTCATACACAAATACCCATATACATATGCACAAATATACATATTAATCCATTTTATATAACCAGAAATATATTTGTATAACAAATAAGAATTGGGAACAGATACATCCATACACAAATATACATACATTCTAATATACATACACAAATCCATACACACCTGACGCATGATCTGTTTCTCTGACATTTCTGGATGTTGTTGTTGAAGCGCGACCATTTGCTCCTTTATAGTTTACAAAAAAAATAAACAATGTTATATATATGGTGATTTTATATATTACTTTATTTTTATAAAATTGTAAGACGTGTACATTACTTACATAGTATGCAGCGGGTTCAGGTTGATAGAAATTACCGCTTGAATCGGTATAGAAGCGACGATATGCTAATATGGCACTCCCAGATTCATCAGAACCATCTTCCCGCTATAAACACATTTTATAGTTATATAATAATATAAAAGTAACTTACAAACACATAAAACAAGTTATAAACACATTAGATTAAAATAACTTACAAACATATAACGACATTGGGCTAAAGATGTCCGACCGCCATGTCCCTTGATCGTCTGCTTCCCTTTGTTGGACTTGTTGGTTGCAGACCGAGCCTTGACTTCAGGAGAAGTGTAGTAATCCACATAGCCTTTCCATTCAGATTCTTGCATATCAGGTGGCACAACATCAGAAATATCAACCCTGTCCTCCCCGCCTATTTTGCTAAAATGCTTTTGCTTGAACCGGTATTTGTGATCTTTATACCGGTTTGCAGCATATTTCTCAATGCCTGCCCTCAGGCCTTCGTGGGGAGTCATATCAAAATACATCTGCAAATTATGAAAACAAATAGCTTAGTGTATATATATTTAATCACTGAATTTAATTATCAAAAACTTAACCTGTAAGTCAGCCCAGATAGTCGCCTTCAAATCCGCAGGTATCTTTCTCCAGCTCTTGTAGTTTTGAGGAAATCTGTCAACGATTGTGCCAACCAGTGAAGCAAAGGTCGCCTGATTGACACCCACAGGTTTGTAGGTGTCATGCGTACCTTGCTCAAATTCAATTGTGAGCAAATTTCCTTGTGGATTTCTCTTTCGTATACCTTGAAGTGTGGTCTTTCCACGCTTGCCTTGTCCTGCAAATTGATAATAGTATAAAAATTCTATGTAAATTATATATTTTCATTTTAAAAGATAATAGTATAAAAAATTGGTCATACCTCGTCCGCTGCCGCTGCCGGAGTCATCACTGACCTCGCACTGTCGTGGCGGCTGCCACGATCGATCATCATCGGGAGGACCACCACCAGGTGGACCACGACCATAGGTATCCCCACCGTGACCCCGGGCCACGTCTGCCATCTGTAAAAAAGATTATATAAGTATACAAATATACCGTAATTGAATCATTAGCTAAACACATAATTGAAAAAAACAATTCAATAAACATAATAGATCAAACATAATAGAAAAATTAAAAATTACAATCAATCGGATTCATCGGTGTGATAAGAATCTTCTCCACAATCATTATTAAATTCGTCTGATTCATCATCTGAATTATCAGAAACGTCAACAACTTGGTCTGCATCGTCGTCTTCACCCTCATCCGTATCTTCATATGTCTCGTCCTCTACATTGACATGCTCAAGGGAAACATCGACTTCTGTAGCTTCATATCAACCCCCTTGCTGATAGGTGTGCATAGCGATTGGAAGACATAAAACTCACGTGTGGGAACTGGGGCATCTTCGTTTCTGTCCGGCCGATTAAATCTCGTCGGTACACCGTCAAGATACCTTGAACAGAAAGTTAAGGCTTCATCTGCGACATACCCCTCCGCAATGGAACCTTCGGGCCTAGCCTTATTTCTAACATAATTTTTCAGCTTTTTCATGTATCTTTCAAATGGATACATCCACCTCATATAAACTGGCCCACCTTGAATGGCCTCCTCGGGTAAATGCATAACCAAATGAATCATTATGTCAAAAAATGACGGAGGAAATATTTGCTCGAAAGAACACAAAATTTTAATCAACTTCTCCTCAGCATCTTGCATGTCAGATGACATCAAGTTCCGAGCACAAAGTTGCTTAAAGAATAAGCACATCTCAATTATTGGTGTTGAAATGTTTTTATCCAAGTACGCTTGAGCACCAATCGGAAGCAACCGTTGCATCATTATATGATGATCATGTGATTTCATCCCCGTTATTTGGGTATCATTATCGGTTACCTTATGTTTAAAGTTAGAGCCAAAACCATCAGGTAGTTTTACTTCCTTAATGAATTGACAAAAAAGACTCCTTTCGGCGTTTGAGAAAGAGAACTTGGGATGAGGCTTTGAGAGCTTACCGCGACCGTTATCTACAAGCCACAAGTCACGTCGAATGTTCCATTGTTCTAACACCATTCTTGCCTTATTAGTGTCTTTGGATTTTTCCTTGTTCATCATCAACGTATTCAACAAACTCTCGCACACATTCTTTTCGATATGCATGACATCCAAATTATGTTTTAGTTGAATTGAAGACCAATATTCAAGCTCGAAGAAAATAGAACGCTTGGTCCAATTCAATTCAACATCG
This sequence comes from Flaveria linearis, assembly GCA_024085815.1. Lineage (NCBI taxonomy): Eukaryota > Viridiplantae > Streptophyta > Magnoliopsida > Asterales > Asteraceae > Flaveria > Flaveria linearis. The sequence continues at coordinate 14,061,704 of CM044005.1, read as the reverse complement.
GAATCACGTTTTCTCTTCTTACCACCAAACTGAACATGTTTCCCAGAAATACGGGGCGGCAATTTATTAAGTTGTTCCAAAATCTGATCATTAGTTTTCCTGTTAGGAGGACGTCTAGTCTCGTTCTGACCATTGAATGACTTGTCCTTCCTCCATTTATGATTTGTTGGTAACCATCTTCTATGTCCAACATAAGCAGTTTTTCCCAATACATGAACAGATGGAGTGTCTTCCTTACATGTTGGGCATGCAAAGTAACCTTGCCCACTCCAACCAGACAAGCTACTACGAGCAGGGAAATCATTGATAGTCCATAAAAGCATTGCACGTAATGTGAAGAAAGTGTTTGTAACTGCATCTTTTGTCACGACTCCGTCCGACCAAAGACTTTTCAATTCATCAACCAATGGTCTTAAAAAAACATCAATGTCCTTCCCAGGTGATTTAGGGCCAGGGATTAATAACGTCAGCATGAATGAAGACTCTTTCATACATAACCATGGTGGCGTATTGTATGTTGTCAGTATTACCGGCCACATGCTATACGACGTACTCATGTTCCCAAATGGATTGAAGCCATCAGCAGCCAACCCTAATCTAACATTTCTAGGTTCTTTGGCAAAATCAGGATACATTGAATCGAATTCTTTCCATGATGTACCATCCACCGGGTGACGTAACTTACCATCTTCCGTGCAACGTCCAGAAGCATGCCATGTCATATGCTTTGCAGTGTGTCTTGAGCTATAAATACGCTTTAATCTAGGAATTAATGGAAAGTAACGCATAACCTTGTTGGCAACTTTCTTCCCCTTAGTGTTTGCGTCCTTCCATCTACTTTCACCACATATTGGACATTTTTGCAAATCTTGGTTATCCTTCCCCCAAAATAAACAACAGTCGTTTTTACAAACGTGGATCGATTCATATCCTAACCCAACTTTCTTCATTATCTTCTTGGCTTCATAGTTTGACGGTGGGATTTTAGCAAGCGGAAATGCAGTTTTCAGAAATTCTAACAATTGGTCAAACGATGTATCGGTCCATTTATTGATGGCCTTCATGTGACTCAGTTTTGCCAAGAAATCCAATGAAGACATCCAGTCACAACCAGGGTATAGTTCGGTGTCGGCAAGTTTCAGTAATTCAGCAAGTTCATCATTTGTATCAATCGGTGTATCTGTTGTGTTCATTGGTTCGTCGTCGTCGTATGTGTTGTCCTCTTGTGGGACATTCTCCTGACGAACATCGTTAATAAAATCATGTATTAGGTCTGTCGTTTGAGGTATGACTGGAACTACCGGTGACGGAACATATGATTCACCATGATACCTCCACGTTTTGTAAAATCGACAAAAACCATTATTATGTATATGGCGCTCTATTGTTGGAAGAGGAAACCAATAACTGTTATTGCAATTATTACACGGACATCGAGCTTTATTTTGGCCATTCATATAATTCTTACACCTTTCCATGAATGCTTTAAGACCAATCAGATATTCTTTAGAAAATTTATTTTCTAAAGTAGTCCAAGTCTTATCAATCGTCATAACTGCGTCTACAAACAAATATTAATTATCTTAACACATTTAAAACTAGAGAAATACAAACACAAATACACATATACATCCATACACAAATACACATATACATCCATTTTAATCACAATTTAACATTCATTTTAATCTCAATTTAACATACATACACACATACACATATATGGATATCCATACACAAATACACATATACAAACACAAATACCCACATATACGCATACACATATACATCCATACACAAATACACATATACATCTTAAATATCCATTTTTTCATAGCCATAAAACTTGCTAAACCTAATTCAAACAAATACATACATATTAACACATAATTAACATTCCAAATACATACATTCTTATATTCATACATACACACATGTTATCTCAACTAACTTAAACACCCATGTTCATAACCATATAAAAACAAAATTAGGCAAAATACATACATTCATCTCATTTTAAATTAACACAAATTTAACAATCTAAATACATACATTCTTATATCCATACATACAAAATAAATCTCAAAAACCCAAACAACTACAACTTAACACAATAAATACATACATTCTTTCTTATATACATACATACACACATGTTAAACATCTATTTTTCATAACAATAAACATCTATTAAACATCTAATTTCAAAATATTAACTAAACTTAACATAAAATTATGTAAAATTCTGTTTATTACCTGAAATCAAGAGTGATGGTGGTGGCTACTCTTCTTGTAGTGATTGCTTGGACTTGAGCTACCCAATGGATACGGACCCTGACTGGTTAAAGGCACAAAGAAATACCGAGATCAAAATCATCGAAGGATGGCTCTCAGAATATAAGATCCCTGTTCACGCTAACTAGTGATATATGAATTCAGTGGCGGATCTAAAAAATATGAAGCAGCATATCCATTAAATAAAATGTGTATTTGTCGGGTCAACACAATAATATTTTCGTTTTCAAAGTCAAAAGTGTATTCGGGTTAAACATCTATTTTTCATAACACTAAACATCTATTAACACACTAAATTTGTAACATTTTTTAAGCAAAATCTCCCCAAACCATATTTAAATCAACATTCCCGATTCAAATACACAATGTTACAAATCTAGAAGAACTACAAACATTCTTAAACCTAAAACAGATTTTTAAATTACACACACATATACATATACATAATACTTCATCTCAACATACCTACAAATATACATCTTAAATATCCATTTTTTCATAACCATAAAACTTGCTAAACCTAATTCAAACAAATACATACATATTAACACATAATTAACATTCCAAATACATACATTCTTATATTCATACATACACACATGTTATTTCAACTTGCTAAACCTAATTCAAACCATAAAACTTCAACTCAACTAACTTAAACACCCATGGACACAAAATCCCTAATTTTAAAATATTTTCTACAAATTAACACAAAACTAGGCAAAATTGAGGTTATTTACTTGAAATCAGAAGTGGTGGTGGTGGCTATGATGCAAACGAGCCGGCGACGGAGGTGTGGCAGCCGACGGTGGAGCTTGGGGCCAGATATGGTGGTGGAGCAGCGAGGTGGTACCGGCGACGGCGGAGGGGGCGTGCGTGGGGCCGGCCGACGGTGGAGCCGGCGGTTATGGTAGTGCGACGGTGGAGGGGGCGGTCTTGCAGTGGGGTGGGGGTTGGGGTGCGCAGCGGCAGTGGGGTGTGTGGTGTGGTGTAAATGTAGGGCGACACTGATTATGTTCCCGACTATAAATTTTGGCTTGATTTTTTGCGGCGACATATCGCCGCAATAATTCAATTGCGACGATAAATTTTAATTATTTAAATATTAAACGATTTAATATTTAATTAATGTATATTGCGACGAAAAGTCGCCGCAAATGAATAAGCGGGATTTTTCCCGCCCTTAAAAAGGGTTTTCATGATATTAAAAAAAACAAAAATAATTAATATTTATTTTATTGCGACGACAAATCGCCGCAAAAAAGTCCTTGACTTTAAAAGTCAAAAAAGTTAATTTTGTTTGTCGTTTTGTGACTTTTTTGCGACGAAACCCTTATCGCCGCAAAAAAGTTAGTCGCAAAAAATGGTTTTCCTTGTAGTGATTTGTTTCATGATAAAGTTTTTATTTCTAACAAAAGATGCTAAATAAGCTTCTCTCCTTATGATACATGTAAATACCGATTTCTTGAACTTTTCGCACGTGTTCTACTATGTTATTTTGTGTCTACGTATGTGTGTATATTTATGTATTCTGTATAATTATGTATATTTAGATGTATAACTATCAATGTTGTAAAAATCGCTAGGCGCTAGTCGGCGGTGAGGTAGGGACTAGGGATTAATCGAGATTAATCGGGATTAATCGATTTGGAAATTTTATATGTATTTTTTAGAAATTATATATATACTTAAGATTAGTACACTTCAAACATTAATAATTAAACATAAAATTAACCATCAAGTACTTTAAAAATCACACAGTTCAAAATATAAAAATTAAAACATAGTAGTTCAACCACTTATGACATCAACTTGAAGCCGTTGAAGGATTTTGGTCGACGGGAAGGATCTTGGTCGATGGGAAGGATCTTGGTCGACGGAGGGGTGGTCGCCGGGAGGAGTGGTTGCCGGAGGAGCTTGAGTCAAGATTTGAAGTGGAGGTTTTAGGTTTTGGTCGCCGGAGGGGTGCTTCAATTTGCCTAAGAGGACACCGTAAGATTTCAGGGTTTTAAACCCAAATTGAAGCCGTTGACCGGTTTTGACCGCCTAGGCCGATTACACCTATTAACGAAGATTAATCCCGCCTAGTCCGATTACCGATTACACCGATTACGTTGGCCGGTTTTGACCGCCTAGACCGATTACACCGATTGACGAAGATTAATCCCGCCTAGTCCGATTACGGTCTTGGTTCATATTTTCAGGAATTACTCTTTTAGTTGTTCCTACTTCCACACTATTTGCCTGTGCTACAATGCTCATCTCCTTATATCTTTTGAACTTAAAATACCCAATTACTTTAGCTTACAAATAAAACACAATATTTTTAAAAAGATTGTAAAAATAAACGAGTCAACATAGAACCTACTAGGTCAACATGCCCTGAGCCTTTAGCTAAAAACTTAGACCTGAAACTAACCTGAATCTATCTCAAATAAGCCAAACTTATAAATTTCGTAATAGGTTTATAACTTTATATCGTGTCAGAAATTCACATACGAATACCCAACCATGAACCATGTGCCACCAACAACTGACTCAAGTATCCTTTGAAGTTGGACCCATGAGCCCATGAGGCCATGATTTCAATTTTCAAGTTTGCATTGCAGGCTTTGTAGCAGTGGTTTATGTTCATTTCGACGTTATGGACCTTCCAAGTGACCATGTCCATCATTTGAATTTTGAAGCAATGTAAAGTTGGCAAAATTTGTGGCCCAATACAAAACATACCCATGAAGCTGGCCCAATTAAAACCGTTTCCTCTCTCAAGACTAAAGTCTAAATTTGTACATATGCATGCCCTATATGAGTTAATAGAAGCATCACCATGCATATTTTGCATGTGATTATAAGAATGCCATTATATTAAATTTCACTTGGTCTTCTACCTTCTTTTTGATACTTCAATTAACTGTAATTTCAATTAGGAAACCATAAGTCGGCGTAGACCGATCTTTAGTTACGAAACTATTCATCGTTATTATATTTGTAGTATTGTTCTTTCGGTTACCACATGTTCATAGTAATTCAAACATATCTAGACTGAAATCTAGATAGATTTCTTTATCAAAGTGGCACACACTTTACATCATTAGTTATATGATTATGAACAACAACATGAATTTATACATGGTGTTTGGAAAATGGTGAACATAACACCTTTGTGTGGGTAGTCTAGAAGAGGAGTGATTGATATAAAGAGGGATTTAAAGATAGCTACTTGTTTTAAGTGGTGAGGGTGGGTGTGGGGAAGAGCATCTTCTTAGCATATGCTTTCAACTAGTAACATATTTTGCTCTTTCATTTCTCAAATAATGTGAATTAACATGGAGCAATGTTGGAATCTACTTTGAAGATTGTTGCCTTTTTTTTTTTTTGTCTCTATAAGTTTTTAAAATTGTTCTTATAATTTGAAATAATAAAACCGGTTTAATTAATTGTTTCTTATTGCATTGACATATTGATGATCAAATTAGAAATATTGTCATCGTTTGTATCCAGTCTTTTTAACAGTATACTGTTAAATTATAGAATTTGATGACATATGATGACAACATACCAACATTTTACCGCTTGTATCTAACCTTATTGACAAATTCAATAGAAACAATTAAAATTCTCTGAAAATTCTATATAAATTAATAAAAATAAAAATTTAAGCATACCACAAAGTAAAAGCATAATGAGTTATGCTTTCATAGTAGGGGGACAATGGGCGGTTGGATGTCCAGATTATAGAAAAGTATTACTCTTTGAACCACTAAAAAGAATATATGAAAAATACAGAAATAAACAAATAGCTCTTATATATGACTGAAGAACTTCTTACTAGAGTTAGGCAAAGAACATGACGGAAATGTTCTCTGTTGTGACAACTAAAATCTTGTAAAAATATAATGTTTCACAACATAATAAAACACAATAATATATCACTTTATTTGGGAACTAGCGAGTGATGGTACGTTGTCATCAAGAGAAATCATTGATATGAAGAATCATGAATTTTTTTCTCACTAAGATGGTAATGTCAAACTACTTAAAGCTCTTCATACCTTTAAATACTTTTCAGATGACTAAGGAAAAGGTATGGAGCTAGAGAGAATGATACATTGTGTATTAGAGTTACATGTCATATGTGTAGGATAGTTGGGAAAAAATTAGTTAACCTAAACTTAAATAACTTTTATATAGAATTCCATCATAGGTGCACCTTGCACATGAGATATCATGTTGTCACAAAAAGGTTATGTACAAGCAAAACATTCACACAGGATATCACTACTCTCGTTGGTAAAAAAAATCCTTAAAATCATATGTCAATACTTTATGACTTACAACATCCTATATTAGCGAGACAAACAACAAACAAAAGACACGAATGTCCTTACGATGACTCCATATTATTATCACAACTTGATTAGCCATTATTGTAATCTACACATACCACTTTCTAAGCAAATTGGGAACAAAAGAACCCAACACGAATAAAGCTTTCTATTATAATCTTCTTTACGACACCTTTCTTCATTTCGTTCGTGTGTCTAACCCCACAAACCCAACCCACCGCGGCCCGACTTTTGTTTCCACCAAATAATGTCTCTTTTATCTCGTTAATTGATTGAATCACATCAATTCATCTTTTTTTAAAAGTTCATCGTCAAGATTTCATTAATGATACACTCTATAATGGACTTATATATTTCCTTTGACCATCATTGTATCAATAATTACACCTCCTTTTTAGCACTTATATAAATAAATATCTCTTCATAAAGAAAATCATACGATTCATTATTGAACTAATAATATACACCCAATGGGCGATCGAATTGCTAAAGGATAGATAGAAAAATAATAATACGGTATGGTATTCAAATTTCTTGTCTTGGTCAAAAGTACTGATTTCCCTTTTCAAAAGAAGAAATACGTCATATGACAATAAAATTAAATAGTGTTATTGAGAGAATGGAAGAATAATAAGTTTGATGTTGAATCATGGTTACGTATGTGCATTATGTATTCAATTAATTTTTTCTATTTAGATGATAAGTTCTTTTATTGGTTTAGACCTAAATTTATAATACGCTCTTTACATATTTAGCTTTCTTTTTTTAATTATCTTGTAGCTTTTAGTTTTCTTGAACCATCCATATCGCAATAATTCAAAACTACTACCTGGATATAGTGTCAATTATGAAAATTTTCATGGGTGCCGTTTTAAAAATTTTTCAGTGAATTGGTATCATTGAAGTATCGAATACGTATGTAACACAAAAAACAACTATTAGATACTCTACAAAACGATATGTTTTTTTTTGGTGGTGTCATGTGAAACTGGTAACTTTGTAGCGGATCCACCTCTGGATTAAACTTGGCTTTATTATGATTTATAGCCTTTAGATTGAACCTAACAATCAATAATCCGATAAGGTATTGAACCGACCAGCAAATAGATTTGTTAAACCTTTTAAATTTGTATATTATAACTAAGTATTCTTTTACATCTTATAATAAAAAGTACACTTATTAAAATAACAGTGTACTAATTTATTCAACTTTCACTTTCAGGACTTGCTTTATTTTTGGATAATATTTTGGACTTTACACAATCTAAGTGTTGATTGTTGAACAAAACGTATAATCTTTGATCACTAGTTATGACGTATGAGGTCGTAAAATACTAAAATGAAAAAAAGTTCGTCTTTTAAGGGATGTGGACGACCCATCAGTTTCATGGGCTTTCAAAACTATCGATCATGGGCCTCTCGATAGTCTAGTCCATTGTTGGTAATATTTTTAATTTTTAATTAGACTTGATTACTTTTTGCTAATAAAGTATGGTCACCTATCATCTCATGTTTTTCACAATGGTTTCGAAACCGGACCGGACCGGCCGGTCCGACCGGTCCGACCGGAACCCGGTACATTTGCCGGTTCGGTTCGTTGGTTTTAGACCGTTTTCTTCATAACCGGCCGGTTCGCGCGGTTGACCGGTCCGACCGGAACCGGCGAACCGGGTTGAACCGGTTTTTGAATTTTTTTTATTTTAATAGAAAAATATTATTGGATATGGATTAAGGAACACAGGTTCGTTAATTTGGACTATGTTTACTTGAATGGTATGTATTTTGGATGTTGTTTTGGATTAAGGAACACCGGTTCGTTAATATAAAAATTTGGAATTTTTTTATATTTTTTTAAACATTTATGACGTCATCCGGTTCGTAATCCGGTCCGACCGGTCCGACCGGTCCGACCAGTGAACCTCTAGGCCGTCCGGTTCGCTTTCCGGTCCGGTTTTGAAAACATTGGTTTTTCATGAACCACATCCTCGATGGATCCACTAGAAACCTAAAAATTAAAACTAAAAACCCGTTAAGATGCTCATGGATGATGAGACTTCTAACGTCAACAAATATGTTTTGTTGAACCGTATAGAGGTTCAACCTTTTGTTTCAAAAACTTACAAACCCTAATCCATATGCATATCTTAACTGTTTTTTTTTAAATCAATCACCTGTTAAATTAGTCGACTCTAGAGGCCAATTGAAAGCTCTAGTAGACTATTTTGTCTTGTCGGATATGGGATATTTTGCTATAAATACAAGTTTCATACTAAAAACATGTTGATGGACGGGTCATGCATAATTATAACGCGTGTGACCAGAATTTTTATGATGATCCAAAGTCTAACCATCATGGATCGCTTGATGAGGTTTTAGAATTGAAACTTTACGGCGTCCGTCATCATGTTGTGTTCTTCAAGTGTACATGGTTTGGTAGTAGCCATGAGATTAGAGTTGACACAAAACAAGGTTTGGTCGACATTAAACTCGAATAAAGTTTAAAACTCACATCTTGTCCATTCTAGCACAAGCACAACTTGTGTATTGTATAATGCATCCTTCGTTGATAAATGATTTAAAACATTTTTGTGTTGTCAAAACAAAACCATGAGCGGTATATGAACCAGGACAATGTGTTAATGCCGTCATTGATGATGATTTAATTAAAGAAACAAACCTTTGAAACCAATGAAAGCGTAAACCATTCCACATCTATTAAGGTGAATGAGGATATCAAACCTATTTGTTTTCTCACAAGCGATGTCATCAAAGTTGGTATCATGACAATGAGGACGTTAGCAACGACGAAAAAACATTAGGACACGTAATATGATATGGAAAGCGAAGACGAATTGATTTTGTCAGATTATTCTTCTTACAGCTAGTGTATTTAGGACTCAAACATTGAGTAATTATGTGGCCTTTTATGTATTTGGAATATGTGTTGTAATATTACTTTCGTACTGATTTACTATGTCATTTTGTAACAGGTGTGAAACAATACGTTGCTCTAAAATCGGTTAAAGTGGCAATAAAGTTTTCAAATGTCATATGTCTTGTTCAAGTACTTAGATTAGTTTTAATATGATTGTGATTTAGATGAGTATATATTATGTAGTCTATCAAAATAAATCTAATTAAGTTTTAATCTACACAATACACAACCTTCCAAAGGTTTAATAACAATTCTTTCTCTCTTATTAGGTTAGCTATATCTTATGTCATGCAAATGAACTTTTGTGTAGACAACGTAAGGAAATTCCGAAAGTAAGGGTCCACGGTAATCGTATGGGGAAATAAACATGACCACAAATGATCATATATTGTAACTGATTTTGTGTTCAATCTGTATTTGTTTCATGATAAAGTTTTTATTTCTAACAAAAGATGCTAAATAAGCTTCTCTCCTTATGATACATGTAAATACCGATTTCTTGAACTTTTCGCACGTGTTCTACTATGTTATTTTGACGTACCCTTTCTTGATCAACAAGAAAATGGTTCATATGTGAAATCAAACTAAAAAAAAGATAAGATATCATATTAATATAACTTGTTATCTTTTTTGATGAAATGATATGTAAACCCTAACTATGTATTAGAACTAAACAAACATGAAACATTGTATGTGTTAGCAACTTTAAACACAAAAATATATAAAAATATAGAGGTTGTCATATATCTTGGAACAATGTTTGCTTTTGAAAACCACTAACGATTCCTTAATTTGTGATAACCAATTACAAGATGACCTTAACTTGTGGATGTATGATAAGGATACCATTTCTAATTAATTAATCCATATACAATCCAATTAGTACGATGACACCTAAATTATTTGACTTGTCAATTTTTAATTAATATGTTAACAACTAGTAATTACTAGGTTATTTAACAAATTAATAAATTAGCATATATCTAAAATAAACAGTAGACTGGATAAATAGTCCTCAAAGTTGATAAATGTTTTGTTAAAAACTAGCATTCGTATTCATATGTGGTTGCTAAGTAAGTGGTACGTACGTTGTTGGATATATTATTTGGGAAAAAAATATAAAACACACACACGTGTATATATTCGTGTATGGGTGGGTGGAGCCCATAAGTATGTGTGTGTAGCAGCTTGTAACTCAGGTGTATCTAAATTATAGCTCGGGGCCAATCAAATTTATTATATGTAAAACATCTTTTAGTTTTATATAAAACTAGAAATTAAACCCATGTGATGCCGCACGTTTACGAATTACGTTATGTATGCTGCGACGTTAACATTAACATGGTTAAACACATAAAAGAAACATATGAAGTTGCGGCGCCTTAGTTATGTAAATTGATACATAAGGGCGTACTTGGTGCATGAAGCTCCCGCTTTGCGCAGGGTCCGGGGAGGGGCCGGATCGCAAAGCGATCTGATGTACGCAACCTTTCCTTGCACAATTTTATGCAAGAGGCTGTTTCCACGACTAGAACCCATGACCTCAAGGTCACAAAGCAGCAACCTTACCAGTTGCTCCAAGGTCCGCCCTCGTAAATTGATACATAGATAAAAAAAGTATTATGTCTCACACATTATGGGGCAAACATGAGTTAACATTTAAACGACCAATTTACGAAAGAAGATTAGTTCCAAATAATAAAATTAATAAAACAACTATACATAAATAATTTTAAGTATCATAATTTGTCTTTCAAAAACACTTAAAACATCGTTTGTGTGAACAATTTTAGCAGCTTTTGTTCTTTAAGCTAAATTTCGTTAGATTTTGCCATTAAGTTATCGCATATGAGTTTCAGATAAGAGCAATTTAATATTTTTAACCCACAAAACACTTTATTTAATTTACTCAACATATAAAAAAGAATAGTCAATAGCTAATTCTTTTTTTTAATCTTATTTTTCTTTTATGTGTAGTTTAAGTAAATTATATAAGTGATCCTTTTAGTTTTTTTTAAGGTTAAATAGACTGAATTGTCCTAATTTGAAATGGTTATAACTTAACGCCAAAAACTAATTAAGGTTGGAATGATGGACGAAACATGTTAAAAATTGTTTACACAAAGCACATTTAAACATTTTTAGAAGACAAACGATAATACCTGATCTTTCATTTAATTTAAAGGATGTTTTCTATAATTTTATCATAAAACATTTACTTTTGTTCATACGAAGATAATACATAATCCAACATGTACTTATAGCAATAGAAAGTTTACATATATACATATACATATGTATATATATACATATATATATATATATATATATATATATATATATATATATATATATATATATATATATATATATATATATATATATATATATATATATATATATATAGGGATCCATTCAAATGAAAACTAGATTTTTGGAAAAAACTAAAAGAACCACTTTCAACCAATTAGAATTTTCTGTGTAAATATAATTATTTTTTTATTATAATTACATATAAGGGCAAAAAGGTAATTTAAACATTGCCAATTGAATTCTTGGATTTAACTGTTCCCTCCACCGAAAAACTGATTCCACGTTCATCTGCTTTCCAAACCTGCATTTCATTACAATTGGGAACATAGAACATCATAATTTAAGGTTAGTATACGAGATTCTGAAGAGGTTTATCAAACAAAGGATTATTGCTGGTCGATCAAACACATTGGGAGAAGATTACCTGCTGTTATAATGGGTAAGAATTAGCGATCAATGTAAACCTGCGTAACTTGGGGACATGATATATATCGGCTGATTAAGATCAACGCAACTTGAATTTACCTTATTTATTGCAACTTAGTAGGTTTGATGATACAAATCATGCGATTAATTCACATTCTGAGTTGTTACAGGAAGAGATGGAGAACAGGGGACAAACCGATCAAGAGAACAATTGACGTAATCACGAGACCAATATACAAGGGTTAGATTAGGTGAAATGGCTTTAAAGAGCCTGATAGAGATGGCACCTGATTTTAACTGTGCAGAATTAAATGTCCGAATGGACAATGATGATGGAATTCATAACAAACAGGACAAGATGAGGAGCAACATATCATATAAAGAGTTGTTGATTTTGAATTCTCCATCAAGAAACAAAGGAAATGAATTAGTAACAAGCCCAGATCATGCTGCTGATTGCAATTATGATACGGAGGGGTGCGTTGAGGGAAGAATGGACGAGGAAACTTTGGATACGGTAAGAAATTAGGATGAAGCAGGTATGTTACTTTATTTGGAATATGTTAATTTAGCTTTTGGAAAAATCTATGATGATTTATAAGAAAAAAAATAACATTTTGAATACATCAACTTATTTTATTATGGTCCAGAAAGAACAATATGCTGTTAATTATTGATTGGTAAAATAGGTTGATTAAAATTCAGATCATAGATGAATGACATCAGGGAGATTTAGCAAAAGATGCTTCAATGCATAAAAATTGTCGAAAGATTGGTAATTATGAAAATTAGATTGTTGGACTAGTAAAACTATTAAAATGAAGTTAAAATATAGATGGCTTCACTTATTTTAGACAATTCATATTTACATGATAAAGAAAGTTTAAAAATTGGATGTTAAAAATATATTTAATTTGATAATGATTCACATTGAAATTTGAAAAACTTGATTCAACTGTTTAATAAATTGGATGTTAAAAACATGGTTCGCAAGCTAGTATCATTAACTAGACATGTTTATGCTATCACAGGTGATGAAGAGGCTTACAAAGCTAGTGAACCAAACTTTATTTACTCCCTAAATGGTTCTACCTATTGGCTTCCTCTTGTACCAACAAACTTAAAGCATGTAGTTGGTGAATTTTATTCAACATTCCAAGAAGCTAAGAAGATGTATGACACATATGCTCAAAGTGCAGGGTTTTCTACGTATGTCTATCATGATTCAAGAAACTGCGATCAAAATCCAAAAAACAGAAAGAAAAAGGAAGGAGAGAAAAAAAGATGCAAGTAGACACATCAATGAAAGTACGTAAATGATCTCCAAGTTATCAGGGAGAAGGGATAAGTGAAAACGCAGAATATTGGCTTTTATGAATGTGTAATGTAATTTCTTCTTGCTAGGGAAACTTTATAATTAGCAAGTTTAATTAGCAATTTTATGTGCAGTAATCATGCTTCCTTAGAATGTAAATGATTACATTAGGCGTATGCAAATATGTAAGTATGGTTTGCGCAGATGCATATTATTATAATCTGCATGATCATTAATGCCATTCTTGAATTAATGCATCCATGCATAAATGCATTAATGCATAAAATTAACATAAAAACATAAAAATGAGAAAATTTACTCAATCAACATCCGTTATCGTGAAGGGCGGGATAACATTGGGAAATACAAGGTTGTTCATTAGTTTTAGAAAAATCTATTGAGAAAATGATAAATATGATTTTGATTTTCTGTTTACACTAGTAGATTTACCAAACAAAAACATACGCCATGAAGGATTAAAAATAGCAAACACATACGAAGGTACACAAGCCACACTCAGGAACAATACTTGTTTTATGAATACATACGAATAAATATAATAATACCAAGTGATTGATGACATATCGTCCTGTAAAAACACAACGTATGTACATCAGACAAGGGTGCAACGTATAGGGGTGATAATAAACCTAAATCAATGAAAAACCAACTGGGGTAGGAAAAATATAATATAAATGAGTTAAAAAGCAAAACGCCATACAATAAAATTTTTTTAGGGTACTCACCAATAGATGAATCATTTCCTAAAAATAATCAATAAATTAAGCAACAATCCCATTTTGTGCATTGCTTCATAAACTACATACGTAACAAATAAAATAAACCTATTATCATAACCCACCTAGATAAGAAATAATTTAAGCTTGCATTTAACTGCGAAATTTGATTGGATGAAGTAGATAAAACAGTGGATGTGCGTAAATGCTTAGTTGCATAAATATGCACTGGTGCGTAAATGCCTTGATGCATAATTGTTAAAACCTAATATTACCAAGATTAAGTAAAATAAAATATTGAACCAAACATAAACAAGCCACTAACGGATATGAGAACCAACATAATAAAATATAAACATTGAGAACATGTGATGACTTGAACGAACATAACCTACCATAAACATTACCCGTCCAAAAATACGTAGCCTAAATAAATAGATAAACAATACGACAGATGTGCATTTTGGATCAGTTCACTAAAACCCTGATTCACTTAGCCTTGCGCTGCTTTCGTTTGGATGACCTTGCAACAACATTAGTGCTCTTCATTTCTTTTTTAACCCTTGATGCTGCCAGTTTTTTTAGTCTTGCATTTTCTTATGTATCGGCATTTCCTCCCAAATTTGATCGGTCGTGCTAATCACCTCTTTCCTGTGGATATTGATTTTCGACAGGAGAATCTTGGTTGCATACTTACACCTCGGACATTTAAGCTGGGTTTTTTGCCTCCTTCCTTCGTCATCTAACACATTGATCCAGTTCTTTGTCATTCATTTTAAAGTTTCCATGTCTCATTAGGAAAATTCCACAATCATCCATGTTTTTTTGTGCACCAAGACAGTTTCGGCTGGAAAATCTTTGCATTTCTAATGTTTGTGCCCGAAGGATGACCAACTGACTCCAGGTTGGATATGTTTAAATTTAGAAAAAATAACGTGTGGGAGCAGTTGTTCCTCGTCTTGTATTCGGTGATACTTTTGACTTCTTCCTACTTGAAGTACATATGGGAACAACCTCGTTAGGTTGTTCTAACTGCACCTTACTTTTTCCCCAACACCTCTTCGGCTGCGTTGACAAGAATGCATCAACCACATATCTGTAAAATATTTCAATGATTTTTGAACTATGTAACAGGAAATATAAGCATACTTACCAATCATTTTCTTAGTGTATCGCCTAGGAAGATTTGAAACAATACATACAATGGGATTAGATTCGTTCCCTTCACCTTAGAACTTATAAATATATTATAATGTTAGGTAATATGTCGTTAATGATAACAAATTCTATCATATTAAAATGGAATGCGGATGAAAACTAAAATCAACTAACATTCTTAGAATACTTGAATGATTACCTTGGGGATAAATTGGAGTATGAGCCACTTCATTAACCAAACCATGTCGTTTATTAGAATAATCTGAAATAATAATGGGTTTGTGCGGTTCACCTCTTGATGAGTTCCTTATAGGGTGAGCCTTACCGGCTAGCCGGGGACTTTTACGAGCTGCATAAAGCAACAATAAAACAAAAAACATGAAATAGGATATCAAATGGCATACATATATTGAGCTGGATAAAACATTGAAAAGGTACCTCGTGCTCATTATGGCATGCGATAGCAAAGACTTAAACTTTGAAAATGTCTTGATAGTTTGAGATGATGGAACACTAAACACATACAATCTTGGAATTAATACAAACTATTACAATGACAAAATCCATAGGACACACCCAAATATATACTAGAAATAAACACATATACACTAGAACATTTTTTTATTGATCTTATAAAAGATAAAACTATAGAAAAGGCTAATACCTATAATAAAACATTTATGGCCAATAATCTCATAATAACTAAGCCATTATCCAAAACAGAATAATTGGAAATACAATTAACTTCAACTACTTTCTCATAATGCATAAATGCATTATACACATAAAGGACATTAAAGGAAGTTGAATACCATTGGGATGAACCAAAAGCCAAGTTAAAAAAGTAAACTAATTTCATAAGAAGATAAAGGGATCATAATAAAGAAAAAAACAAACTTGTTCAGAAATATATACACAGGATTAGGCTTAGCATACATCCTATCAATCACCATATTAAGCTCACCGACTAATATACATAACATCAACAATGCCAACAACTTTGAACATGCCTAGTACAAACTCAATTTGTTAGAAAAAAGAACACACTCTTAGAACACAGTCAACATTCTATTGATTAGCCATTGAGTAGACAAATCGGGGATTATTACGCTGATAAACTGGGAAAAAGGGATATGGAGCAAATAAGCATAATGAATTGATGAATGATCGAGGGTAAATAAGCATATACTATCCAGTTAGCTTTCATTAAATTAGATTTAACAACTACCAAGAAAAAACTCACCAGAATAATCAAAACATCCTGATTGAAATTGATTCATCTACTGAACACAGGGAATGAATTAACAACATCATCAAAGATGGCATGTTTGACAACATTCTCGCTTGAAACAACCAGCATATACCAGGGGTCGATTTAAAAATAATTAGGTTTACTCATCCGCAATGGAATCGACAAAGCAATGCACAAATAAAAGTGAACAATCTGATTCTGAGCCCTAGTTTTCGATATCAGCTTCTTATACACAATCATAAAACATATGAAATTTGACATACCGGTTGGATTGGATTGTTTATGATGCAAACCAAAATCCCACTTCGCAGTATCAGGTCTTCAACCTTCACATCCAATGTGACTGTATGGGGTGCTTTCAAAGTGCTTACAAGGATTGATGGGTTCGGAAACTTCGAATGATGAAGAGTTAGCGATGAATTTGAACTAAGTTTATGAAATTGAACGATAATTTAGGGGAATATGCAACTGACAAAATCGTGAGTGAGATAATTGGGGGTTGTTTATAATTGTGTTCCAATTTTACCCTTCACCGATTTCGCCGATTTTAAAACCAATTGAAATTACAATTTTACCCCAATTAATATGGACCATTGATCAATAAAATCTAAGGCCATTATTGGTTCTTACAGTTTTTTCTAATATTTTAGTTTTCATTTGAATGCCACTCTATATATATATATTCATTTTATCTAGCTACTTAGCTAGTAACATTGTTAAGTTTATATATATTTTTTCATTTTATACTGGTAGTAACATTGTTAAGGTTTCGACCAAGTATTCAAGTTATGTTATTAGGACCGAGAAACAATTGTGTCAGGTTGGTGGTTTTGATATATTTATTCAGTTATTTGTGTCAAAAGATCAATTCTAAATAAGCTACATAAAACCATGCGACTCACAATCGTGTCAGGTTGGTAATAAAATAATGTTTGATAAAAAAAAGTATAATAAGGGAATTGATGAATTTGGAAGCTTATGATAAAATTTATAAAAAGTGAACAAAAAGAACCAGACCATGTTTTAAGTCGCAAACTTTTATTGATGAGTTTGTATAACTTAAAACGACTTGTTATTCAAATTAATACGCAACCGGTTAGATATAATGTAGTCGGGTATCAATTATGCAAACTTGTTATAATTTTTAATCACTTTCATATATGTTTATTGCATTGATCCACCCGTTTATAACATTGATGTAACATAAAAAGATGATTCATCAAGAAGTTTAGTCGTTTTAAGAAACATCACAAGTTTATGAGTGTTCCAATCAGGTCATTTAAGTTTTAAATTGTTTCAATCAAGTCATTTAACTTTGGAATGGTGTTTTAATCCTATGTAATTAACCTGATTAACAGATAATTATTTATTTTCCAAGTTTTATAAGTGTTCCCCCATTGCCGCCCAACACCACCGTCGTCCCACCACCATCGCCGCCCACCACGACTGTTGTCCCACCACCACCGTCGTCCCACCACCACCTGCGTCCCCCACCATCGTCGCCCACCACCACCGTCGCCCCCCACCATCGCCGCCCGCCACCACCATCGTCACCCACCATCGCCGCCCACCATCACCGTCGTCGCATCACCATCGCCGCCCACCACCACCACCGTCGTCGCCCCACCATCGCCGCCCACCACCACCGTCGTTGCCCCACCATCGCCGCCTACCACCACCATCGTCTCCCCACCATCGCTGCCCACCACCACTATCATCCCCCCACCATCGCCACCCACCATCACTTCCTCTCACCTTTGATCATCCCTTTTACCTACTATTCAGGTTAAATACATTAGATTGAAACATTAAAATAAAGTTTAGTGACTAGATTAGAATAAAAAAATTTATGCGTGACCTAATTATAACAATTTAAAAACTTGATTACCTTTTTACAAAGTTACCCTTTTTACATTTAGTCTTTTATGTGTATATATAAAAGAGTTTACATATTAAGGAACTTTTTTAGAAGCTTAAAGAATAAATATATATATATATATATATATATATATATATATATATATATATATATATATATATGCCTCATATTCAGAAAATTCTCTTACAGTGTAAACACCCCAACCCGGTGAGGCTGACGTGTCACTATTACAGATATCAAATCGAAAACCAAATTCATGATATTAAAGAGACGGTCAAAAGAAATAAATTCAAACCAACCAAATAATCCGAATGAACCTAATTAAGGTGGTCATTACATCAATTAAACTAAAAGATAATCTAGATCTTCAATCACTCTTAACTGGTTTCCCGGATGGCCCTGATTACCTACAATTAAATAAGAAAACACCACAAAAGAAAATACGGCTGAGCCAAAAGTTGCTCAGTGACGGAAAGAACATTAGTAGTGACGATATAATGATAAAATGTATTATCAAATTTCTACACACGAAACTGATACAGAACTGATCATATAATACCGGAAACTGAAATCTGATTCTAAAAATATAATACTTATGTCTGTTACTGAATTGAACATGTAATACTGAAATTGAACTGATCTACACGACGAGCACACATAAATAAAATAAGTCGTGTAATATAAGAAGTATCCAGAGCCAAAACTGAACTGATAAGCACATAGCTAGCTAGACTATGCACCAATGAGATGGTGTGTGGGCGTACACACATGATTCCATCCCCCGGAACTGAACTGATCTGAACTGAACTAGGATCGATCCATCCGCCTCCCATATAAGTATGGCCAAAGCGTGCTCTAAAGCAGTCGGTGTAGTCATCAAGTACTTAGCAAACAAAAGAGATATGACAGAATGCGTAGCGCCCATATCAAATAAGACATAAATATCTCGCTTCCCAATGCAAAGGGTACCGGAGACCATACCTGGTGCGTTAGCTACTTCATTTGCAGTGAGTGAAAAAACTCGTCATCCAGTTGCAGGTTTAGCTTGATTCCCTCCAGCATCATTACGAGGGTCGCGCTGAGGACAATCCTTAATCATGTGTCCTGCACGCCCACATCTGAAACATAATCCTCCGGCCAGACGACAAGCTCCCTTATGAAGTTTCCCGCATGTGTTACACTGAGGGGTAGCATTCCGATCCTGATTAAGGTGTTGCTGATTTGGTGGTTGAGCACGAGTAGGAGCCTGCTGAGTCTGATTATGAGTTGATTTCTGGTTTTGGTTTCGATTCTTCCATGATCGAGAGTTATTGTTGTTGTTGCGATCAAAACGGTTTCGACGGTCTCGTGGTGGTGAAGACTGATTCTTATTCGTATGAGAAGAAGACTGATCTTGGTCATTCTCTCTAGGCCGCTTGCGGTTATCATCATACGACTTCTTTCCATTCTTCTTATCATTATATAAGTTTTTAACAACATCAACCACTTCATTAATATCTTTAAACTGATGATTCAATATAAACTTTCAATCTCTTTCACATATGGCCCACTGAAAATTTTTTGTCTGCTCATGCGGTGAGCCTGCAAATGTGTAACACCCGGACCTCCATAGAGTCCGTTTAAGTTAAATAAACATGCGGAATTTGGTCCCAGAAAATTTCATTAACATTTAACTTCCAAAATACGTGTTTCGTGTCAACCGACACTCAAGAATGAAGTTTAACAACCCATTTACATTAACACGTGACAAGAAGTTTCAAAATAATGTTAACGAATTAATTTCTACAAAAGAAACGCGTATGCAAGTCCCGTTCGATCCGTGTACGCCCTATTGATCACTTTAGCCTTCCGGTCCCGTAACACCTGAAAGCACACGTTTAGACATCCATTAGTTCATGAGAACTAAGTAAGTACATTCTAACATTCATTTCGGGTCTTTTCGGGGGTTAAAACGGACTCGAAACGCATTTAAACGATAATCAACAAAAACTGGGAACTGGGCCCTACCGTAACTTACGGTAGCCACCGTAAGTTACGGTGGCCTCAGTTTGTGTACGGTGATAACTTTCTGGCTTACGGTAGCTATAAACCGCCCAGGACATACCGTAACTTACGGTACCACCGTAAGCTACGGTGGCACCTGCAGCCAACCCAATATTTTTGACCCGTTAAAGGTCGTTTCGCGTTCCCGAGCCACCCCTTTCGATCCCGATTGTTTCAAACACCTAGAAATAACATATTTAATCATATATGTGATTCCCACGGAGTTTCAACGAGTCTAACCCGACTCTTGGCAATATACCAAAAATTTTTTAATTGTTTGGTATTTAATTCCTTAATTATCCCAATTATGGTTCATTTATTCATTAGAGCTACCGACCGTCCCGACAACCATGGAACCGGTCTATTATAACATATTACATATGTTTAGTGAGTTCTTAGACCCAACCCATCCCATTTGCTTATCATAATGCAAAATTTTCCTTTTCATACCGGATTTGCCCCTTATAGGGTCAAATCCCATTTCAATGAACGGTTTGCCATTCTTTCACGAACGGCCACTTTCCTTGGAGTTACCCAACGTTCACACACGTTGCGAATCGTAGGGATAACCCTTTACCCTAGTGTTCACACACGATGTGAATCACTTTAATTTCGGGTTTGTCCTTTTCTTCCCATTTCCATGGGACGGTCACGCACGTCGTGACTCGTTCTGTTCCACAACCATGTGGTATAACACTAAAGTGTTATTTTCCTTTATGTTCACGCACGTCGTGAATCATTTGTCATAGAAGCTCACATACGGTGCAAGTCAACTATTTATCCTTTTTAAACGTGGTTTTCATTTTTGTTTGAGTTTATGAGCACATGGTCACACACATTGTGACTCATGCCGTTATTTTCCTTTATGTTCACACACGTCGTGAATCATTTGTCATAGAAGCTCACATACGGTGCAAGTCAACTATTTATCCTTTTTACACGTGGTTTTTATTTTTGTTTGAGCTTATAAGCACATGGGCACACACATTGTGACTCATGCCTTTACTTTGTTATGCTCAATTTAAAGAATGTCTTACCTTGAGTCCGGAAGGTTTAAGTGGTCAATCAAACGTGTTCCTTCCCGGTTCCCTTGGATCCGCTTGCCACACCACTTCCTATTACCATTTTAAGGACCCATTTAACACATAACATTCATTTAATCACACATATGGTCTATTTGACCATTTATCACATTTAACCTACAATCTAGGCTTTCACATTGCACATTCTTGCAATTAAGTAGTTCATTCATGATTTTCATCTAATTTAGGCATTTCATCAAACACCTTATGTGCATAACTTAACATATTGGTTATTTACTAGCTTTTAAACATCATCAAGCTAGTTTTACACCCAAATCACATAACACACATGTGATTCATCAATTTCAACCAAAGGTTATGCACCTAATCACATTTCTACAAAAATGAACATGGATTCTACAACTAGCAACTAGTTTACATGAAGAATCCTTAGTTTAACCTTCTAGTAACTAAACCCATTTCCATGGTTCATGTAAATCTTCAATTAAGGAGCAATTACACATCTAGTTACGATAATACACACATACACATGATCATCTAACACTATAACACTAGGGTTTCATGTTTAAACCACCAATTTCTACACCCATCATGTGGGTGACGATTTTACACCTCAAGAACATCAAATAACACTTACTTGTAGCTCTTGATGAGATGAAGAATGATTTCTAGGGTTCAATTTCGGATCTTGCACTTGAATCACCAACAATTTGAGCTAGGAGATGACCAACTCTTCTTCTCCTCCTCTCTTGTGTGAAGAACGGGAATGAGCAAAGAATGCTCACCAAATGTATGGCAAGCCATACATATTCATGTGTGGGTTTCATCAATTGGCAAGATCCACCCCTCTAGTATCATTTTTCATTTTTCCACCACTTAACTAACTAGCAATTTTCTAGTTAAGTCTTAAATATTTACTATATTTAACACATGATACATTAATTGTGTTTTAATTACATAATACGAAATTCGGGTCGTTACAAGTCTCTCCCTCTAAAGAGAGTTTCGTCCCTGAAACTTTACATACTAATCAAATAGATGAGGATAAGACTTCCTCATTTCATCTTCCGATTCCCAAGTGGCATCGGATCCTTTACGATTCTTCCATTGCACCTTCACCTGATTGAGTGTCTTGTTTCTCAGTTGCTTGACCTTTCTATCCAAGATAGCCACCGGCTTCTCGATATAGTTCAATCTGTCATCAACTTCCAAATCCTCGTACGGGACATAGGCCGACTCGTCAGCCAAACACTTCCTCAGGTAAGATACATGGAACGTGTTGTGGATTCCTTGAAGCTCTTCCGGCAATTCCAACCGGTAAGCAACTTTACCCACACGTGCGATGATTTTAAACGGCCCGATAAACCTCGGACTCAACTTTCCCCGCTTCCGGAATCGTATAATACCCTTCCCTGGGGAAACCTTTAACAAAACCAAATCGCCCACCTCAAACTCGATGGGTCGTCTACGCTTATCCGCGTAAGCTTTCTGACGGTCTTGCGCCGCCTTCATGCGAGCACGGATTTGCTTAATCTTTTCATCCGTATTCATTATCGTATCGTGGCCCGCGAGTTCCCGCGGACCAATTTCTCCCCAACAAATGGGAGTTCGGCATTTTCTTCCATATAAAGCTTCATACGGAGGCATCTCGATGGTGGAGTGGTAGCTATTATTGTAAGAAAATTCCGCCAAAGGCAAATACTCATCCCAACTACCCCCAAAGTCAAGAACACATGCTCGTAGCATATCTTCTAATGTTTGAATGGTTCTTTCACTTTGTCCGTCGGTTTGGGGATGGTATGACGTGCTTAGCAATAGCTTTGTCCCCATCTCCGCTTGAAATTTCCTCCAAAACTTGGAAGTAAACCGTGTGTCTCTATCGGACACGATCGACACGGGCACCCCGTGTCGTGACACTATTTCGTTCACGTAAACCTCCGCCATTTTCTCCGAATTGTAAGTCTCACGAATAGGAAGGAAATGAGCGCTCTTGGTCAATCGATCGACAACAACCCATATCGCATCGTACCCTTTCTTCGTTCTTGGAAGTTTAGTAATCAAATCCATTGTTATCTTTTCCCATTTCCATTCCGGAATATCCAATGGTTGCAATTCACCATGAGGTTTTTGATGTTCCGCCTTCACTTGCAAACAAGTTAAGCATTTCTCCACGTATTTGACAATATCGCGTTTCATGCCCGGCCACCAATAGTTAACCCGAAGGTCTCTATACATCTTAGTCGCTCCCGGGTGAATTGAATACTTGGATTTATGGGCTTCATCCAATAGATCATTCTTCAAGGTACAAGTAGGTGGTATCCAAACCCGACCCCATCTTGTTTTCAATCCTTGACTATCATCTTCCAAGTTTTGAGTTTGACCTTTGATTCGATTTTTCTTCAAATTTTCTTCCTTTAGCGCTTCAGTTTGTGCTTCCTTGATTCGTTCAACCACTTCAGATATAACGGTTATCTTCATTGCGGTTATTTTGATAGGAGTATGATCCTCCTTTCGACTCAAGGCGTCAGCCACGACATTGGCCTTTCCCGGATGATATAGGATTTCACAATCATAATCCTTTAGCAATTCCATCCACCGCCTTTGTCTCATGTTTAACTCCTTTTGCGTAAAGAAGTACTTTAAACTCTTATGGTCCGTGTAAATCGTACACTTTACACCATATAGATAATGCCTCCAAATCTTTAACGCGAACACCACCGCGGCTAGTTCAAGATCATGGGTTGGGTAGTTCTTTTCATGCACTTTCAGTTGTCTCGAGGCATAAGCAATCACCTTGCCCCTTTGCATTAGAACACAACCCAAACCGGAGTAGGAAGCATCCGAGTATACCACAAAATCGTCGGTTCCCTCGGGTAAAGACAAAACCGGAGCTTGAGTCAATTTCGACTTTAACTCTTGAAAGGATTTATCTTGCTCTTCACCCCATAGGAACTTCACCTCTTTCTTGGTAAGCTTGGTTAAAGGAGAAGCAATCTTAGCAAAATCTCGAATGAATCTCCGATAATATCCGGCTAACCCAAGAAAGCTTCTAATCTCCGTGGGAGTCTTGGGTGGACTCCATTTGGTCACCGCGTGAATCTTTGTGGGGTCTACGTGTATACCCTCCGAGTTTACCACATGACCCAAGAATTGTACCTCTCGTAACCAAAAGGCACACTTGGAGAATTTTGCGAACAATTTCTCCCGACGAAGCGTTTCGAGAACTTCACGCAAGTGACAAGCATGATCACCCTCATTTTTAGAATAAATAAGGATATCATCTATGAATACAATGACAGATCGGTCTAACATGGGTCGGCACACCCTATTCATCAAGTCCATGAATGCCGCCGGGGCGTTTGTCAACCCGAAAGACATCACAAGGAACTCATAATGCCCGTACCTAGTACGAAATGCCGTCTTGGGGATGTCTTCTTCCCTTACCTTCAACTGATGATAACCCGACCGTAAGTCGATTTTTGAAAACCACGATGCACCTTGCAACTGATCGAATAGGTCATCAATCCTAGGTAATGGGTAACGGTTCTTAACCGTCACCTTGTTCAACTCTCTATAGTCGATACACATCCGAAGACTTCCATCCTTCTTTTTCACGAAAAGAACCGGTGCTCCCCATGGCGAAGTACTCGGACGTATGAACCCCTTGTCTAAAAGATCTTGCAATTGTGTCATTAACTCTTGGAGCTCCGATGGCGCCAAACGATAGGGAGCCTTTGCAATGGGTTTAGCTCCCGGGGTTAGGTCGATTCGAAACTCGACCTCCCGTTCCGGTGGGACTCCCGGCAAATCCTCCGGAAAGACATCTGGAAAATCCCGAACAACCGGAATATCTTCCAACACTTGAACTTTCGTTTCCGTGTCTATTACATAGGCTAGGAACGATTGTCCTCCATGGCTCATGTATTTCATTGCTTTGACCAAAGAACATAAAGCTACGCCACCGCGTTTTGCACCTTGGACTATTACCTCATAACCACTCGGAGATATCAATTGGATGCACTTGCGATTGCAAACTATATTGGCGTGGTACATGGAAAGCCAATCCATACCAATTACTACATCGAACTCCCCGAGTGTCATGGGTATTAAGTCGACCGAATAATCCTCACCTTCGATGGTAAGTATGCAATTTCGATAAACGTTGAACACTAAGAACGTTTTTGAATCCGCTACCTCGATCTCTAAAGGACTAGGTAAGTTGTCTAACACCATGGAAAAATGACTCGCAAATTTAACCGAAACAAACGATCTATTAGCACCCGAGTCAAATAGCACATAAGCAGGTAGTGAGTTGACGAGAAAGGTACCCGTCACAACGTCGGCTATAGATTTGGCTTCTTCCGCCGTAATCAAGAAGGTTCTCGCCTTAGCTTTTCCTCCATCACCCTTTTTCCCCGAACCTTGAGCAACCGAGGATTGACTTGTACCATCCTTCTTTAGTTCCGGACATTCGCTCTTTTTGTGGCCCGGTTTGTAACAGTTGTAGCACACACTTAACGGGCTTGTGCATTGAGATGTCGAATGACCCGACTTTCCACACTTGAAGCAATTTTTAGATCCGTATCTACAAACTCCCCCATGCTTCTTTTTACAAATCTTGCAATGTTTGGAGTCTTTGTCGTTCCCAGACTTGTTTGATGAGATGAAATCTTGGCTTTCTTAGACGCACCCGTCTCCGTTTCAGCCGCACGCTTCTCCCCACGATCAACTTGCCTTTTCAATTCCGCTTCTCGATCCCTAGCACAATCGATAAGCTCCGCTAGAGTTTCACATTTGGACGGTGTAAGAAACTCTCGATACTTGGCACTCAACATGCCATAGTAGTGGTTAATCCACATCCTTTCATCCTGGAGCAACTGTGGGCAAAACTTGGCTTTGTCGTAGAAGATGGCCGTGATGGTATCAATACTTTCATCTTTTTGTCGTAACTGTAAGAATTCTTCTGCTATTCTGTTGATAGCGGCTTGTGGGCAAAACCGCTTTGTGAACAACTTCTTAAATTCTTCCCAAGTCATACTTTTGATACCTTCCCGCCCCTTCTCATCTCGTTGCAATTCCCACCAGTCTTTAGCTCGTTCCCGGAGTTGGCTTGCAGCAAACCTCACTTCATCAGATTCTTCACAGTGTGAGGTTTCAAAGGCACTTTCCATATCTTTGATCCACCTTTGACTAAGTAGTGGATCTACCTCACCCTTGAACGTTGTAGGGTTGCATGCAACAAACTCCTTATAGGTCACTTTCTTTGTTGGCCTTTCAGTTTCTTTGTCAGCCTTCAGCGCCACAAACTCTTGTTGAATGAGATCCCGTAGATCTCTGCGTACATCCTCGATGTAGCCCGGCAATAAAGCCTCAAAAGCCTTGCCAACTTCCTCCTTGACCATTTCCCGTGTTGCATCATCGGGATGGGTCTCGTGATTCTCTATATTGATCACGTGATCGTCACCAGCCATGACCTAAGACTGTGACAATTTACCTTTGCGTTAGTACCATGTACGTAATCTATAGCATATACACCGATGCTTATGATTATACTATCACTAGGGCCTAACCCTATTCACACAATACCCATTTCCATCCTTAAGTTTAAAACAACATCCCTAAGAATCCATTCGCGTGCCTTTGATTGTTGTTAGACTGGCCAGGCCTAGCAACAAGCTCACCACACGGATGCCTTCTTAGTTCCATTATTCCAAACTTAAGTCAAGAAGCTAGGTTCAATCAATTCATATGATTCATATCATACATATATCATACATATATCATACATATATCATACATGTGTCAATCCTGTTATGTTTATAAACGGCACACTAACCTTGTACCTTTAGGCTCAGTGATCGGCTTCTTGGATCGAACGCTTGCATTTCTCATATTTAGAGCTCAAAAGTTTGAGTCCAAGTGTTCGCGACGCACTTGAATCTCTCAAACCGTTGGCTCTGATACCAACTTGTAACACCCGGACCTCCATAGAGTCCGTTTAAGTTAAATAAACATGCGGAATTTGGTCCCAGAAAATTTCATTAACATTTAACTTCCAAAATACGTGTTTCGTGTCAACCGACACTCAAGAATGAAGTTTAACAACCCATTTACATTAACACGTGACAAGAAGTTTCAAAATAATGTTAACGAATTAATTTCTACAAAAGAAACGCGTATGCAAGTCCCGTTCGATCCGTGTACGCCCTATTGATCACTTTAGCCTTCCGGTCCCGTAACACCTGAAAGCACACGTTTAGACATCCATTAGTTCATGAGAACTAAGTAAGTACATTCTAACATTCATTTCGGGTCTTTTCGGGGGTTAAAACGGACTCGAAACGCATTTAAACGATAATCAACAAAAACTGGGAACTGGGCCCTACCGTAACTTACGGTAGCCACCGTAAGTTACGGTGGCCTCAGTTTGTGTACGGTGATAACTTTCTGGCTTACGGTAGCTATAAACCGCCCAGGACCTACCGTAACTTACGGTACCACCGTAAGCTACGGTGGCACCTGCAGCCAACCCAATATTTTTGACCCGTTAAAGGTCGTTTCGCGTTCCCGAGCCACCCCTTTCGATCCCGATTGTTTCAAACACCTAGAAATAACATATTTAATCATATATGTGATTCCCACGGAGTTTCAACGAGTCTAACCCGACTCTTGGCAATATACCAAAAATTTTTTAATTGTTTGGTATTTAATTCCTTAATTATCCCAATTATGGTTCATTTATTCATTAGAGCTACCGACCGTCCCGACAACCATGGAACCGGTCTATTATAACATATTACATATGTTTAGTGAGTTCTTAGACCCAACCCATCCCATTTGCTTATCATAATGCAAAATTTTCCTTTTCATACCGGATTTGCCCCTTATAGGGTCAAATCCCATTTCAATGAACGGTTTGCCATTCTTTCACGAACGGCCACTTTCCTTGGAGTTACCCAACGTTCACACACGTTGCGAATCGTAGGGATAACCCTTTACCCTAGTGTTCACACACGATGTGAATCACTTTAATTTCGGGTTTGTCCTTTTCTTCCCATTTCCATGGGACGGTCACGCACGTCGTGACTCGTTCTGTTCCACAACCATGTGGTATAACACTAAAGTGTTATTTTCCTTTATGTTCACGCACGTCGTGAATCATTTGTCATAGAAGCTCACATACGGTGCAAGTCAACTATTTATCCTTTTTAAACGTGGTTTTCATTTTTGTTTGAGTTTATGAGCACATGGTCACACACATTGTGACTCATGCCGTTATTTTCCTTTATGTTCACGCACGTCGTGAATCATTTGTCATAGAAGCTCACATACGGTGCAAGTCAACTATTTATCCTTTTTACACGTGGTTTTTATTTTTGTTTGAGCTTATAAGCACATGGGCACACACATTGTGACTCATGCCTTTACTTTGTTATGCTCAATTTAAAGAATGTCTTACCTTGAGTCCGGAAGGTTTAAGTGGTCAATCAAACGTGTTCCTTCCCGGTTCCCTTGGATCCGCTTGCCACACCACTTCCTATTACCATTTTAAGGACCCATTTAACACATAATATTCATTTAATCACACATATGGTCTATTTGACCATTTATCACATTTAACCTACAATCTAGGCTTTCACATTGCACATTCTTGCAATTAAGTAGTTCATTCATGATTTTCATCTAATTTAGGCATTTCATCAAACACCTTATGTGCATAACTTAACATATTGGTTATTTACTAGCTTTTAAACATCATCAAGCTAGTTTTACACCCAAATCACATAACACACATGTGATTCATCAATTTCAACCAAAGGTTATGCACCTAATCACATTTCTACAAAAATGAACATGGATTCTACAACTAGCAACTAGTTTACATGAAGAATCCTTAGTTTAACCTTCTAGTAACTAAACCCATTTCCATGGTTCATGTAAATCTTCAATTAAGGAGCAATTACACATCTAGTTACCATAATACACACATACACATGATCATCTAACACTATAACACTAGGGTTTCATGTTTAAACCACCAATTTCTACACCCATCATGTGGGTGACGATTTTACACCTCAAGAACATCAAATAACACTTACTTGTAGCTCTTGATGAGATGAAGAATGATTTCTAGGGTTCAATTTCGGATCTTGCACTTGAATCACCAACAATTTGAGCTAGGAGATGACCAACTCTTCTTCTCCTCCTCTCTTGTGTGAAGAACGGGAATGAGCAAAGAATGCTCACCAAATGTATGGCAAGCCATACATATTCATGTGTGGGTTTCATCAATTGGCAAGATCCACCCCTCTAGTATCATTTTTCATTTTTCCACCACTTAACTAAC
Organism: Flaveria linearis; assembly: GCA_024085815.1. Lineage (NCBI taxonomy): Eukaryota > Viridiplantae > Streptophyta > Magnoliopsida > Asterales > Asteraceae > Flaveria > Flaveria linearis. The sequence goes on along the minus strand of CM044005.1, from coordinate 14,031,612 downwards.
TAGCAATTTTCTAGTTAAGTCTTAAATATTTACTATATTTAACACATGATACATTAATTGTGTTTTAATTACATAATACGAAATTCGGGTCGTTACAAAATGCACCAAGAAAACTCACTAACCACGTAAATCGTGTCTTGAAATCTGTTATGTGCTCGTCATCCCTCTGTCTAATATTAGCATACTGTATACGATACTCAGTGCGGTCGGCAGCAGTGAAGTACTCCTCATAAAACAATCCTCGGAATTCATCCCAAGGAAGTGTAGCTGCATATTCGTTTCCTCCTCTAGCTTGTTTCACAGTCGTCCACCATCTATGAGCATCATCCTCTAACTTGTATGTAGCCAGCCTTACTTTGTATACGTCTTCAACACCAAGTACCTCAAACAATTTCTCAATATGACTGATCCAATTTTGCACCTCGACCGGATCGCTAGAATTACTGAAAGACTTAGGCCTTTGCTTCTTAAAACGTTCCAACCAAACATGAATACCATCACGGGGTGGTGGTTGTCACACCCCAACCTTGACGGCGGAATCGTCGAGGCGTGAGAGTTACGATTGTTCACAGCCACATAACGCTATTGCCTGAAACATGTTAAAAATAAAAGGTCAACATATTGTTGGTGAGCATTCTATAGTTTTGAATACATAAGTATATAAAAGATGGCAATTCATGTTGTAAATTAGAGAACAAGGTAACTAGGGATGTAAGACAGAATGCACAATCAAACCTTGACAAAGTTTTACAAGTCTCAAACGTTTACAAGTATATACGATTAGCTAAGTGTACTTGGATATACCAAGCAGGCTTGTCAGGCCCATAGATCTATGACGTCGCCAGGCTAGCAATAGTTAATGATTGTACATGTATTCGACATTACATGGTAGCTACATGATTCGACTAATCACAACATACAAGTAAATTGCCATAAGTTTACAAGAATCCAGACGTGTTTACAAGTGTAACGTTTATACGGTAACATGTTTCACCCAAAAGTGTGTGAAATAATAAAATGGGTATAGAAATACTCACTTGATGATTAAGTATATTTTGGATGATTAATAAGAAATAATAACCAGCGTCGTTTCAACGAGTTCCTTTACAAGGTACCTAAAACGTATTTATTACAAGATTAAGTTCAATATTAAGTTTATCATTTAGACGTGAACTAAAGTTTTAGGATTTTAAAGTTTTGTATATTATATTTATTCGGAGGAAATATATCTTTTAAATGTTTTAATCTAGAAATAAAATTAGGTTTAATATCGGATAATGTGTGAATATATTTCGTATATATTCTTTGTAATAATTATCGTTACAATAACGTATTATCCGATAAAAATTTATTAATCTAAATTAATTGCGTAAGTATATTTTATAATGAATTATGTTTGTAAATAATTGTGAAATTATAAGATGTATAATTCCTACTATTTCCATGATTATTCCGTAACTAAACGTGATATAATGTCCATTTTTATAAAAATAATTATTTATAATATTTATAAATAATATTTTATAAATATTATTAAGGTTTTTAAAACCAAATAAATTTACAGAAAATATTTATGTAACATTTTAAATAAGGGATATTTTTAAAACTTATTTTTATAATTTTTAGGAATTTTTATATATTTTATTAAAGCCTTAAAAAGCATAAAAAAACAGATGTAGGTGCCCGGGGTCGAACCCGGGACCTTCTGTTTGACATGGGAGCACGGGACCAGTGAACCAAAGGCCTAAGCCGCGGTTAAACTGGTTCCCATTTGGTTTTATGCTTGTTTAACCCGTTTCCCTTAACCCATTCGAGCCCTAGTTTGATCGAAGCTCGAATTGACCCTCGATTCAGTGATGTTTACCGAATTAAACATAGGGCTTTTAATCCCCATGTCAATACGATCATATAGGTATGTTTAATTACCTGATTGGATATTAATTCGATAAGAACAGATGAAGAACAGGTCGCGAAAATGGAGATATCAAATGATGATCAAATGCTGATGAAAACCAAATTGATTACACAGACACCTTCTAATGAAGAAAATGATCAAAAGCCTTCTGTCAATTTCGTGTATTGTAGCTCAGAACAGTGATCTCTATTAAGTTGCAGGTTGCGATGAGAAGGAGAATCAAAGTGGATGTTTGAGTATGTTTCAGATGAATTAGAGAGTTGTGAACACTTAGGAATGAAGAAATGATCGTTTATATAGGTTCAATTTAGACAATTGTTAATGTTCGAGTGGATTTAGTTAGGTATGTTTAGTGGGTTTATTTAGTGGTCCATTATGTGAAATCCGGATGTTTTTTACTCGAATTAATGCGTGTTGACAGGTTTGTGATAGCCCCACGATCGTTTTGGTGCATTTTGGGGATTTAAAATCCAGGTTTTGGGCGAAATGGGGCTCGCCGGAGCCGCGGCCGGCG